>CM076577.1:960071238-960424088 GCA_034641835.2 Pinus albicaulis
ATACAAAGTTCATCCAAAACTGCTAGGATCTTGGCCTTCCAGATGAAAAAGTTGGATGCTCCATCCAAATTGTCCTGATCCCTCAGTCCACTCATGACCATCTCTTCTCAACTGAATGTCAAACAAGTTCCTTTCTCCCTCTTTCACTGCTACCCCAAAAAAACTTGTATCTAGATTTATTTGGTGCTATAAATCCTCTAAGGAACAAGCTCCCTCTGAGTATTGATTTCCTTCATGGAAATCCTTTTGCCAAAAAATTTTGAAGCACCCCTCTTTGATCTCTCTTTTCTACTACTCATCACTAGATCTAGAATTATTGGCAAGAAATATCCTAAGTAACTGATTCCCTCCACTTTTCTTTTTCCACTCTAGATGCTATTCTGCACCAACAAAATCAACTTACCACCAACAACTCCAGATAGAAATTGTATTTCACCTACAACCATGGCAACCAGGAAAATGAGATGCAATAGCCTCTGCGCTGGCCTAGAAATCAATCCCCTGACTTCTGTAGCTATAGTGTCACCCTAGTAGGCAGATGCAAGCTCTGCGTGAGCCTTCCTTGGTGACTGCATCACCCTTCCTCTTCATCTCTGGCCCAGAACTATGCTGTCTCTTGGGAAAAATTCTTTCGCACAACATATTTTCCTCTATCCTTTTGATGATGGCTTCAATCCTTCTTGATCTGCAATTTATCTAATACCATGTGAAAATTTATGAATATAAAAATAAGAAATCCTACTGCAGTTAACTGATTTTCATTTCCTACTTGTGTTCTTCAATTAACAATTTATTTATAGAATTATTCAGTAAACATTAATGCAAATACAATGTAGCCTACACCAATTTACATATCAAGTACTAGAAAACATGATGAGACAATCACATAAAGGACACACTTATTTTTGGAATAAACGTCCCTAGAAAAACCTAATGCAGGAAAACCAATGCAACAGATATGAGGATTTTATATTAAGAAGATTTATGAATAAAACTAGGTTGCAAAATTTGACTCACTGAACATAGAAAAAAATCTTGGCAGAAGTACCTCTATCCAGAGATAAATGTTTTGGCTGATCCAACAACATAATGATCAAACCCCATAGGTGACTGCCTATCCCTAGTGCTGCGTAGTAGTAGATAATCACAGCTCCGTGCTGAGACCGCGTCACCCCCTCTAGGAGTTTTGTCACCCTCCTTGTGAACCTTTCCAGCTCAGAAATATAATTGTTGAACTCATGCCCAATCTACCTGATATAAATCCTAGAGTTTCCTCTTCAATGACTGCGTCACCTCTCTTAGGCTCCGTGTCACCCTCCCAAGTTCTCTGTTGTCTCCGTGGTGTTGTGCTTCCTCTCTACAATGTATTCTTGGCCTTGGACAGAAGTCCCACTGCCGAACTTCCCCTCTCTTCACTAGGATCTCACTCTGAAATTATTAGCAAACCACACCCCAGAATTTTGACTTAGCTCAAGTGATCCTCTCCGTGTGTGTTCTCCAACTGACCCTCAAGCCTTTCTTTATAATTTTCCTGTTGAGATATCAATGACCATGATCAAATATTTAATCAATGGCTAAGATTAAAACATACTTTATCCTCGTCACTTAGAAGCTTCTCACACACATTTACATTAATTCACTTTAATTATTTTAATTTACTAAGTTATAAATTAGGCTCCATTAAAAATAATTAATTATTTGAATAAAATCCACTCCAAGAAGAATTTCTCCAAATGATTTATGGATCTTGGAGTTATCATGTGTTCTATCCCCTCCATAAAATTTTGGAGCTAGAGCACATCCGATGCTACCGAAAAATCAATAATTTCGAACTCCTTGAGAATTTAAACCTAGCTTGTATCTTGTGGAGACGTGATTCTATGGATTTTTTTTGAAAATTGGAGCTACTGCTTGGTATTGGAGATGTTATCTTGGATTAGTAAACAAAATTTCATGCATTTTGTCTTGTAAGTGGGCATTGTACTTGATAAATATTTGATTTTATGTCTAATGTATGGAATGAAATGATTATGTAGGGTTTTTATATTGTTCCATTTATTTTTGAAGATGAATTGAATAGAATCTAGATAATATCATTGTATGCATTACTCATGTATGAAATGTGAATGTCAATCCCCTTGGTGAAACTTTAAACTCTCTCTCCTAAGTGAAGTTGTGTTGAAAATGTAACTAGTGTTGGTCTTCATAGTTGTATTTTTCATAAGAAATAAAAATAAAATTTAATTTTAAAAGAAAAATATTTTTGAAGCATGGGTTTCATGCTCTTTTATTTATTTTGTAGTTCATATCCTTCATTGAAGGCTTCTAGGTATTTTATAGAGTCAAAAGAGTCTTCTCATATTTATTAGACCCTTCTTGGGCATTTGTATCATGTAAAAATTTGTAAAAATAATTATTTTTGAGTAAAAAATTTCATTTTTCACCTCCACACCAAGTCGACCGTGTCCTGATGAAGTCAACTTGGATTTGGGCTATTTGACCCAACAAAAGCAGTATAAATAGAAGTGCAACTCAACATATTCGGTATCATCTCACTCACAAGTTTGATTTGCAACTTGAAGGCTAGAAAAGAAGAGTGAAGAGGAAGGATAATAAAGAAGGAAGTTGGGATAGAAAAAATAAAAGTTCTTGGAAATATCTCCCTCATACATGCGAAGTAGTCTAGGGTTTCTAGACAAGAAACTAGGGCTAAAATTCTAAAGTAGCCGCTGGTTCAGAATTTTGTAGTTGGGAGGCTGAAATTCTAGATTGAAGCAATATTTGGGGAGATGACACTTGGAGTATTTGGAAAAGATCATCTACTTGAAGGAACGACTGACTTGGTGATAGGAGGTCTTTGTTAGGGTCAAAAGGTCTTTTTTTGTCTCATTTTGATTTGAATCTACTAGTGGAAGAGATGAACTGTGTTTTCCCTTGGATAGGGGTTTTTCATTGGTTGAGTGCTTATATCAGTTGTTCCTTGTTCTTGTGATATTATTACACTTAAATTTGGTAATTTCTTGATGAAATATAACATAATAAAGAAGTAAAATAAGCCAACATAAATCAGAGGTAATTATCAAGAAAAGAGGAATCAAACCCTAATTCCTACATGGATTGATTTCTCAACATGGTATCAGAGATAAGTTGAAAAAATGACTATTTGAAGATCATTTAGTTGGCTATAATTTGAAGGAAGGAAAGAATCTTGGAAGAAAATATTACTCTCAATGGCAAGATATTTAAAGATGGGGCTCAATCTCTTGAAAGTTGCAGGAAGATTTTTTGGAAGGATCATCTACAATTTATTTAAGAAATTCAAAAGTGAAGGATTCTTAGCTGCACTTACAGGTACACTAAATGATGAAAATTCTTGGATTACTGAAAATGGATCCTAAAGACACATGATAGAAGAAAGTGGAAAGCTTCATACTCTATCAAAGGGATCATCATCACATGTAGTGGAGCTTGGAGAAAACAATAGTTATGCAGTAAAGGGCCTTGGATATACATCTTTGAATCTAAAAGGAGGAAAGCTACATCTCAACAAAATTATCTATGTCCCAAGTTTCAAAAATAATTTAATTCCATTTATTCTTTATAATATAAATGGGATAGAGTTTTTTTTGCCTGGGAAAAAGTGGTAATTTTTCATTAATAGTAAGAAACATTACATGTTGCATCTAGCAGCATATAAAAAATAAGCAAGTTCAGATATTAGTTCATAATCCGAAGAGTCAAATACATGTCAAGTATCAAAGTATTGTTTCCATCTAATCTATAGTAATATATGTACATAAATACAAAACTAAATAGCTGCCGTAGTAAAATATAAAGCAGTATGTAAGTACAATCTTAATCAGACTGTGATAGTGCAACCCCCAAAATATGTAAAGTAAAAAATTATAGTCATTGGATGACTGCATCTTGTGGCACCAGATCATCAATGAATAGACAATGATAGTATTCTTACTCTTGTGCAACATCATGCTCTGAAATATGCCACCGACCCCATGTTAGTTGTGATGCTTCCTTGGATAGTTGATCGGCCACCTGATTCCTCTGCCTGTAAATGTGAATGACAGAGATAGAGTAAAAAATTATTTTAACATAAGAACCTAATCCAGAAGTGTAGTATGGGTGTGGGTGTGACAATGAGCCTGTAAGTTGAACCAATTTATAATTATCTGAGAATCCCCAAATATCTGGAGCTTGTTGCAACCTTGTTCACGGGAAAAGGAGGCTATTGATTTTAGCATAGTTATTAGTACCTGGGCCAAGACCCATTTTGAGGTGGAAATAATGAGAATCAGAAAAATTCAATATGAAACCCCCCTCCCACAACAATTATGATTGGAAGCCCCATCAAAATATGCCCATGGTTAGGTGCGATCAATAGTCTCCGATAGGATGGTCCTAGTAGGAGTAGGTTTTTCATCGTCAGGAATGAGGTGGTAAATGGAGATGATATTTCTATAGGAGAAATCCCAATCAACAGGTTTTTCCAAGAAGATGAATTGATTCCTGGTGATCTAGATCCCCCAGGAAATGAGTAGTGGGATGTTACGATCTTTGGTGCAACAAGCAGCCCACCACCAATTGGTCCACACCGAACAGACCGAGAGACCCGACCATTTGAGTAAGCACCCCAATGTTGTAAGAGTAGTGTTACAGAGGTTTTTAATGGCTGATAAATCCATGAAGAGGTGGTTAACACACTCTGCTTGTGAGAGGCAGAAACAACAGCGTGAAGGTCCCTGAAATGCCCATTTACTAAGATTGTCCATGGTGGGGATGCAAGTGGTAAGAATACACCAAGTAAGTAATCTAGTTTTAGGGGGATTCTGTAGTTTCCAAATAGTTTTCCACCACCAAAGATTTTATGGGGGCTCCAAATCCATGCAAAGAGAGGTGTGGCCGATTTTAGTAATGTATCTACCACTAGGGGAGAATGCCTAGAGTAGTTCATCATCCTTCTCCATAAGTAGAATGCTGGTGGCATGGAGAGCATGGATGTACCTATTCTAGATTGGCCAACCAGCAACATGAATATCCAGTGTTTTCACAAACATCCAAGCTTGTGAAGCGCAGGTGATGTTAATGGGATCTGTGATCTATGATAAATATAAATACTGGCCCTGGCCAAGTGAAGCTTAATATCCAATGGAAATATGAATTCTTGTCCACAACCCCACCAAGAATCCTCACCAATTCAGACCTTAGTGCCAGATCCAATGCACCAAGCCAGACAGATTGATAGATCTAGTGATGGATTTCCAAATAATAGAAGATCCCGGAGAATATAGGCTACGACCTCTAATCCAATCCATTTTAGTGCGAGGAGAAATATATTTAGAGAAGGTGAATTCTTGTCACATGCTATGGCCTTCAATAAGATGCCAACCCATCTTGGCAGCCACGACAGTCACAAATTTTGATAGGTCCTTTAGTCCCCAACCACCCCATCCCTTGGGTTTTGTGATATTGTCCCAAGAAATCCAAGCAAATGTATGGTCCTGGTCCTTGCCTAGCCAAAGAAAGCACCTACAAATATACTGGATTCTGGAAGTCACAACTTTAGGGAGCCAAGCTAGTGACATCCTATAAACCAGAATGGCTTCTAGGATGTATTTTATGAGCACCAGCCTACCAGCCCTAGAGAGCCATCGATGTTGTCAAATATTGATACTGCGTTTGACCTTTTCAATCAACCAATTATAGTCAATGGTGTGATAATCATTGGTTTAAGGTGGAACCCAAGGTATTTAAGCCCATCTTTAAGATGCCTGCGCTCAAAATGAAAGAGACCCAAAGCATACCTGGTTTTTTTATCAGAACATTGAATCAACATGACGATGGATTTACTGTCGTTGGGTTCCATCCCAGTTGCTTTGCAAAAAACACTAAGTAGTTTAGCAAAATTTGAGTTATCCTGATAAGAGCCATCAAGAAATATGATAACATCATGAAAAAATAATAAACGAGTCAACTGAATAAAATATTTTAGCTTAATTCCAAGAATGGATCCATCAAATTTGGATCGTGCCATAAGGCACGAGAGACCCTCCATAATGAGGAGGAAGAGAAGCGGGGAGAGGGGACATCCTTGACTTAGTACCCTCCCGGCATGAAAAAAATCAGATGCGACACCATTGATGAGTATGATGAAAGTGAAATTTGTAATGCAACCCATAATCCAATTAGTAAATGCACGAGGGAACCCAATGTGCATGAGGATGAGGTGCAGGTAATTCCAATTGGCATAATCAAATGCTTTGGCAAGGTCAATTTTGAGAATGGTGCCCTTGAGATGTTTAGTCTTGATGGAATGTAATGCCTCATGTGCTGTGCCAATAGCTTCGTAGATCTGTCTGTGATTGAGAATTGAAATATTTTCCTTAGCTATGTGATTTGAGAGAATGGATTTGATGCGATTGGTGATGATCTTGGAGATGATCTCGTAGATGCAGTTGCAGAGGTAAATCAGTCGATAATCATTGAAGGTGGTGGGCTTGTCCACTTTGGGAATTAGTGTGATGAAGGTGGTGTTAAAGCCACTGTAAATCCACTCAGAAGTCCTCCTGTCTTTAATAACATGAAGTAGGTTCTTTCAATGAGATCAAAGAAATGAAAATAAAATTCAATGGTCCAACCATCAAGACCAAGGCTTTTATCCTTCCTGAACCATTTCAAAACCACTTCGATCTCTCCCATCATGACTGGTACATTTAATTCCTTTAACTGCTCCTCATCCACAAATCTATGAAATGTGCAAGAAATATGCATGATATCTGGTAAATTAGCATTTACCGGTGCTATATTGGTTAGAAAAATGCTGGATGACCAAGTCAGCAAGCTGTTCATGAGCGTTGGCGACTCTCCCATTTAGAATAGTGAGTTCCCAAATGGTGTTTATAATCCTTCTACCTTTTTCTCATTGTTGAAAAAACTTGGTGTTATCATCCCCAGCCTTAAGCCAAATGGCCCTCCTCTTGAGGCGCCACTCCTCTCCCCTCTTCCTAAGAATATTTGCCTTAGTGTTTTCCAGAGAAATAAGCCAATCTTTTAATTCAGCAATACATAAGCCCAAATAATATGGCCCAGTCAGTTGACTATCTCATGTTCAGTTCTTTTAAGCTCATCACCCTCCAATAAATTTTTCTTTTTGGCCCAGCCGATGGTGAGATATTTTATATGATTTATATTTTCATATAGAACCCTGGTAGGGTCCTACTCATGGTAATGAGCGCAGTGTTTCCATTCCTGACTGACCATGGTTTGGAAGTTAGGCTAAGCCAGCCAGCCAGAATTGAACTTAAATGGAGCCCTGGGTTTTTGAGCGCTAGTAAGTATCTCGAGAAATGTGGGGGAGTGGTCCGAGATGCCACCAAAACCCACCCATTGTCTAGCTTTGTCAATGTGCTCTAAGAGAGGGAGTTTGATAAAAAAAACGGTCGAGTTTCCACGTGAGCGTAGCTGCCCCAATACGCCCGTTTCTCCATGTAGGCAGCTCTTTTGGCATAGCCAAGTCCAATAGTTCAGCCTCATCCAAGTGCTTAGTGAAATACTTCGATAAGGAGTCAGGTGAGGCCGTCGGTCCCCAAGATTCTGAGAGACCGATGGAGAATTTCAGGTCCCCCCAAAAATAATATTGTTCCACTGAATTATATTACTCTGCATCCATTTGTCCCAAAATACCTCGCAGTGATGGTAGGGGACATACACATTAATTAGAGTGATTTCTAAGTTAGAATCTCGAGCAATAATATCGGCACCAAGAATGCCCTCCCTACCCCACCAACCAATGGAAACGATGGATATGTTATTGATACCCATGGAAATGCCCCCATATCAGCCCCAGGAATCAATGATATGATTGGAATAGTCCGAGAGAAGATTAGATAAAACCTTTGAAATAGATAAAACATTGCCCAATTTTTCTTGCAAAAAGAGTACATCAACCTGAGAAATTTGTAAAAGTCTCTTGAGAGCCATTTTTTTATCAGGACTGGCTAATCCCCTACAATTCAAAGATATGTAGATCATGGTAGAACCCCATTCTGGGTGTTCTTTTCTATAAGAACCTGATCTATGGAAGATTGAGTACTGGCGTCCACCTCAAGGCTAACATGCCTGATGGCTTTGGTAATAGTTGATGGGCAACCTCTAGTTGATCTAGTGATAGGGCCTCCAGAAACACACCCAAGACCAAAGGAAGGAACAATAGGAGCGGAGGTAGTAGACCTGTGATTATATCTGTGGCTTGAGGAGGGGTTATCTAAGTTAGTGGGAGATGCAAGGATGAGCCCTCTGCCATAGTCAGAGGTTCGGGAGGAGAAATAGTCGGAGGGGCGGTAGTAATCGAACAACAGAGGGGATTCAATTTACAATTATCTAAGCGAATAATGTGTAAATAATCTGCATGATCAGATAATGTGGGGAGAGATGCAATAATAACTGAAATATCAGATGAGGGAGGAGTCAGAGGGATGCTCGGAATAGGCGCCAAGTACTCTAGGTTAGTGTGAGCCACACAGCTTTGAGTCTGTGATCGTGTGACCAGGCAGTTCCTTTGCACCTCCAAGACTGCAGGGTGCTAAATGTTTTGCACATCATCCGAGGGAGAAACCAAGACCACAGAATCCTTCTGCATGACCATGTGAACCATAGTCTTAGGAAAAGGTGTTGTAGCTATGATCAGAGGGCATTCTTTGTACAAATTCCCAACCTTGTGACAATGCCTGCACCTGAAGGAAACCCCTTCATAGTCCAACATCTGATACCTGACCATATCATTAAAGTATATGTTGTATCCATCATAAATACCTTCTCTAGTGTCCAAGTGAACCAGAATACATGCCAATGATATGTTTCCCATCTCAATGTAGGAATGATCATGATCCAGATATATCCATAGGTCCTCCCTAATAATTCGAAGAGAAGCTTCATTCCAGAACTATAGCAGGAGACTCGGGAGGCTGACTCAAATTGGTTCCACTCCTGATTTCTCCTTGTCTGGGTCGACTAAGGGAGTCCAAAGCTTAAGAAGCACTGGTTTCATCCCCAGATGCCAGTATTTAGATAGCACCCAACCCACCAATGTGGGCTGTGAGAAAATAAGGGCAAAACAGCCCTGGTTCATGGTCAATACTCCCAGTGGTTTTTCCATAGAGCCGCCCCATATCTCCTCAACCCAAATTTTGAGTCTGGAAAATGTGTAGCTTATCTGCCCCTGACCCTGCCCACTAGAATTGTCTGGTTTGTGTGTTCCAAATCAGCCGTGCCCACCCCTTGACTGAATCATATGTTGCACATGTTCCTGTTACTTTCACACCACAAATTGTTTTTCCCACGGCCTGACACCCTGCACTTATCAGTGCCGCTCAGCTCCACAGGTTCGTCTGAGTCCAAGGATTTTGCATTGTCACTATGAGGCACGTTGAGAGGGATGCCCTCAAAACACCCTGGAACCACCATATGAATAAACCCTGCTTGGTCGATGTGCGGTTGAAAATAATGCTCCTCCCTGCCAATATTGAGTTGCTCGAAATGCAGATCCTCTGTCTGTGCAAGTTGTTCGAAGCTAAGTCCCGAAGGTGCGCCAGAGGTCAAGGGTATGTGCGGTGATTCTCAAGCTTGATTTTACCACTGCCAAAGGATAGATGGTGAGGGGATAGTTAAAACTGGCGAGGCCACCCATTGTAGTAACAGCTCCATGCAAGTAGTCGAAGAATCCAGAAGGGTATCCGCCAACATGGACGGTGGTATTGCTGACACACCCAAGTCCACAGTCTCCATGTCCCTCACCGATTCCAAAGCCCCCATCTGTAATATTCCTAATTAGCCCAAGCTAATAGGAATATGAAATTTTTTTTTCATTTCCTTGTTGCAAGAAATTTTTTGTAAAGGAGGATAAATTAAACTCCTCAAACAACGAAATAAATCAATGCCCATGTGAACAAGGCTAAATTTGGGCTACCTTAATTAAACTCCCTTATGTGTGAAATGGATTGAGACAATTGAATGGGTCAACAAGACCAAATCCACAGCATTGTCTAGATGCAATGCACCTCCTAGATGCACAACGGAGTTCTAGTTGGAGGCTACACATGTGAAAGGAGATAAACCTTTAAGATGGTTTATGGTTTTGCAAGGGTTTTATCCTATAAAAGAAAGAGGAGAATAGTAGAAGAAGGTTATTGAACCTATTGTTTTGGAAGAACATGTCTTTTTAGACATTTCTCATTCTCTTGGCTGTTTAGTAGAGAATAGTGTTGTTTAGCATTGGGTGTTCCTGATCCGCAACCCCACCTCCTTCTTTGAGTAGCTCTTGAGGGAGTCTTGCATTTCTTGTCCAATATCAGAAATTTTTCCAATATCTTCTTCCAACTACAACGCAGATCCTATTGAGGGTTTGGTTGTCTTTGTAAGCTACAGCAAGTGGAGGCTAGATCTATTCAGATCTAAGCCACTATAGTGCCTATTTTCAGTGGGAAAGCCTTCTATCCCCATGGAAAGAGAGTATTGGATGAGGAGAGCTCATTTTCAGATCTTGGCTTGAGGCCACATCATGTTCTAGAGCCTACAACACATTCCATCTTCTAGAACTACGTTATTTGCAAGGATAAAGTTGCAGGGTCTTTTGGCACTTCAAGGAGGAGAGATATCTAGTGTTGGGAATCTACCCTTCACTGTGGTGATCCGTGGATTATAGATATAATCCATGTTACATTCAAATCTGATCTAAATACTGGTTTATTTGCTTCAGAAATTCTGAATCATTCTGTAGATCTGTTGCATTAGATCTCAGATCTACTCCATGTACTTCACTTTTTGCTAAAAACCCCAAGGGGATTTTGAAGAGGAGACTCTATAGTGTACAGATCTAATATAGATCTATATTTTTGTACACAGATATTCTCTAGATCTTAAGTTTAATGTACAACTCTTTTCAGCTAATAAAATAACGTTGTAAAGCTTGTACAGTCATATCATATGGTTGCAACCTCTTATTTTGAGCAATTGTTCATGTAAAGTCTTCTACTTTATGTTCTATAATGAAATGGATTCAATATAACTCTTATTTGTTGTTATAAATGATCATATTGAGCCTCAATATTGGCCTCTTGCTGCTAATTCTCTGAACTGCGTTATTTTCTGGGCAGTATTGTTTATATTGCTGCAGTCCCTTCCTTGGGCATTTTCCAACTGCACTAGGTGTGGGGAGACCTGTTTAACCCACCTAGAAGGATTTTTTTTTGAACCCCTCTTGGATTAAGGTCTTATATTGTTAGATTTAAGGGATCCATGGGTTGGTTTCCAATCCTGTAGCATACATTTTTGAAAAATGCATTTTTCAGGCATGCCTTGCTAAGAAGTCCAATTTTGGGATATAATAAGATATTCTCATTATTGTTGATTTTCCCTATTTTGGGGTATTACAGTGGTATCAAAGCAACTATCTTGGCACAAAATATGCTTATTGAAGAGCCAATATGTCTTTTCATGGAAATAAAATACAGATGAAGAAGTGTGGTTACACTGAAGACACAGAATAAAAGGGTAAGATCCCTTTAACTTGAAGTTTGCAAAGAGAAGAGTTCTCTAAAAATATTTCTCAAGCCATGTATGAACTGAAAGAAGAAATCCAGGGAATGAAGAGGGAAATACATGAAAATCCCTCAAGGGGTTTTTTACATCAAGAAAGCCCCAATACTTCTTAGTATGTGTGTGGGCATTCAGCCACACAACCTGATCTGCAATGTTGGAGCATGCCTACTTTCTTGTCAAAGGAAGAAGGAAAAGGAGGAACACCGAAGGAGGAATCTCTTAGTGATTATCTCCAAGAATATGAATCTCAATCAGAGAGATTCAAAATGAATCTCAACTTCCCAGAGTCTTGTCAACTCAAAGAAGAAAGATCCAACAACTATAATAGAAGAAGAGGGTGCATGCAACACACTTTGGGTAGATTTTCTCTACCTAATTTTGATGGATCACCTAAGGACTCAGCCAAGTCTTGGGTAAGGAATCTTGACACATACTTCCAGTTGCATCATGTTTCAGAAGAAGAAGCCTTGAGAGAAGTAGTGCTGCATCTTCAAGGAAAGGCTTATGCCTGGTGGCTATTTGAGTCTTCTTCCTTGAAAAGGGTAAATATCTATTCTTATGCAAAGTTCACTAGGAGACTAGTGAAAATATTTGATGAGAGACATTCTGAGACTTCTTGGGGAAAGAACGTCAAGTCCAAGAAATCTGAATCTTTTCATAAGTTGGAATATTCCATAGATCCAACTCCAGTTCTAAGCATTGTTGAGGGGGTTGGAGATCTGCTGTACAATTTTCCAAAAGCCCCACTACAGTGAGGTATCTTTTCTCAAGGATAAAACATGAGGGTTCCTTCTTCAAAGAGAGATCAGGAAAAAGGGTCTCTTAATGATGAGGCATTCTCCATTAATGAGGAGAAGGGAGAGAAAGAGCAGAGAAGATCCTCCAGCTTTGTGATAGCAGGAGGAGATCTATTTTCATTAGGAGATGGAGATGAATAAATGGCTTCCACTAGAGGGGTTCTTGCATCTTTGCAAGGAGTTCCTAAGGATCTTCCATATGGAGGACATGAGCAACATGTGTCTATGCTAAGAGACAATGAGACAGAACAAATGAGGGATCAAAAAAATGATCCACTATTAGAAGATAATGGAGCAAATTCTCCAATCAAAGGCACTCTTACACCACTGAGAGGAGTCTCTAAATTTCATGAGACTTCCACACATGAAACAGAGTTGAAATTGCACAGTGGAAGTAGGTACATGAGAATCCCATCTATTCTGCATATGAGGATGGTCCCTGAATTCTCATTATCTAGTGGTAAACCACCTGGGAGGACACCTGATTTAGATCCTGTGGGGAAAACCTCACAACTTTCCACTCCAAACTTAGATCTAGGAGGGATTGGAGCACTTGAAGGCAAAGCTGCAGTGCTGTGAGAATTGGGTAAGCTTAAGGAGGAGGGAAATATTCTTCCACTATCATCATCACCTACTCTCCTTTCTGATCTTGCACTGTGGGGGGAGAAGAATGGAAGGAACAGCCTTCCAAAACACGCCTTTGGAATAGGATATGTCAATGGAAGGATAAACAACATGATAGATACTTTGGTTGATGCATCATCAACACTGTCATTGTTGAGAAATGTAGATCTGTATTGGAAATCCCAACTGCTAGTGGATTATTCCAAAGATCTTCACACATGTATGATACTTGATGACCAACTTCATGAAGAGGGCTACTTAGTCCAAGGAGGAGTCATTTATCATCATGGTAGAATATTTTTGTCTAGAGCTTCTAGGCTCAAGCACAAGATACTACAAGAAGCACACAAAGAGTTCTATTTCAGCCACATGTATTCCATGAGGATCTACAACATCATCATGAGGAGCTTTGATTTGGAAGGCTTGAAAGAGGAACTATATCAACATTTTCAAGAATGCATGAGCTATGTGGAGTTGGGGCAGCCATGAGAATCTATGCAAGAGTCATTTCAGCCATCCCTTCCTTCTTTGGAAAGAGGAGAAATATCCATGTACAACTCCATGTGTATGAGAGACCTTGTTGGTAAAGGATATGTTCATGTAAAGCAAGTTTTATTTTCTGATTGTACATGTTAATTTACCATTTTATGCAGGCCATGACTCCTTAAAGGAGTAATGTATCATGTAAATCTCATGGAAACTATTGAGCCATTAAAATTTCTGAATTTGGCCACTCCCTTGATGAGAAAAGGGAGATTTTTCATCATGATGGGTGCTTCCCCAAGGAATCAAACATATCTCTCACCTTTAGAAATAGTGATATGACTTGGGCAGCAAGTAAGTGGTGGGAAAACCACTTACCATGTACTAATTTGAGGCAGGCAGGAGATACACTGCGTTGGTATCATATGTGGGATTATGACCCACCTCCTCATGCTCAATTTTTTTTTTGTATGTACATAGTTTTGCTTCCATACATTGATGATATACTTGTACTATTTGTGGGCTTGTATGGAGGGAGGATGGGGAGCATGTATGTGCCACATGGGATGGAGAATCTCCATGTACCTTATGCTACATGTTTCAGGTAGAGTTTTGGTTCAACCATGATTGTTTCATTTGAGTTCTTAACTCCTTATGGGATGGGTCATTTACCTCTCATAAAAACATTGAAGAAACAATTCATGGAAGGATGGTTTGGTGACACTTAGCTCATCGAGGAGGCTTATCACTTGATGGTGTCACCAATGGAAGAGGAAAGGAGTTGCAACACTCACTCTATTAGTTGCCTGAGGACAAGAAACATTTTGGAGGGGAGGACTCTAATATTCCTAATTATTCCAAGCTAATAGGAATATGAAATTTTGTTTTCATTTTCTTGTTGTAAGAATAAAATTGTAAAGGAGGATAAATTAAACTCCTCAAACAACAAAATAAATCAATGCCCATGTGAACAAGGCTAAATCTGGGCTGCCTTAATTAAAATCCCTTATGTGTAAAGGGATTGAGACAATTGACTGGGTCAACAGGACCAAATCCATAGTGTTGTCCAGATGCAATGTACCTCCTAGATGCACAACACAGTTCTAGTTGGAGGCTACACATGTGAAAGGAGCGAAACCTTTGAGATGGTTTAGGGTTTTTCAAGGCTTTTATCCTATAAAAGAAAGAGGATAACAACCGAAGAAGGTTGTTTAACCTATTTTTTTGGAAGAACATGTCTGTTTAGACATTTCTCATTCTCTTGGCTGTTTATCAGAGAATAGTGTTGTTTAGCACTGAATGTTCTTAATAGGGAATCCCACCTCCTTATTTGAGTAGCTCTTGAGGGAGTCTTGCATTTCTTGTCCACTATCAGGAATTTGGCCAAGCTCTTCTTCCAACTACAATGCAGATCCTGTTGAGGGTTTGGTTGTCTTTGTAAGCTGTAGCAAGTGGAGGCTAGATCTATTCATATCTAAGCCACTCTAGTGCTTCTTTTCAGTGGGAAAGCCTTCTATCCCCATGGAAAGAGAGTATTTGATGACGAGAGCTCATTTTTAGATCTTTGCTTGAAGCCACATCATTTTCTAGAGCCTACAGTGCATTCCATCTTCTAGAACTGCATTTTTTTCAAGGAGAAAGTTGCAGGGTCTTTTGGAACTTCAAGGAGGAGAGATCTCTAGTGTTGGGAATCTTCCCTTCACTATGGTGATCCGTGGATTGCAGATATAATCCATGTTCCATTCATATCTGATCTGAATATTGGTGTATTTTCTTCAGAAATTTTGAATCATTTTGCATATCTGCTGCATTAGATCTCAGATCTACTCCATGTACTTCACTTTTTGCTAAAAACCCCAAGGGGATTTTGAAGAGGAGGCTCTACAGTGTACAGATTTGATATATATCTATATTTTTGTACGCATATCTGCTCTAGATCTGAAGTGTAATCTATAACTCTTTTCAGATAATAAAATAACGCTATCAAGCTTGTACAGTCATATCATATGGTTGCAACCTCTTATTTTGAGCAATTCTTCATGTAAAGTCTTCTACTTTCTGTTCTATAATGAAAGGGATTCAATATAACTCTAATTTTATGTTATAAATGATCATATTGAGCCTCCAT
Source organism: Pinus albicaulis (assembly GCA_034641835.2). Classification (NCBI taxonomy): domain Eukaryota; kingdom Viridiplantae; phylum Streptophyta; class Pinopsida; order Pinales; family Pinaceae; genus Pinus; species Pinus albicaulis. Next base: position 960,086,881 of record CM076577.1, read on the forward strand.
ATTTTCTTCGTACTACTAATTTTCTGAACTATGTTATTTTCTGGGCAATATTGTTTGTATTGCTGCAGTCCCTTCCTTGGGCATTTTCCAACTGTACTAGGTGTGGGGAGACCTATTTAACCCACCTATACGAATTTTTTTTTGAATCCCTCTTGGATTTAGATCTCATATTATTAGATCTAAGGGATCCAAGGGTTGGTTTCCAATCCTGTAGCATACATTCCCAAAAAATGCATTTTTCAGGCATGCCTTGCTAAGCAGTCCAATTTTGGGATATTATAAGATATTCCCATTATTGTTGATTTTCCCTATTTTGGGATATTAAACCATCCAACCCTCATGCCAAGGCTGTATGAATATTTTGACCCCCTCTAATGGGTCAGAGGAGTAGTCCACCTCTTCTTCATACATGATGTCAACAGGCCAGTGACCATAGCTAAGAACTGTGGCAGTCTAGGGATCAACCAGTCCGAAGAATGTGGATGATCAGGCAATAGGGGTGAAAAAGGAATTCTGAATGGAGGGTAAGTTGCAAGCGGGTACCAAACTGTGAGTCAGAGAGGATGACCGCCAAAAAAAACCCCAAAAAATTAAGCAGGAGCATAATGGACCCCAAACCTAGCATTCCAAGGAATGTTAGCAAAAAAAATGAAAATAATAACCCAGGCATACGAGCCCAGAGGTCACGAGGAGAAGAAGGGATAAATAAGTGCCAGAGACAATGATAAAAACCCGAAAAACTAGTAATCATCATAAAATATTGAGACAATGACGAAAATGCCTAGAATGTCAAGCAATAGCTCCTGATGCCAAGTGGAGGAAACCAAAGACCAATACCCAAATGTTGCTAATAGCTAGTAAACCCCAAGATGCTACCATGGCTAGGTTTTTGCTACAGCTCTATGTTCTTCACTATAAAGGAGATAGAGTTTCTTTTATATATGGTAAAGTTTTGGTTCGAGGACAATATTCTAGTTTGGAAAAAGAAAGGGTTATTGAATTCATGAAGGAATATTATATATATTTTTAACACCATCTCCTCAAGGCCTTGTTCACATGGAAATTAGTCCTATCACACTTTGGCATAAAATATATTGGAATACTCATTACAAGATAATAAACTCTCTAAGTCAAATGGTGAAGGGAATCCCTAACGTTAAGGAGTACCATGAAGGAGTATGCAAGGGATATGCCTTGGGAAAAGAATACTAGGAAAACCTTTACAAGAATTGAATAAAGGTATAAGGAAATATTATACCTCATTAACTTTGTTGTATGTGGGGCCATGTTTAATAAATATCTTGGAGGCCATCTTCACTATGTGACCTTCATTGATGATCACTCTAGAAAGACATGGCTATATCTTCTCAAGACAAAGGACAAAGTCTTTGAAAAGTTCAAGGAATTTAGATCTGAAGTTGAGACCCTAACCAAAGGAAAGATAAACACTCTAAGATCTGATAATGGAGGTGAATACACTTCAAATGATCTTATAGAATATTGGAAATAAGAAGGCATTAAGAGGGAGCTCATTGTTCCCTACAACCCCGAACATAATGGAGTAGCAGAAAGGAAGAATATAACAATTGAGGAATGCATAAATATAATGATATTTGATCAAGACCTACAAAAAATTATTTGGGGAGAAGTAGCCATGAAAAAAATGTACATACAAAATAGAAGTTCTCATAGAATCCTTGATAATATGAAATTGGGAAAAGCATTCTCAGGAAAGAAAGTATGGAGACTTTTGCACCCATTTTGACACTGTTCCAAGGAAAAAGTTGTTGTAATTTTTTCAAAATATCAGAATCATCAGCCAACTTATTATGTCATTGCAAACCCATTCAGCAAGTTTTTAATGTAAATGATAGTAGTACGACTGTTTAATTATGTAACAACCTAGGTAAGCCTATGATTTAGGTGACAAATTTCATCCTAGGAGGTTTTTCGTCTCACAAAATTATTTGTGTTTCTAAACATAGATGATATGCAAAGTTTTTCCCTCTAGCACCAACGCATAAAGATAGGGTGGAATTTGTTGTCAAAGTCTTAGGTGAGTTGTAGTGGTTTAGTTGAGTCTGTAGTAAAAGTTATTTGGGAATAATTTAAGCTATTTGGCTAAATTATTTTATTACAAATCACTTGGTATACTAGATCATAATGAGTCACAAAATTGGGTAAAAAATGATGAGGGTCTATAACAAACAGGTGTTCCCCCTTTAAGGGTTGAAATGTAATTATATGATGTAAAAATATTTTAATGCATGATCCCTAGAAATTAGACACCTTGGCTAAAATATTTGAGGTTGGAAAAATAATTAATCCCCTCTTGTGTCAATTAATTAATTTTTTGGAAAAATAAAAATTAAATCCTAAGCCAGAAAATTAATTAATTTAGAGTCAAAAAATTAAAATTAGAGAAATTAATTTCTCCAAGTGGAAAATGAAAAAACGTTTGTGAGTCATGAAGAGGTTGAATTTTGGAGGTCCCCCACTAAGGAAAAAATGGATTTTTTAAGAGAAATTAATCCCTTGGACCTTCGTGGTTAACTCCGTCAAAATTTTGAGGAAATTAATCCAAAATAATTATTTTTGGATTAGTAAAGAATGGTTTTAATGAGAATTTCGAAAATTCCTCAAAGATAAGTATTTTCTACGATAAATATTAAAATTTGATCAAGTATTTATCGACTGTCAAGATTATTTTGACAAGGATCAAGCCAACTGACCATTATTTTCCACTTGGAGGGATTTCTCCACAAACAGAAAACATTTTGCTTCTATTTGACATATTTTGTCTGATGTAATTTTGTAAATGTTGGTGTGAAGCCACCGTTCTGCTGGGAATTTTTGAATTCCATAATAAAATACTTTGGGGTACAATTAATGGTGTCTTTGTCTCATTGATCTTTGATATGTGCTAGGTATGTGCTTTCCTATAATGTGCTTCAATAATATATGAATTTTTATTTAATTTGTAGATGATAGGAACATTATATTGGTAAGTTTTGGGTTTATATTAGGTGATCCGATTCATTGTATGATCTACTATTTTTCCTTAAGAAATATATATATTTTGTAGGTTCCCCGACCCTTGGGCTCCAAGTTCAGAGACTATGGGTATAGGTGGACCTTGTTTGGACTTCGAATAACTTATGTGATTTTCTTACTTGATAAATATCTATCTTTCGAAATACATCAAGCCATTTTCAAATCTTATAAAAAGCATTCTTCAAAAAATATTTCAAACATTGTATATTGTATATATTTTGTAAATTACGTTTGTAAAATATTTTTTGTATATATATATATATTATTTTTTTCTGACCCTTGTTTGCAGCTAGGGTTTGGAGTTGTTTTATTTTTTTTTGTATATATTGAGGTTTGGGGCATTTGTTTTCCCATTTGTGTAGCTGATATTCAAGGAGATTTTATGGGTTAGAGCTAGATCTAGGCCCTTGAGGATATTATGTAGTCTCTATAATTTTTGCAGGGCCAATTTGGTAAAATACTAAGAACCTTAAGAAAATTTGAATTTTGGCAAGGGTTTGTAAATTTCATTAGGGGAATTTGAGGTCTAAAATGGGCCTCCTATGGAAATTATAAAACAATAGTAGAAATAATAAAATAAGATTATATTACATCATCAAATTTTAGAGAAAAAAAAAGCGTACGTTGTCAACTCGTATTTTCAACTTATCTCCCTATGGGTTTACTCAAATTTCAAGCGGGAACACTCATTCGATGAAAAATTTGATTCCTTATCCAAGGAGTACAAATTTGAATACTTTCAATGAACACTACTACACAAAAAATGAGAAATACATGAAAAACGTGATTGTAATCATGTTTTTTCATGTATTTCTCATTTTTGGTGTAGCATGGTCTATCGAAAGTATGAAACATGGGTACTCCTTTGATGAGGAATTAAGTTTTAATCCAATGAGTACCCCCACTCAAAATTTGGGTAAAACCATAGGGAGATAAGTTAAAAATACAAGTTGAAAAAGTAGTTTTATTATTTTATTATTTTTAACCTTTTTACTCTTTTACCCCAAAAATGGTGAATCGTCCCCCGTGGTTGACATAATCATCTTGAATCCTATTGTTTCTTATAAATTTTATTTTGGTTGTACATTTTTCTTAGGAGGCCCATTTTAGACCTCAAAGGTTCTTTAATGTTTAGGGCCTCTAGGCCCAACATCAACCTTTCTAGCCTAGCCGCTACCATCTAGCCCTATCCGCTGGCCTAATTTGGATTTTAAAGCCTAGAAGTATAGCCATAGGATCCATTAATCTTGTCCACATACCCTCCAAGCCTTACGACAGCCCTTACTAGGCCTCTAAGGTTTGGCTGCAACCCTTCCTAGGCCCCTAAGGTTAGCTGCAGGCCTTATGACCTTCATTTCTCCATCCGTATCCCTACATCTTCCTTCCTTCCTCATCCGCTCATCCATCTTCCCCTCTACCTCCTCTCTTCCTCTCCTAAACCCTTTCCATGGGCTCCACAACCCTCTCTCTCCTGGCCACAGTCCCTTATCTATTGTTATCCCTAAGCCACAACCCTCTTAGGGCTTGCGATAGGCCTTCCAGGCCTTCCTAGCCTTGTCGTGAGGCCTCCTTGGACTCTGATCCTGTAGCTAAAACCTAATAAGCTTTTGAAGCCATATCATAGGCCTACTCTTGGCCACAACCACCCCCCCCCCTCGCTTCCAATCTTGAAAAGGACCTAAGGGTTCAGCTAACAAAATTACATTCTAGAGAGCATTTAATATTTCTTGGACACTAAAACCTCATTGATATCCACTTTATTTTCATTAAAATTTCCAATCAATAATTGATGGTTTATTTCAGGCCTTAAAAAATTTCCAATGTACAGGGGTATCCCCATGATATTCCAGATTATTCTTCTATAAATAAGCTCCCAAATTTCCAGGGGAATAATGCAATCAATGTTATTGATCAAATAAAGAAGTTCAACATATTTATACAAAGATATGCTCATGCAACTTCTTTAAAAAATGAGGATGTTAGAGTGAGTCTATTTATCCTCTCATTAGAAGATATTGCATTGGATTGGTTTTAGGACAAGCCACATAATTATTTTGACTCTTTGCGAGCCCTCACTGATGCATTCAAAGATAAATTTGTGGATAAAAGAGAAGGAAAATATTTGGTTAAGGAGATAAATTATATGAATAAAAGGGAAAATGAAATGGCAGAGGAATTTAATATAATATTTAATAATATTTTAAAGGATATGACTCAAGATTACAAGCCACCTAACAAGACAATGTTAGAATAATATATCGAAGCATTTGGTGTTGAAACTTAGCATGAGATAAGACGTGCCAAGTCTGCTACTTTAACTACTACTTAGAATGTTGCTAAAGAATTAGAGAAGGATAAAAATGATTCAGGTGAGTCTGAAGTTTCTAGTTTTGAAAGAGGTTTGTTCAAGTATAAAGTAAAATAAATTAAGGAGGAAGAGTGTGAATCAATTAAAGAATTAACTAAAATAATTAAGGACATGAGAATTTAGCATGCTAGAATGATAAGTGATATGTAGTCTAAAATAATTTAGATGGAAAGAGATCATGTGCAGAATATCTAGCCTAGAAACAATAATAATAATAGAGGAAACAATATTCCATGACCAAGAAGGAATCCTCCTAATGAGAAAAGGCCTCCTACTCCACTTGAGTCTGCCAATGTTGTTAATCAACCCATCCTATTTTGCAGACCATGTGAAAGTTTCCATAAAGAAAGTACATGTGTTATTGCTAAGAAAATCTTGGATGAACAAGAAAATGAACAGATAGATAATGTTAGTTAGATTTTTTCCAAGGAAAGTTGTTTCACATATATGATTTCTTCATCGTTCACCATAAATAAGTTCAATTAAAAAAAGAGTCATATCACGCTAATATATGGTGAAACTCCATCGTATAAAAAAATTATGGAAATTTGTAAAATTAAAGGTTATACTTATTAAAGGAAAGGCAAAAACTAGAATAAAAGTAAGCAGGATACATCCAAAAGGTATAATTCAGGATTAAAAGTTGATTAGGATGCATGAATAAAGATCATTAAGATGTTTGTCCCAGTATTAGAGCTTTTGAAGGTCCCTTCACAAAGAGATGCATTATTCAAAGCTTTGGGTATGGCTCAACAAGGTAAAATTGATAATAACCCAAAGGATGAAGAAATTAAATTAAAGGATTTAAACTACTAAATGACTAATGAGGATCATCAACCTTTCTTCTTGAATTTGGATATTAATTACAATCTACTTCATAATTTCATGCTTGATTCTAGTACTTCAACTCATTTTATGACTAAAAAGGTTATGGACCAATTGAACTTATAGATTTCTAGGCCTTACCATAAAATTTTCTCTATGGATTCGAAAAATATCAAAGTCCTTAGTGTGGTAAAATATTTATAGGTATCATTGGCTGATTATCCATACAAAATAATCACCATGGACATAAATGATTGATGTGCCAAATGTATGGGAAATGCTTCTATCAATAAAGTTTACAGCTAACCTAGATGGTTATATTCAGATGAATTTATCATATGCCACTATTCCCGCAGCAGTAGTTGGTATGGTCAGGTTACATAGGGAATTTGAAATAAGATACCACGTTGAGTATTAAAAGAGACTAGAAAAAGGTGAATATATTTAACCACATGGTCATCACTCACAGTATAATGCAGTGGTGAATGAATTCATGTAGCATGCTTATCACTTTTCTTCAATTCATCTTCCATCTCACTTTTCAAGCAAGAATAGAAACATGTTTCAGTTTGAAAAAGATGTGAACATAGTCATGAATTTTATCACTGGAAAATTGGACAAGCAAAAGACATCATGAAATTTCAAGCAGAAGGATTTACAGGGTTGAAAAACATTAGAGAATCTGGAAAATTTAACTTTCTCTAAGGTTAAGAGGAATTTTTTTTAACTTGCACACAGAAGAGACAGTCAAAGTGCGCTCTACATACATTTTTCTTAGATAGCAAAGAAAATATCCATGGATTTCCCCCAATAAGCCACGCGGTCCTGAGTATGGCGAAAGCTCATTATCCGGGACCACTTTGAAAACTTAAAGAAGAAGATTCTCCACTTGAGGCCACCCAAGGAAAATAGCCTAGAGCCACCTTGAGACCTCAAGTGAGTACAAAATTGAATCAGCCACCACTCTTGGGTCACTATCCACAATTGTACCAAGAGAGGGAAGAAGATTTGAATTTTTCCTATAAAAGACCACATGAGAAGGGCAATTTAGAACAAATTGTTATGCTAGCCAAATTTCCCATGAGAAAACAAGTAGTGTGTTTTCCAAGCAACAATAGAGTGAAGGGATTCATATTTTGGCCATCCAACATCTCAATCCCAAAGGAGAAGTGCATCTGTTGTCCATTATCTGATCATTCATTCGAGGATAAGAGAGAGTCCTACAAACAACTTAAGGGGAGAGCCCTCCTTTCTTTAAGTATTAGAGCTCCATAGCTCTAAGGAATCACTACAAGTGTTTTAGCGTTCTACATATTTTCTACCAACAATGGCTAATAAAAGGGGATTCGTTCTCCATTGGTATTGTTAGTTTGTTTACTTGATATTGAGCTTGTGTTATATGTGTATTTGTTTTTTCTTGTTTCCTCCTCTTTTTTTAGTATGCTATGTTCCATAACTAGTTTTTCTACATGTTATGATGCTTCACTAAACATCTAACAACCCATTTTTCCCCTGTGACCATTGCTTGTAGGCCAGAAATCACTCCTATCAAGCACCGGTATTTTTTGTACATTCGTGCACTAGACACACCAACACAGGATTGACGAATCCACTTATTTTTTATCTTAATCTAAATGGTTATGTTTTTGCAAAACCTCTTTTCTGCTCGGGATTGTTGCAGGACCAGCTCTCCTCCTCAACTTATCTCATTCACCCTCTACGAAGAGATTTAGTTTAGGAGAGGTAGAATTTTTGTGTGTAGGAAAATTGCGCACGTTAAACACATAGAGATGCGTTGGTCCATGTGCATTTAGTCCAAACAAATGCGGAGATTACGTGCATGTGTAGAGAAATTTTGCGCGGAAACTAGTGAAACATTTTTTCAATAGTTTTTTTTTTTTTTTTTTTAGTGTAAAGTGACTGGCAGCCTAGAATAAATCTGCCAACACTGTGTTATGTTGTTCCTTGACTGTTAGGACATGCTTTTAGTTGAGTCTTAGCTTAGTTAGTTCATATTTCTAATTTTTTGTTTATTATAAAAAATTCACATAGTTTAATTAGGAGGCAAGTAAGTGGCTAAAATCCATCCATGCTATGTGAATGAACTTATTATAGGTTTTAACCCTGTGTAGAAATTATCTACGAACGAATATTTAAAATAGAAAATAAACAATAGCGAGAGCATAAAACATAAAACAAATAAACATAGGGATTTTCCCCTGGATTCCAAATCAGGACGACCAACTTGATTTTTCATTATATTCATTTTAGTGTTACAACACATGTATATACATGCTGAAGAATGCATAAACCCCAATCCATTAACCCTGGATTAGAACATAACCATAGTTCCCTTGACCAGATCTACAAAATAACAGGGGCTGAAAACCATCATGCCCCAAAACCATGTGCAAACCCATGCACAAAACTATGGGCGGGTCCACCCAATGGAAAATAAGGACCGCCCCCCCCCCCCATGTTACCCCCCCCCCCCCCAGGCGTGACTAGTCGTGGAAAGAATATAACACAAACCCAACATTCTCCCACTTGTTGTTTTCTTTCCACAGGGGGCCACAGGAAAGATGAGTCATTAGCCCAGATTTGCAACACCCATTGTTTCTCTACACCAAGAGAACTTCTGAGTGCTCACAAACTTTGTCAATGCATCTGCAACATTCTTGAAAGTGTCCACCTTTACTAGCAAAACCCTTTTAGCTTCAACCATATATCTCACAAAGTGATATTGAAAATCAATGTGCTTTGTATTTGAATGATAAGCAGGGTTCTTAGCTAAGAAAATTTCACTTTGGATATCACAGTCTATCCTTATAGTTTGCTGCACCAACCCCATACTTGAACACAATCTCTACAACCAAACTTATTCCTTGCTTGCATGAGTGGCTGCCATGTATTCTGCCTCTGTAGTTGAGAGAGCCACTACAGACTGTCTTTTACTCATCCAACTGACTGCACCTCCAAATAGGCTAAACACATACCCACTTGTAGATCTTCTTTGGTCCAGATCTCCAGCCTAGTCTGCATCAACAAAACCATGAATGTCCAACACTCTTTCCAATCTTGGTCTTCCCTGGTAGCACAAGCCATAATCACTAATGCCATGAAAATATCTGAAAACCCGCTTCACTGCTATCCAATGCTCCTTCCCTGGGTTTGACATAAACCTACTCAATACTCCCACTGCCTATGCAATGTCTGGTCTGGGATAGACCATTGCATACATCAAGCTACCCACTGCACTTGCATATGGAACACAAGACATATCCTCCTCTTCTTCTTGTGTCTTGGGACACTGTTCAATAGACAGCTTTGTACCTACAGGAATCGAAACATTCACCGGTTTACTATCTTGCATATTGAACCTCTGAAATATAGTCTCGACATACTTCCTCTAGTTTAACCAGAGCTTCCTCTTTGCCAAATCTCTCTTAATTTCCATGCTCAAAATATAGTTTGCAACACAAATATCCTTCATGTCGAATTTGGAGAAAAGCTGGGTTTTCAAATCTTGGATAATTTCTTTGTCATTTCCAATCAACAACATATCATCCACATACAAGACCAAATAAATAACACGGTCACCAATTAATTTAAAATAAACAAAATGATCCTCCTTGCTTCTGGTGAAGCCAAGTCCCTGTATATAGGTATCAAATTTCTGATACCACATCCTTAGTGATTGTTTTAACCCATATAAAGACTTCTTTAACCTGCATACCATCTCTTTCTTCCCCCTCACCATAAAGCCTTCAAGTTGTTTCATGTATATCTCCTCTTCCAGATCCCCGTGAAGAAATGTTGTCTTCACATCCATCTGTTCTACCTCAAAATCAAATGCAGCAACAACAGATAAAAGTAATCTAATAGAAGTAACTTTGGCAACAGGAAAAAAATTATCACCAAAATCAATTCTCGACACCTGGGAATAACCTTTTGCTACCAACCGAGCTTTGTATTTCTCCACCTTGCCTTCTACATTCATCTTCTTCTTAAACACCCATTTTCTCCTGATGGGCTTCCTTCCAGCCGGCAACTCCACTAGATCCCATGCCTCATTTTTATGCAAGGATTCAATTTCATCAACCATGGCCTCCTTCTAGAGTTTTCCATCCTCTGAATCTATTTCCTCCCTAACGGTTCTGGGATCATCATCAGTTATAGTTAAAGAAAAATTTGAATAGAAAGTAGATGGACTATACCTTTTTGGTTGTCTTCTTTCCCAAACTGGCCTTCTAATAGCTGGAGTTTGTGGCTCTTCCTCTTCTAAGTCTTCTTCTATTGTAGAGTCTGATTCATCCTCCTTTAGCTCAAACTCTATCTTCTTAGGTTCCTATGGTAGGAATTCATGTTTAAAAATATCTTTCACCTCTCTAAACGCCACATCTCAGCTGTACACAACCTTCCATGTTTCCGGGTTCCAAAGTGTGTAACCCTTTAAACCACCCTTACACCCAATAAAGATGCACTGTTTAGATTTATTATCGAACTTGCTCCTTTTATCCTTTGGAACATGTACATATGCATCACATCCAAATACACTCAGATGTGAAAGAGAGGGTTTCTTACCAGTCCATACCTCATGTGGAGAATTATCCTCCAATGCCGATGAAGGTGATTTGTTAACCAAGTAACATGTAGTCTCCACTGCCTCTGCCCATAATTCTTGTCCTAACCCGATACCACTCAGCGTGCTTCTTGCCTTTTCTACCAACATTTTGTTCATTATTTCTGCAACTCCATTTTTCTGAGGTGTGTATGGAGTAGTCTTCTGCTGTGCTATACCACACTTCTTACAGAACTCTTCAAATTCATTCTTGTAGAACTCCCCACCATTATCCATCCTCAACACCTTTATCTTCTTCTCTGTCTGGTTTTCCACCAGAGCCTTAAATTATTTAAATCTATCAAAGACTTTAGATTTCTTCCTCAAGAAATATATCCATGTATTCCTTAAGAAGTCATCTATGAATGAAATATATTACATAGACTTACCCAGTGATGGAACTGAAACAGGTCCAAACACATCACTGTGCACAAGCTATAATATCTTGTTTGCCCTCTTATCACCAAAAGGAAAACTCACCCAATTCTGCTTCCCATATACACAATGTTCATAGAAATCAAAATCCAGGGAGATATTAGACATACCTTCTACCATACCATTTCCATGCAGTATTTGAAGGCCCTTCTCTCCAATATGTCCAAGCCTTTGATGCCATAGCATGGTATTTTCTCCAAAGACCTCTAGGCTTTCTGCTCCACTTTCAGGAACCACAAAACTATTGCACCCGTCAATAATAGTGCTACTTTGAAGCTTGTACAGAGTTCCAATGCGAGCTCCCCACATTAATACCAGTGCTCCCTGAACCATCTTATAGGTATATTTCTCGAACACTGTTTTTACACCTACATCATCCATATTGCTTACAGAAATTAGATTTCTGGCCAATGCAGGGATGTGTAGAACACCAGGAAGTGTTCTAATCCTTCCACCTTATAGCTTCAACTTGAATTTTCCACGTCTGACGATTCTAGCCTTCCTATCATCACCTAATAAGACATCACTGCCATCATATTTCTCATACTCGTAGAACCACTACCTATGGGGAGTGAAGTCAATCAACCATAACTCATGATCTAAATGTGTATTTGAAGAAGAAGCCAAATACACATCCCCACCTTCATCCGAGGTGGTTTTTTCCTCTACAGAAGGAGCATCATTAGATCCCTTTCCTTTCTCAAGAGCTTTAGATCTGAAATCCTTTTTGTAGTGCCCTTTCTTTCTGCATTTCCAGCACACCTTTACAAACTTTATAGGAGATTTAGATCTCCCTCTAGACTTAGATCTCCCACTCGAAACCTTATTATTATTTATGTTCTGGGACCTTCCTCATACAGATAAGGCATCTCCATTGTGATCCTCCATATTTCTCCATCTTATTTCCTCTGATAGCAAGGCTGAGACAATGTCATCAAAATTCAAGGTAGTTTTATTGCTACCTATTGCAATAACCAAATTGTCCCATGAGTTTGGTAGAGGACACAACAAACTAATGCACTTATCTTCATTTGAGATTTTAATATCAACAGATGATAGCTAACTTACCACAGTATTGAAGGTGTTCAGATGCTCTGTCATAGAGTCTCCATCCTTCGTCTTCAGGTTATACAACTTTTTCCACAGGAAAAATTTATTCACAAGAGACTTAGATTGGTACAAAGTCCCTAGCTTGTCCCACAAGGTCTTCACCGTAGCTTCCCCAGATACATTAAACGATACTGAATCTAAGACACACAACCATATCATGCTCTTTGCCTTCCGATCCAGCTTCTTCCAGTCTTCATCTGACATTGCCGTTGGTTTAGTACTTGGATCTAACACAATCCACTGATCTTTATCCACCAACATATCCTCCATCTTGAGCTTCCACAACTCAAAAATCTGACCATTAAATTTCTCGTTCTCTATCTTCCTTCCGCTCACCATCTTCTTTCACCACAAGAATCGATCTCGCATATCTCCCACTGAATAGGGTCTACCTTAGGCCCGAGCAAAAAACCCCTCAGCAACAAAGGCATCCCCTTTAAGCTGAAACTGCTCTCATACCAAATGTAGTTTTTAACCCTGTACAGAAATTATCTACGAATGAATCTTTAAAATAGAAAATAAACAATAGAAAGAACATAAAAAATAAAACAAATAAACACAGAGTTTTTCCCCTGGATCCCAAATTGGGACGAATAGCTTGATTTTTCATTATATTCCTTTTAGTGTTACAACACATATATATACATGCCAAAGCATACATAAAACCAAATCCATTAAACCTGGATTAGAACATAACCATAGTTCCCTTGAATAGATCTACAAAATACCAGGGGCCGAAGACCATCATGCCCCAAAATCATGTCTCAACCCTTACGAAATCACTTACCGCGTACGCCCACTTAGGAGAAAATAAGGACGCATGATGTTACCCAAGCGTGTGACTAGTCGTGGAAAGAATACAACACAAATACAACACTTATTATTGATAATATACACCAAAAAAGTAGGTAATTAGTAAGGAGTAAGTGGCCCATATCCACGCATGCTTCTCTAGTTTCCTTTTTATACAATTTTTCATTAACTTTAGTTTAAATTTTGCATTAGTATTCGGGACTAGGATCAAATTATCTTAGAAGGAAAGTAATATCTGCTACCCTTGAACCTCTTGGTGACCCTGGGAATGCATATTAATGTCCTCTTTTGATATTTTTCCATCTCCCTATAACACAACATTTAGTCCAAATAGGAAAAATTGTAAGCGGCCCATTATTCGCGCATCATTTACTTTTTGAAAGGAATAATCAAAACATAGTTTAATTATGAGGGAGTGTAAAGGATCATCGTATATCCACATCCTACAAAAATTTTGATTGTACACTTTATCACACACATTTACACACCTTAAGAAAATTAAGACTCCTTGAAACTAGCCATTAATTAAACTCATAAAATCTCCCCACAGGGGCCACAATATAATTAATAGTTCAGGTTAGGACCATTGGGGCTAAGCATCCAATAAGCCGCCATGGTCATTTTACATTCTTGAGACATAGAATTTGACTGTTTAGGGAGCTTTAAACTCATCTATCCGCCCACGTAAAATAATTCTTGATCACCACAGAAACTTGATTCAAAGGGGGTTATTTTGGGCTACCTGACCCATAGTGCTCGGTACTAGTAGCTGAATACCAAGAAGCTCAAGACTCGAACGCTCATGTGGGATGACAATACTTACTGGTGAAAATTAGGGAATCCTTCCCTATAGGTGACGATATAGGCAACACTATATCCTCTTTCCATTACCTTGGTCGATTGTTCAGCTACTAGAAAGCGTCGCCAGTTCTTTCGGGACGTTGGCCCCAGTACCAACTAGAAGATATCTTTGCAAGGCCCATTTACAATTGAGAGTGTGAGGACGATTATGTCTTCTAAGGTTTTTGAGTATCATACGCAAGACTAAAAAAACCATTTTTTGATTGACTGATCACATGGGATTAATCTAAAGTTAAATTAACCTTTTATTTTTCACTTTGTTTTATGTGTATGATCACTTTTGATTTGATATATAATCTCTCTCCTCTCAAGAAACTAAAAAATATTTCCAATATCAAACTGAGTCGACACCATAATGGACCAAATGAGACCTCGTTGATCTAGACATTTTTTGGACCACCCCCCATTAGAGGGAGGAGTGCCAGGTATTTTTCCATTTAGGCATAAAAGTGGACACACATCCACCCTTATTGGTTCATCATTTATCAGGGTGATTTTGTTTGGGAAACCCCAAGGGTCACCCAACACCACACTTGTAGAAACCCCCTCTGGGTCACCACACACCACTCCTCCCACAACCCCGAGATAGCAGAGGAGCGCTACCCATTCAAGGAGTCGACAAAACACATAACCGAGTGCGTCATAGAGAAACCCTATACATAACCACTACCCTGTGTTTTCATAGTTTACAATGGTGCTCAACACACAATTACCTTTCCTATCATCTTTAAAATTACATTATCTATCAAAGTTAACAAATAAACCCATTGAACACAATCCCACTTGGTCCCCCATGCCCATGAAGCTCCCTTCGGACATTCCAAAATTCGACGGGAAGTAAGCAAAAGACCCTGGAAACCATGCAATGACTTTCCATCTATGGTGTTCATCAAAAAATATTATTGATGATAATATTTGATTAAGACTATTTCAACACACCTTAACCGGACCAACCGTGAAATGGTATGTGGAGCAGAATTCTGCTACACATGGAACCTTTAGCGCCCTCGGTACCATGTTCCTTACATTTCTTCAGTTACCCATCCACCACAATTTAGGAATGGAGTTTCTAACACATTTTAGGAAAATTCCAGCCGTCCATATCTTGGACCATCTTCATGAATGGCAGCGACATTGAAGTTTGTGTAAATCCAAACTCGATGATCGAGTGTTACAGGACCTTTTATTGAAAAATATCACAACAGATATTTCGAAGGACATGGAAAATCAAGGACCTAATTTTGAAGAGGATGCCATTAGCAAAACCCAATAACTCAAGTTTATATACACGTAGTCAGGATACATCTATAACATCCTACCTAATGTCCCACGCCTCCAAAATTATAAATAAATTCCAGGTGCATCAAACACTGCAGATGGATTAATAGGGTCACTAACCCAGAGTCACCTAAGTAGTAGTGTCCCATACCTCAGTTACGCATATGATCCTAACCAGAACATCCTGCAACCAGGATACCATCAAAGTCATCATGCACCTCTTAAGAACATGACCAATAGGGCACTGTCGTACCATCATCAGCAACGAGGACCATACCCTCCCAGACACGGGACCCAGTATGAAGCTAGAAATGGTGGCGGAAGACCTCCCCCCTAGAAACCATATCCAAACCAAGGACAGGAACCTCAATATTCCCACTCCCTAGCACAGAACCCACCAATGAAAAATAATGAACCCGTGAACTTAGTGCAACCTTCTCATGCCCAATCGTGCCAGTCATACAACCAGGAGAATCAAATTTATCCTCCTAACTTGGCAAGAAAAAAGCCAAAAAATAAACAAAAGGGAAATCATGGATAGGGGGGGAATAACCAACAATTCCCTCCGTGATCCCAGGCTGGGGGTAAATCCAACTAGAATCAAAACTAGGAGCCAAATAACTTCCAAGGGCATAACAAGAGGGCTAATATTTGGACCAACCACTCTTGAATGATTTATGGTGAGTATGGCCATTACACTCACCACTGTCCTGAGCTCCCCAAGCTAAAGAAGCTTCAGGGTAATAGAGGACAAGGGGGACCCACACAGAAAAGAACTGTAATGCAGGAGCCCTTTCGCCACAAAGGGGCGGTGAGTACCCAACAACAAAAAATGCCCCCCAACAATTCTGAAAACAACAAACACAAAATCAATATGACTGGAGAGGAAATTTTATTTCAGACATGGAATTGAAACTATGATACCCTGCCAGACACCAGTATGTCAAGGGCTAGCACGAGTGCACCTACAACACCGTTGACTATATCAAAAATTCCTATTGAGCCTTTGCCAAAAATGGCTAAGGGTCCAACAAGGAGAATAGGACACCACTCCAAAGCGGCCTATAATTATAGCATCATGGAAAATTTAGTGCAATATCCTGCTACCATGTCAACTTTAGAGGTCCTGCAATCTTTCCCAAAGCAAAGGAAAGCCTCACTTTCCATGTTAGGCACCATTGACCCTGCCGATTTGCGCCTAATGGCTTTTGACCTAGACAAATTCACTCCTAGGATTCCTTCATTGGTCGCCTTCCAGATAGTGCTATTAGTATAGAACATTATGATACACCGATGTATCATTGACGAGGGTGAATCCACATGAATCATGTTGAAAATCGTTTGAAAGAAGTTAGGATCTCTCGAACTGAAGCCAACATACATCACACTTAGAGCATACGATGGGTAACCTTTTGCTCCCATCGGTCTCTATCAAAATGTCTCGATCTACTTGGCCGACAAAGAGGTTCTTATAGACATTGAGGTCTTGGAAGCTCAACTAGACTACAATATACTCCTTGGACAAAGTTATATGTACGCCATGTCTTCCATAACATCTTCCATTTTACGGATTATGATGTTCCCCCATGAGGATCACATTATCACCATCGACCAATTGACGTACCATGGCAAGTGACCCATGATGAACGCTAATGTCATTCTACCCTATGTAGACACATCTATAGATTCTCTCAAATGGTACCAAGAATATGGCCCTGGCTAATTCAAACCATCGTCTATCCTTGGAACATTCCTAAGATATCCCCTGTCATACCAGAATCATTCACTAATATCACAGAGGCTTCAGTGTGCATGATGTATTCATCAAGCATCGAGACCATCCAGGAGAATGAGACTAGTAGTAACAAAACCGAGGCCTCTAGCACGACAGCTTCACTATCCTATGCCATCTCCAAAAATCCTTTTCTATATCCTCCAACTAGTTTTGTGACACAACAAGTTCTGGCAATAGTAGTATTACCAAACGTATCTTTCACAATACCAGTTTGGTACTTGGTCCCACCTACCATGTTGGGAGACATGGGCATCAAAACTATAGGATTAACCCCTATCCCTCCTGAGGATGCCCCACTGGTTAAGGAAAACCCCATAGCTATACTGGTGAAAGTGACTCTCATCATAAAGTTGGTTAAATTGACTAGGAAGACCCTTAAGAAAGGGAAAAATATAGAAAACCGCATTATGCCAAGGGAGATGCAACCTTGTGCATTATGTGATATCATAGGCCACCCTACCAATATCTGCCCAGAATTGGATGAGTTAAAACCTCTCCTCAGATCCAATTGAAATCTAGAAGCCACAAGTTCGGGTAAAATTGAACCAGCCATAAAAAACCAAGGCAAAGCATTATGTATGAACTACGCATGAACTATTTGTAATAATTATGTGCATTACACCCATCATTGTCCAGAAATACCGTGATGTAGGGATGCCTTACATGCCATAGAGATATCATATCAGGAGGATCCCCCCATGAAGACAAATGGGGAAGAACCTCAAGTCATATTATACCTTGATGAGGCACGTCAGTCACCAAAAAGACTCCCGTTTGTTCCTCCTCCTCATGTCCAACACTATGCACTCTACGACGAATGCGATCATTTCATCACCGAATGCACAACCCTAGAGCTATTTCAAACATGGTATCCAATATAACCCGTTTTACTATATCGAACTCCTCGCAATACAGCATTCATGTGAGATATGTGGTGGAGATTAGACATTACATCATTTCCATTACATCCCTTGATTTATTTTAGCATTAATTAGATTACATAGGACCATAATTCACCTCTCCCTATAAGATGGCTCATATATTGAATCCATGGATAGCTCAACAACAAAAGAGGGTGTGACAAGCATATCCATTCTCTTTTTGTCAGCTAAAAAGTGGCCAACTGGGGGGCATACAGTCACCCCTAACCACCCTCCACGAAGGAGACCAACTTGTGCATTATGCAACACACGTAATGATTTTAGTCTCCAAGTGCCTTGACCTAGAATCGCTACGCTGATGGTACCCATTCACCTCACCAGCTCTAAGGGAAGGGAATACCCAAGAAAGACGTTCTTGTATAGTATGTCAAGGCAACCATCATGCTCAACACTGTACTTATATCCATTGAGTGCACCCCCTAATTGACATCATAGGTTCATTAGAAAAGAAACACCTAGATGTAATCAGTCCTGAGCTCAGAAAACCTAATGTAAGGAATACTACCCCCAGAAAATCTACCCCGTATCCCCACCAAAACATTGGGTGAGTAAAAAATATGAACCGACCTAACAGGACCCATGTCCTAGCTACTTGAACCTTTTTGGGCGTCCACTTCAGGGATGAAGAGTAGTGTTGGTTCTCACACCATCTACTCGATAGGCACTATAATATTCCCAAATGGGAAAAGCAGTAATATAGTGCAAAATACTGGAACAATAGTGTAACTCATCATATAGAAGTAAGAGGAAAATATGGAGAACTTTGATATGTTATAACAACAACAAAATATGCATAAGAAATGTGCCATAAGATACATAACAGGAAATAACAAGCCTCCAATGAACAAAATCCCTCAAAAAGAGGTGCTACAACTATATATAAAAGCTGGAAGACCCTTACAACGCCGTTTTATTATATCTTCTATAGAAAATTATTATATATCATATTTAGGGCTGATATGTGCCTCAAAAGATAGATCTATTTTAGATCTGAGCAATATACAACCTCCTTTGAAGAACCCCTTAAGGGTTTTCAGCAAAACACCATGTACAAGGTGTAGATATAGGCCCTAAGGCTGCAGATCTACTGCAAAATATAGATCTGGAAAGTGTGGCTGATATAATATGATCAATAAAATAGCCTCCTCTAATATATCCTCTAAGTGAAAGGCAGATCCTCTTCACTAGAAAATCAACTCTCCAAATGGTGTGCCAAACCACCCTGCAACTCCTCCTACAGAAATAACGCAGATCTGGAAATAAAATGTGCTGTAGGGATAAATAACCAGTTGGCCTGATGCCAAGATTTGAAAATATGCACAAAGGACTTTAGTACTATCCTCCCAATGGAAAGGAAGCCTCCTCCACTGAAAATGAGCAATGAAATGACCTAGATCTAGTCTCCACTTGCTGCAGCCTGCAAAACAACCAAGCCCTCAACAAGATCAGCATTGTAGATGAAAGAAGAAGCTTGGCCTTAAGCCTACTAGTGGAAAATGTAGTACAAGACTCCTCCAAGAGCTTCTCAATGGAAGAGGTGGGATTCCCGATCAGGAACACCTAGTGCTAAACAACACTCAATCTCAGTTAAACAACAAGAGAAAGATATATGTATAAATAGACCATATATTCAGAAATAATATCAACATATCAATATAATGAACAATGACTTCCATCCTCTTCCTTAAATAAGATATGAGCTTGCAAATCCTAGGCCCCATCCAATAGTAGCACTACTTTCACACAAAGCATCTCCATCTAAAACTTCTCTATCTCTCATTGATGACCACTCCTCCATGACAATGCTGTTGATTTGGTCAAGGTTGACCCAGTCAAGGTGTTCCAGCCCCTTTTCACACCAAAGGGTGCTCAATTAAGCTGCCAAGGTTTATATATTTCACATTTGCATTGATTTATTCATTATTAAGGAGAATTATGGACCCCCTTTGTCCTCTTATTCATTAACAAAATCAGCAAAAAAAAATTGATTATTCTAACTAGCTCATGGCTAATTGGGAATATTATAGTCCTCCCTTCCCAAATGTTGCTTGTTCTTAAGCAACTGACAAGGTGAGTGCTGCAAATCTCCATCATTGGTAACACAAACATGTGATAATCTTCCCTCATAATCTAAGTGTCTACCAATCCATGCCTCCATGAATTTCTCCTCCAAATTTCTTATGAGATGCAAATAATCCATCCCGTAAGGAGACTATAGTTCAAATGAAACAAACATGGTTTGCCAAATTTTCTCCCTAAAACATGTAGCATAGTGAATATGGAGAATCTCTCTTCCATAGGGCACATACATTCCTCCCATCCTGCCTCCAAACATTTCCATACAAAATATAAGTACATCATCAATGCATGGGATCAAAATTAAGTACATACAAACAAAAATTTGTGCAAATGGAGGAAGGTCATAGTCCCACATGTGGAACCAGCACAGTAAATCTCCTGTATACCTCAGATAATGATATGGTAAGTGGTTTCCCCACCACTTACTTGCTTCCCAAGTTATCTCACCATGGCTGAAAGTATGATATATGTTTGGTGCTTTTGGAATGCATCCACAATGATATAAAATCTCCCTTTGTCCTCCAAGGGAGTGGCCATGTCCATAAATATTTGTGGCCCAAAGTTGGCCATCAAGTTTATATGGAATAATGATCCTCCTTGGATCTATTTCCTGCATATACATGGTAAAATAATGCATATGTTTATCAAATAAAACAATAGGTACACAGACATATTCTTCACCAAAATTTCTCCTCATACAAATGGAGTGGTGCATAGATATATCTCCTCTCATTCCAAAAGAGGAAAGAGGTGGCTGAATTAACTCCTTCATAGAGTCATGTATCTCTTCCAACTCCACATGGTTCATGCATCTTTGAAAATGTTGATATAGTTCCTCTTCAAATCCTTCCCAAGTGTATCTCTCCATGATAGTGTTGTAGGCCTTCATGGAATAAGTATGGCTGAAAAGAACTCTTCATAAGCTCTTTGTAGCAACTTCTTCTTGAGCTTGGAGGCTCTAGATAAGAAGATCCTACTATGATAATAAATGACTCCTTCTTGGATTGAATAGCCCTCTTCATGTAGCTGGTCATCAAGTATCATGCAAGTGAAAATATCTTTGGAATAATCCACCAACTGTTGGGATTTCCAATATGGATCAACCTCCCATAGTGACAACGCTGATGATCTATCACAAAAAATGTCTGTCATATGGTTTTTATTCTCCTTGACATCTCCCATGCAAAAGGTATATGTTGGAAGGTTGCTATCCCCTCCTTGATTCCATTCTTGCATATGCACGTGCTCAAGTGAATATTGAAGTTTTTGGAAGCTAGTCTCCCATGGAAGGCTATCATCTATCCAAAAATTCCTTGGTTTTACCAAATTATGCATGTGTGGAAACCACCTTCTATCATGTATGGAATATTTCTCTCTAAGTGAGAACATCTTCTAGGTCTTCATAGCCAAGGAATGGTCTGCTTGCCCCATTATGGTGTCATCCTCCAAACCTGCAGCATCTCTCCCCAGTGCATTATGAGATGTGAGAGTGGGTAATGATGATAGTGGGAGGATGTCTCCCTCCTCCTTGAACCTACCCAAGACTCCCAGTGTTGTATCATGGCCTTCTAATTCTCCCCTCCCTCTTGGATCTATGCATGGAGCATCATTTAGTGAGAGATCTCTTACCAAATCTGCGTCAGGTGGCCTCCCAGGTGGTTTACCACAAGATATTGAGGTCTCATGGACCATTCTCATCTACATAATAGATGGGATCATCAGGTCCCTGCTTTTACTGTGCAAATTCAACTCTATTTCATGTGTGGAATTGTTATGATAGTTGGGTACCACTCTTAATGATGCAAGAGTTCCTCTAATTGGAGCCATTGCTCCATCCTCACCTCCAGGTGGTGGTGGATCATCTCCTGCTATTCCAGTGTTGTGACCCCTCCCTTGTTATTCTTTTTCTTCCTCCTCATCATCTTAGAAGACCTATATGTAGTGTGATTTTCCAGCGCCCCATCTATGTCTAGGTGCCCAAGCTTCTTGGCATGTGAAGCAAAGCTTCCTCCTCCTCAAATATTTCTAGACATCATCATCAAGAGGTTTTTTATGTTGGCTCTCCTTTGAAGGAGGAGCCTTTTCTTCTTTTCCCTTTGATGGAAAAGAGGACTTATGTTGAAATGTTGCCTTTAATTTTTGCAAGGCCTCTTGAAGATCTCTAGCCCTTTCAATGACATCTTGAAGGGTAGTGGGCTTGGTAGACTTAACCAACCCATGAAGAGGTTCATCTAACCCATAAATCAACATATACACCCTTATTGCTACAGATAAATCAGAAACCATAAAAGAATTTTTTAAAAACTCAGAAATATATGTTTCTAGATTACGTGATTATTTTATTTTTGCAAGCTTCATGAATGGTGCTTCAGGATCTCTACTATCAAATCTTTCCACCAACCTCCTAGTGAACTTTGAATATGAAGTCACATTGGCATGACCCAATGTAGACAAGCCATGGAACCACCAGTCATGTGCTTCACACTCAATGTGTAGCACTACAATCTTAATGGCCTCCATTTCTAGAACTTTGTTCAACTGGAAGTAGATGTCAAGCTTCTCTACCCATGATTTGGCAGTGTACTTGGATGACCCATCAAAGTCGAGTAAAATGAATCTTCCCATAGTGATATGTAGATCATGATTTTGGATGAATCCACCACTTCTATTATGATGCCTTGGCCATTTATTGCCCTTGATTTGAAAAAGTTCTTGAAAACTAAATTTTTCCTTGAATCTCTGAGTTTGAGACTCATACTCCATAAAATAGTCTTTAAGGGATTCTTGCTCTTGAAAACCTTCATTTCCCACAACCAAATATGTAATTGTAGAGCATTGGGAAACTTGTTGTTATTGCACTGGTTGATCATTCTAGTGATGAGAAATGCCAGAGCCTTCACCATGATGAAATCCTTTAGGAGATTCCTTGTATCTATCCATCCTCATGTCCTTGATTTCTATAGCAAGGTCTTGCATGGCTCTAAGCAGGATCTTAGGGAACTCTTTCTCTTCATCTTATCCTCCAGACAAAGGGGATTTACCCTTGTCTTCTTTGTCATTTGTATAATCAAAATTTTGGTGTCTTCTTATGTGATACCTCTTCTCTTTATCAGTAAGAGGCTCTCCTTCTTCAGATGCCATATTGGGTTTTCAAGATCCACAGGCTATGCCAAGATTATGCTCTGATACCACTGTAATATTCCCAAATGGGAAAAGCATGAATATAGTGAAAAATGCCAGAAAAATAGTGTAAATCATCATATAAAAGAAAGAGGCCAATATGGAGACCTTTCATATGTTATAACAATAGAAAAATATGCATAAGAAATGGGCCATAAGATAAATAATAGGAAATTACAAGCCTCCAATGAAAAAAATCCCTGAAAAAGAGGTGCAACAACTATATATAAAAGATGGAAGACCCTTACAATGTTTTTCTATTAGCTCTACTACAAAAAATTATTATACATTAGATCTAGGATTGATATGTGCCTCAAAATATAGATCTATTTTAGATCTGAGCACTATACAACCTCCTTTGAAGAACCCCTTAAGGGTTTTCAGAAAAACACCATGTACAAGGTGTAGATCTAGGCCCTAAGGCTGCAGATCTACTGAAAAATACGGATCTGGAAAGTGTGGCTAATCTGATATGATCAATACAATAGCATCCTCCAGTAGATCCTCTAAGTGAAAGGCAAATCCCCTTCACTAGAAAATTATCTCTCCAAATGGTGTTCCAAACCACCCTGCAACTCCTCCTACAAAAATAACACAGATATGGAAGTAAACTGCGCTGTAGGGATAAATAACCAGTTGGCCTGATGCCAAGATCTGAAAATATGCACAAAGGCCTTCATTACTATCCTCCCAATGGAAAGGAAGCCTCCTCCACTAAAAATGAGCAATGAAATGACACAGATCTAGTCTCCACTTGTTGCAACCTGCAAAACAACCAAACCCTTAACATGATCTGCACTGTAGATGAAAGAAGAAGCTTGGCCTTAAGCCTGATAGTGGACAATGTAGTACAAGACTCCTCCAAGAGCTTATCAATGGAAGAGGTGGGATTCTCAATCAGGAACACCCAGTGCTAAACAACACTCAATCTCAGCTAAACAGCAAGAGAAAGATATATGTCTAAACAGGCCATATATTCAGAAATAATATAAACATATCAACATAATGAAAAATGGCTGTCATACTCTTCCTTAAATAAGATATGAGCTTGAAAACCCTAAGCCCCATCCAATAATAGCACTACTTTCACACAAAGCATCTCCATCTAAAACTGCGTTGTCTCTCATTGATGACCACTCCTCCATGACAGCACTGTTGATTTGGTCAAGGTTGACCCAATCAAGGTGTTCCAGCCCCTTTTCACACCAAAGGGTGCTCAATTAAGATGTCAAGATTTATCTCTTTCACATTTGGAATTGATTTATTCATTATTAAGGAGAATTATGGACCCCCTTTGTCCTCTTATTCATTAAACAAAGAAAAAAAACAAAATTGAATATTCCAACTAGTTCATGGCTAATTGGGAATATTACAGGCACCGTGGTACCATGCACCATTTGCACCAGCCATAACCATGAGGAAGAGGCATGCCCCTTAATGGAAACATTTAGGAGCCTCTGCACCAAGCAAAATTTCCAAATCCAGGAAAGTGCGGGTACTCATGGTATGCCTTGTGAGGAACCTAAACTTGCTCTTATGCAAGTCGCCACGATGGAAATTCCTCCCCCGCCAAATGACAGAGACACGATACATCATATATGATTCATATCATCATGTATCAGAACCAT
Organism: Pinus albicaulis; assembly: GCA_034641835.2. Lineage (NCBI taxonomy): Eukaryota > Viridiplantae > Streptophyta > Pinopsida > Pinales > Pinaceae > Pinus > Pinus albicaulis. Next base: position 960,111,869 of record CM076577.1, read on the forward strand.
GAATCGTGTTGTCTACTCATCAGTCATAGGTGTCGAGTCCTCTACAACTACGAGAGTAGTTGTGCCAACGACGGTGCAAAACTGATCTATCTACACCCTATTGACCGCGTCTGGTTCCATTGCATCGACGATGGAATCTTATTCATGTCTGTCGAATAGCTCCATTAGGATTGAACCACTTCCTCACCGCCTTAAACAGACTCAATCCTCCTTAGGATCCTTATTTCACTCAGATGAGGACATTCTTGAGGCCTTGACAAAAATATATTATCCGTGGGATGCAATGCATCATCGCTCATTTTTTCTTCCTAAAAATACGTTCGGCCCTAACAAACCAGGAAACCAAGAGACTTATGCAATCGAATCAAAAGAATTCCTTCCATCAGGGAAATTCGATTGGTTCAAAAATCCCATTCCGGCTCCTGATGCATTTGAATAAGGGAACATGTCAAACATTTCTCATACCATCACTGTGAACATCTCTCGAAATACTGAGAAAATCAAAGAAATCTCGCTGGGGGAATCATGTTCCCCATAAGAGGTAACCTCTTACACCCATTTGTTGCAAGAGTATCGGGATATCTTTGCATGGGGCTACTCGGAAATTCTAGGGCTTTTTCCTACGATAGTAAAAAACCACATTGACACTTGGCGTGATGTACCACCAGTACTCCAGAAACAACGTCAACTGCACCCATCCAAGGCAGAAGAAATTAAACAAGAAATTAATAAGCTTCAAAAAGCTGGGTTTATCTACCCCATCGCTTATACATCATGGGTTTCCAATCCTGTTCCCATCATGAAAAATAGGGAACCATATGCGTCTGTACCGATTTTTGAGTTTTAAACAAAGCCTATCCAAAGGACAATTACCCTACCCCATTCATCGACCAAGTTATCGATTCTTGCACAGGACATGAGGCCCTCTCCTTCATGGATGGTTTCTCTAGGTATATTCAAATCCAAATACGTCACACCGACCAGTACAAGACTGCTTTCACCACCCCATGGGGCACATTCACATATCAAGTTATGCCATTTGGCCTTAAAATGCTGGAGCCACTTTCCAATGGGCCATGAATTATATCTTTCATGACTTGGCACACCTCATCCTCACCTACTTGGATGACTTCACTGTTCGATCCAAGAAGTGATCTGATCATCTTGAGGATCTACGGCTGGTATTCCGACGATGCTTACAATTCAACCTATGCTTGAATCACCTCAAGTGCATATTTCAATGGAAGAACACATTTCAGGTTTTATTGTCTCCCAACAAGGGATTAGAGTGGACCCCCTCAAAGTCCAAGCTATCAAAGAGGTAACACCATCTCGAACCCTCAAGAAACTCCAAAGCTTGCATGGGAAGGCCAATTTTTTGCGATGTTTCATCCCATACTATGCCACTTGCACTCAAGGATTCTTGTTCCTCCTTTGTTAGGAATTCCCATTTAAATGGGAAGATCAAACCCAATAATCATTTGATGTGCTGAAAGACACATTATCTTCAAATCCATTAATCAATCCTCCAAACTACGACAAAGATTACACCCTATATCTATTAGCGTCCGAGACCGCTTTGGCCAAGGTGTTAATCTAGGAGGGCCTTGATGGGAGAGAAAACATAATTGGTTACATTAGTAAAAACTTATTAGGCCCTGCATTGAGGTATGAGCCCGAAGAGAAAAATTCCCTAGAATTAATAAACGCAGTCCAAAAAATTCACCATTACATTATCTTAAGAACTACAATTATCATCGTAGATCCCAATCCCATGTGATACCTACTCACCCGCCATTTGATGAACCATAAATATGCTCACTGGATAGTTATACTGGAAGAGTTTGACTTAAAATTTAGATCCCCCAAGAGAAAGAAGGCTTTAATTTTAGCTGAGTTCATCGCTGACCTCCCAAGTCAAACCAAAGAATCACTAGTCAATTATTCACTACCAGATGAACATCGCTTCCTAGTGAAGACTAACGACCCTTAACACAGAGATATTCTCTTATTGTTAAGAACCCAAAAGTTCAAATTGAAGCTCAGTCATGACAACTGCAGGCGCATCTGTCATTAGGCCCCCTGATACCTCCTCATGGGAGATTTCCTTTATCGATGGGGCATCGACACCATTTTACGTCAATTCCTCACTCATGACCAAGCTAAGCAAGCCCTTAATGACTGTCACAATGGAGCTTGTGGTGGCCACCTCTCTAGAATGACCACTGCCCAAAAATTCTTACGAGAAAGATATTTTTGGCCCACATTATTTCGCGACTGCATCTCAACAAGAGCGCCTCCTGCTCCCTTGCACCCCGTCATAGTCGTTGGTCATTTCTGAAAATGGGGGATCGAATTCATGAATTGCAACCCCTCGTTGACAGGAAATTGTAGATACATTATCGTGTACATCGAATACTTCACCAAATGGGCAGAGGCCATGCGCACATACCGAAACACGAAAGAAACCCTTGCATGGATTCTGTTCAAACTTATCATTGCCCGGTTTGGTGTACCAAAAGAGTTAGTCTTTGACCATGGAAAACACTTTGAAAATGAGGTTTTCCTGGAGTTATCTCATCACCTTGGATTCACACATGAATTTGCTTCACCATATTACCCCCAATCCAATGGACAGGTAGAAGTTGCAGACAAATTACTAAAAATGATCTTACAACGCATGGTGAATAATCACAAAAAAAATTGGCACTAGATGATTTTCTCCACACTGTGGGCATATCGGACGGCAATAAAAATGTCAACAGGGTTCACACATTTCCACTTGGTGTACGGGGTCAAATCTGTGATTCCCATTGAATGCGAGATCCCTAACTTACATGTCGTGATTGAAATCCTTGATGACACCTAGCCTCTAGAGAAACTCTTAGTACAATTAGAAATCGTCGATGAAAGTCACTCCAACTCAATGAGGCCCATAAAAAGAGGGTGAAAGCATTGTTTGTCTACAACATCACCCCTAGATCATTTACCGAGGGGGAGTTAGTCCTCCTCTATGATGTCACAAAAGAAGCCTTAGGGCCCAAAAATTTTGAAACCTGTGGAAAGGTCCCTATGTCATAAAACATTGTCTCCTCAAGGGGGCATACATATTGTCTGAACTCGACGAAACATGCCTAAGTAACCCCGTGAATGCATTAAGGGAATTTTGAGGTCTAAGATGGGCCTCCTAAGAAAAATGTACAACAAAAATAAACTTTATAACAACCAATAGGATTCAAGATGATGATGTCAACCATGGGGGATGATTTACCATTTTTTAAATAAAAGGGTAAAAATATTAAAAAATAATAAAATAATAAAACTGCTTTTTCAACTCGTATTTTCAACTTATCTCCCAAACTTCTTACTCAAATTTCGAGTGGGAGTACTCGTTGGATGCAAAATTTAATTCCTCATCCAAGGAGTACCCATGTTGCATACTTTCGATGAACTCTACTACACGAAAAATGAGAAATAGATAAAAAACGTGATTGTAATCATGTTTTTTTTATGTATTTCTCTTTTTTCATGTAGTAGGACCCATCGAAAGTATGCAACATGGGTACTCCTTGGATGATAAATTAAATTTCACATCCAACGAGTACTCCCGCTCGAAATTTGAGTAAAAAATTTGGGAGATAAGTTGAAAATATGAGTTGAAAAAGTAGTTTTTTCATTTTTCCCTCTAAAATTTGATGATTTCATTAAATATTATTTGATTTTTTCCACTATTGTTTTATAATTTCCTTAGGAAGCCCATTTTAGACCTCAAAATTCCCCTAATGGGATCTACCTCAAGAAATTTTACCAATAAGGGTCAGGAGGCTTCGGCCCTAGAGATAACTTGTGTATAGAAAACTTTGTTTTTTGATCAGAGACATCACATACATGTCCAAAAAGTGATATGGTGTCAGAAAAATGGATCGTCCCCCTAACCATTATTTCGGGTTCACTAATGGAGCATTTCGATGGTATCAAAATTTAGCAGTAGGCGCCTAGGTCATCTACTACCTTGACTGATTGCGATACTTTACCAACAGAGTATGCATTGGATCAACTACAAAAAATAAGGCAGAATATGACACCATCATCAGGCTCATGAGTGATGCCTTTAACCAAGGCATCTATCACCTGCATATATATATTGAATCCCAGTTAGTGGTTTCACAGTTAAACCAATAATCTGAAGTACAATATTCACATCTGTTTAGAAAATATTTGCGTGCAAAAGGATTAAGCCATCAATTTAATCATATTACATTTACACATGTACCAAGAAATCAAAATCAGACAACAGATTGCATAACTACCACATCCTAGACTGGAATGCATCTCGTATACACCATCATACATAAAACCGAAAAAATAAAAAATATATAGATATCCATCATCGATATATAACATCGGTTAATAATATAAACCATGGACACATCATCAAGAGCCGAAAAAAATACAATCTTGCATATATACCAAAAAATATGTGTGAGTATAAATAACAAGTCATGTATCTGATGCCCAAGTCAGCCAAAAAATACATATACACATGTCATCAAAAATAAGGGAAGGATCCTCATAATGGGTGCTTTCCCTGAATACAAAGTATCTCTAGGGCTGAGTCAGACCGGGTGGGCCACCTGGACCCACAGCTGCTCTTGGTGCCAACACTAGGGAAACTGCCAAAACTGAAGCTGCCACACGATGAAAAGTTAGTCAATAGCCCCTCTCCCTAGCCATCAATGTCTCTAGCCAGAAATCATCTAGATCATTGATGAACTCATGGTTTGGCATAACCTAGGTCATTCTATCTACACGATCCCATGCATCTACCAATTCTGTGGCTCGCGCCTTCGACATAGCTAGCTGCTCTGCCATCTCCACCATATGTGCCTCGGCTGCCTCAGCACGAGAGATCACCACAACAAACTCAGTATGAGCCAAGATTCTTCTCTTATCGGAAGGACCCATGCCATCACCAGGTACCCTACCCTGAGGTTGCTCTGGATCTGCGCCCTGCCCCCAAGCCTAGGGCAGAGCTCCACCATTCGGACCTCTCCAAATAGGCTGGTGACCAACCAACCGAGCAGTAGGTCGCTTAACTGCTCCCACATCTACAAGAGAAACAAAGATAGTGCCACTATCACCATAAAAGATGCGATAATATACACATCATAAATACTCAACAAAATGTAGAAAAAAACACAAAATCATACCTGCTGACCCCCATGCATACCCAGCAGAAAGACCCATATCCAGATCTCCATGATAGTCCATCCCTGAGTATGGAAACTCTAGGAACATCTAAGGATTAGCCTCAAACCAGGCCTTTGTGGTCACATTTTAGTAACGACCCACTTCTCCTCCACCACCGTGAGGCATCACTTGCGCCCATCACCTCATCCGAGGGTCTCAGTTGAACCCCATAGGAATGGCCACCATGGGCCACAACAACACTACTCTCTCATACATGATGCTAAGTAGAATACTGGCATATTTAAATAGCCTAGATCCTGCTCAAACCTTCACTAGCTATGACACCATACCATCATAGCAATGATGGGAAAAGTCAAAGAAATTTCCAGCCTAAAGCTAGTGCAAAACATCAATCTGAGGTCCTGACGCCCTATGTGGCGATGACGACCCAGTAAACCTTGTGATCATAGCTAGCGCACACTGCTTGGCTAGATCAATCAATGATGATATAAGAATGCACCCCTCCGAAAGGGTTGCCCTGCCACAATGATGGTTAGACCAACGCTTAAGTGCTATGCTCCTTGGTGGGAGTGGATGGGGGAGTGCCTCACCCTGAGACAAAAAAACAGTCAAAAAATATATGTCCATCTTAGGATGGATCAGGACATCATATCCTCGCAGCACAATCACCTTGCGCCACCTGTTCCAACGACATACCAGGTAGCATAATAAGCGATCCTGCGACCTCAGGAGTTCGTTCTCAAAGAACTAGACAAGACCCCACTAAGCTAGCTGCTTTCAAGCATTGGCATCTTGTGCCACGGCTATGTGAAAATATGACCATTCTATCTCCCTCCAGAGCATCCTATCACCAAACAGAAACACATCACTGATATCAAAACACCAAAAAAATTAAAATTTACAACAAAATTTTCAAAAAAATCACCTTGGATTTTCGATGTGCCTGTTTCTCAAATAGGCGCACTAATCGCGCATCTGTATCTTAGAAAGGCATGGAAACCGCGTGAAAAAATGACCATAGGCATGAAATCTCCACTGAAATCCTTAGTTTCACGCGGAGATCCACATCTGTGCCTTGATCGCCAGCGCAGTCAAGGAAAAAAATGGGTAGGGTCCCATAAAAACCTAATTTGTAAGGATCCATATATATTAAACATTGAAAAAATGAAATTCTAGATGATTAGAGGCCTACTTGACACTAGTGGCGTGGATCTTGTGTGCACAAGCTGACTACAACGGCAAGGAAGGCTCAGCAACAAGCTCTAACCTCTCAAACTCTCCAAATATCAAATGAAACAAATGAATTAAAAAGAGCCATATTGACCTATATACCGCCATTTTAAAAATGTTTGAGGGACCATAACAGGAGCTCAGAAAGCCCAATTTCGAAATCAAAAGAAGAAAAGTGATCAACACCTCGTAATTCCCAAAGGAAGTGTCATACATTCATGCCTCTGATTTTTTTTTATTTATTTTTTTATAGTTCCGACAGGCATACCCTCTCTTATCATTTTTTCATTCAACATATTTTGTCAAATTATTTGAATGAAAAATATGCTTTCACTTGGGGTATTGGTTGTAGGTATCATACAGTACGACCAACCACTTATCGACCCAGGCACTGAAGGTTCCATAAAAGGTATCATTCTTCTCTTAGCATGATAGAGCCCCAGAGAAGGTTTGCATATTATAACATCATTTCTCCATAATAAATAAACCATAGGTTCCAAACACTCGACCATGTTTATCATCTCCCCACCTTGCACATGATAAACATCCTCATCGGCTGGTAGAACCTTCCCCTCCATGGCGTTCATCACTCAAGTAGACCATGCATCAAATAATATGATGCCATGGCCATATCACATAGTCTGGAAAATACTGCATGATCATTCATCCACCATGCATCAAGTCAAGTTTTTCTATATCACGATAAAACCCCTTTCACAGACTACCATTTTCGCAAGCAGATCAGACACGCACCACCGTGTCTCGAATTTGGACTACCATCTCTCCATGAGCATAGCCCATCTGTTAGTATGAATTCTTCGTCAAAGTGTACGAAAAAGAACCACTTTAGCTACGCATAACTAATAGCCCTAACAACAATAGAGGCTGCAAAACATCTTCAGATCTGCAATTAGTAGTTAAAATGCTACAACAAACGGATCTATAAATGGAAAGACATTAAGCAGTAAAGTAAAGAGTTTGCTCCATGCATCCAACAGACAAGACAAGAACACGATTTTTTGAATGAATTTTTATATTACAGGGCACCTAGGAGGAAACAAGAAGGTGTATCCAGATCTCCTCAATGGGATGGGTTCTTTGTAGTCCTCAGCACTTCAGATCTAAGCTTTCTCTCTCTTGTAGATGTAGAAAACCCAATGTAGAAGGTAGAGCTCAATGGGAGCAACAATGGCAAAAAATGAGACCGAGTGTATAGATCCAGAGTGATCTAGTATGCAACAAAAGGTGAAGAATGATGGGGGAAACCCTCCTATTTATAACAAAATATTGGGTCCTTCTAGATCTTGGTGCATGATTAAAATAATGTTAATCACATCTAGATCCACCTCTATGGAATGTTTTATTATTATTTGTTGGAGGGAAAGGGTGTTTGACTTGGGTCAAATCCCTTGATTAGTGAAAAATAAATAAATAAATGATTTATTTATCTTTTTAAGGAAGTGGTTGGGATATAATTAAATAAATAATGATTTAGTTGATTAATGGTGGTTGATTTGGTCATATTTAACAAGGAATATTATTTAAATAATTATTCCTAGAAAATAATAAGATAACTATGGGTTTATCTCATTAATTTCTTTGTTTTTTGGGTTAAACATGACTGGGAATAATAATTAAATTGTGGTTTAATTAATTATTCATTTTGGGGTTTCTTAATTAACATAGTGAAAGCAGTTTTACTTGGGGTAAAACTGGTCTTACATGGTGTACTTGGGTCCATCTAATGATGAAAGGTTAGATGACCAAAAAATGGTGTAACAGATTGCCCCCCGGCGTGCGAGTGTCAGGAGCAAATCGTATGACCGAAGTACGTTGTAAGAATACAATCACTAGACAGCAAAAAGGGATGTCAGAGAGAGAAATGTGAGGTAGATAGTGTGCTGAAGGACTAGACCCTGAGGAGACGAGACTCGCAGGTGCAACAAGTCTCTTTTTATGAGAGGGTACCTGTGCTGAAGGCGGCGGGGGAGGCATACCTATGCCCGCCGAGACAAAGTACAAAAGAATAGTGTGTCCGGTAAACAAGGGACCGAACCATAAAGTACAGCTGGCATAAGCAGGAGCCAGATAAGAATACAATGAAGAGTCTCACATACATGCTGTGCCTGGGATAACAGCCAGGACTAGTACAATAATATCTGAGTACATGAGATAAATACAACCCAAATGCCCCCTGTAAATGGGGAAGGGCTCACAAAATCTGACTGGTACATGCAAATCATAGAGGTGCTGCAAGTGGCTAAGGCCAACATCATCAAAATCTAGAGCGGCATCAAAGGCTGCAATGAAGAGGTCATCCGGGCATGTGGGGGGCTACCTGCAGGGCCACCCCCTCATGAGGGCTGAGACATCTCACACACGCCCGGGAATCATCAAGAGCTGCTGCTGGGTCACTGGACTGTCCAGTATACGAATCTCGATCATGCTGAAAGGAGATGGAGAAGCAACCAAGTCAAAGGGAAGTGAGAAATCCCCCTGCCTGATCCGAGGCACCGAACAAAAGTGGAAGCTGGAACCAAGGTACACCGCCCTCTAGACCTTGCTTCTGGAATAAATGTGCCGATGTCGACAGAAGGAGGTCCGCCGTAGGTGAGGCAATGAGAGATCCTCAACTAAGGCACGAGAGAAAAACAATAGAGCGACGGACAGACTGACACTAATGACGATAGTGGAAATGGGAAGGATGGAGTGGCGAATGGACGACTTCCCTTGTTAGAGCATAAAGGGCATGAATGACATGGCAGCGACTGACACAATATCGACAGGGACAGGGGACAGTGGGGCTGAAGGTCATGACATGCGACACAAGAGAGGAACCAAGCAAAGAAGAATGGAGGGCTATAGTGGGGTGTAAAGGGACGCAGGATAGACTCCATGAATGCAATGATGACTCAACTTGGATGCTCTAAACAAGGGCGACTTGATAGTGCTGCCACACAGTAAAGGCCCCAATGGGGGGCCATGGAAGCATGAGCACAAGGTGGGCACTCATGACGAAAATCGACACGAACATGGACCAGTAAGGGAGCGATATGGTGCCCCAAGTACAAGTGTCGTAAGTGAGGAAATTCGGTTTTAAGGAGCGGTGAAGTGACCCTTCGTGGGCAAAATGTGTCCAGGTGAAGTATCAAATCACCAAAAAATAATAAAAACCCATTTGAGAGCTCGGTGAGATCTGACCAGCGGTGCTGACGGTTCGTCGAACGGGGCTACGGTGTGGTCGCAGCAGTCGAAAGAAGAAACAGGGGTTCTCTTTTAATGAGGCAGTTTTCCCTCCAAAATCATTCATTTGCTATTGTTGTTGTGGTGAATGTGGAGAGGAGAGAAGGCCCTAAATCTTGCGGCGAACGTAGCAGACAAACCGACCATTGGAATCGAGATCTGTCAGTTGGAGGTGAGAGGCCTAACCTTGCTCTTGCATTTTTATGGATTACATTTGCAGTTTAGGGCCCAAAACCCCAGAAACAGCCCCTCCTTCATCTCTACGGCCGGGTCACACTTTTTGGGGCAAAAAGTGCGACCCAGGACGCAGGTATTAGGGCAAAAAGTGCGACCTGGTCCAGAAAATGGCAGAAAACTGCGACCTGGGAGATGAGGGGGGTTTAGTGCTGTTTTATGGCTGGGAGTTGGGTTTTGGTGAAGTAGGAAAAAGGAAAAAACAGATGCTGGCTATCTAAAAGAAAATAAAACATGCATTTCAGAGGGGAAATGCTAAGGGTAATATTTCTTAAGATAGAGTGCATTGCGAGGGTTAGGAAGGGGATGGCCTTCGAAATCCTCTAAGAGGTATGCCCCTTTTGCCAAGATCCTTACAAATGATGTAAGGGACTAGCCATAATGAGTCAAACTTCCCATGACCTAGGACATCATGGGCCTGGTCATATACTAGAACAAGGTCGCCTTCGCGAAAAGTGCGAGGCTGGACTTTTCGGTCATACTGAGCTTTGGTGCGTTTTTTGGCTGCTTCCATGGTTTGCAAGGCAACACGGCAGTCTTCGGAGGCACGCTCAAGCATGATAAGTCGTTATTCTAGCGGTGGGGTGTCAGGGAGAAGTTCAACGGCTAGCTGTAGAGAAGGAATTTCACCCTCGATTGGTAAGACAACCTCCTCTCCAAAAACGAGGTGAGGAGGGTTACGGTTGGGGGGCAGAGGTGCCCCCAAGCATGGTGTGGTCATGCCTAAATGTATTTAGAAAAATGGGAATCTAAACACATTTTAATGATGTGGTGTGCCATTTGTTCTGGTTATGGTTATGCAGTTTGAGAAAGGAAATGGAGGATTACCAATCTCTTTTGGTACTGCATATAGGGATCAAATGGACTTTAAGTTTCTGAATTGGCATACCTGGTGTCACTATCCCAAAAGGAGGATTTGGAGATAATGAACTGATGCTCTCGTAGAAAAGCTATAGGTTGGTCAACAATAATGTCTAAGAGACTGGGTTGCTGATGTAAGATGAGGGAACGATAAGGGGTATCGTCTCGAGAGTGATCTGAAGTGATATGGGACTCTAGAGGTTCTTCTAAATGTGGAAGAATACTGGGTCTAGAGTCCACACGACCAGATACACTAGGAGAGTGGTGGAGAATGGCGTCTCGTGGTCTCTCAAATGTGGGTGCCCCCTTACCCAAACATTGGGTTTTGATGTAATGGCCACAAGGTGTATGTGGTGTCAACGCATGGGTTCGATGTAAGGGGGAATAGATAAAGTCAGGGGTGGGAATTTCTTCCATAATGTCGTCATCGTGATAGAAGATGGGGTGACTGGTGGAAGAAGAACCACCTGACATGGTGAAGTGGCCTGAATCATCATCATGAGAAGAGAGGTTCACATGCGCATCGTCACAATGGGTGACCAAAGAGTAAGTAGATAAAGGATCTACCGATGTTGAGCCCAAGATGACCGCTGAAGGAAGGTCAAGCGAAACAACAGGGGAGGATTCAGATGGAATGTTCCCCAAGGGTCTCATGGATGATGATAGGTAGAAAATACTGGACGAAGGCTCCGTCATCTCGACATTCGGAGGGGGAATGTCAATGGGAGCAGTCATATCTGGTAGTTCTGCTGAAGCAGAATGCGCAAATATGGGAGAGGTGTACTCATTGCGCTTGGCCTCGAATTGGTGGACTGCGGCAATAGAGGTGCGGAAGTCTTCGAGGCGGGGACAAATATGGGTGTGATGGCCATGGAGATCACACAAAGCACGGGGGTGGTTGGTGTGAATAGTCTTGGGGTTCTTGGCTGCGGTTGTGGAAGGAACAGAGGCTTCTGGGACCGCGGACTCAGGGAACGTGACATTAACCATGGGCTTTAGATGAAGTAATTCAGGACAGGTATGGGAGGCGTGACCGACAACATCACACAAAGCACCCTGGATGGTATGCTTTGGAGGCTGAGGAGGAGCAGGGTTTGTCGGGGCAACCTTGTCCTTTGATGCCCCCTTGCGAGCTTTGCCCTTCTTACCCGAAGCGGTCGCAACAGGAGGTGGTTCCTGTTGAAGTGACTGAGGCACTGATGCAACGGGAGAAGCCATGGGGACCGGTTGAACCGGGGTCAAAGCGATATAAGGTTTGGGTTGACCAGGGGGGGTGGCGGCTGGGGGATCAAGGTACCAAACCGGAATGCCCAAGGTCAAGTTAGGGAGGGAGAGGGTGGCCATGACGGGGACAGAATATACTCCGGGAGGGGGAGCTAAGAAAGGGATCTGCCCAGCAGGGAAATGACCAGGAGGGATGGCGCCAAGATGGTTAAGGCCAGGAGGAACTGATCCGGGAGGATAAAGGGGTTCAGGGATACCGGCTGTAGGGGCAGGGCCAGAAGGAGGAGGTCCGGCTGGCTGAGATGAATGGCTAGGAGCGGGTTGCGGAGGGCGGGGAGGAGGTGGCTGACTAGCCGAGGCAGGCCGTTTATGGGCGGACTGAGACGATTGCATCATGCAAACATTCGACGAGCTGGTATCAGTGACCGGAGGAGGGGGAAGGTGAGGGAAGGTACCAAGCAAGGTGGAATCTTTGTAGACGCCGGGGGAGACACTGGTTAAAGAATCGACGGTTTGCTTGTTGGCTACGGAAGAGATGGTCGTCTCAGAGGAGGTCGGAGACGGCGGCTCATGATAAGATAGATGGTCGATGGTGACTATCTTCCCATTATGAGGAAAAGACATCTTGCGGAAAACCGCGGATGGGACAGCAGACATGGCATAGGTGTAGCTTCGCCCCAATAGAATGTTGTAGTCTAGAGGGGCGTCAATGACTTCGATGTCAACGCAAATCGTCTTACCGGCGAGGGTGATGGGACAGTTATGAAACAGGCCAATAGGCTGGGAGGCATGACCGTCCCACGCTCGAAGGGTGATCGTGGAAGGGGCCAGCTCAGGGGATCCGAGTTGCTTCCAAACCGAAGCGGACATCACACAGGTGGATGCCCCCTCATCGATTATACACCGGGATATGGTGGCATTCCGGATTTTGACAGGGATTTGGAAAGAAACGGAAGGAGGGAGAGGGGGATGGTCCAATTGGGTGGCGTCAAAAACAATCATTTGGTTGTCAGCAGGGGTGACGGAAGGGGAAGGATCGGAGCACATCATAAGGATCTGGTAATCAGAGGAACCAGAAATGGACGAGGGGGTGGCTACATGGCTGTCGGGGGGTTGGGTAGCCACGAATCCCTGTTGAGGGAAAGGATCAGTGAACACAGCTAGCTGGGTAGTGGCCACATTAGGAGGAGCATGAGGGGATGCGTGTTGTCCGCGCAATGTGGCTTGAGACTCCCACATCTGTCGCATCTGGGGTAAGAGAGGACAATCGTGAGTGTAGTGACCGTAAACACCGCAACACGAACAGGGCTTGTTTGTGCGAAGCGGCCTATCCGGCCTGGGCGGAATGCCCTGAGGCGGGTTGGTAGTGTTAGGGTCTACACCAGAATTGGGTCCTCGGCTACCGGGGGCAGATGGGTTCTGGTTGCCTCTCCGCCTTCTTTGAGAAGAAGGGAGATTAATCGCACCCTGCTGTGCAAATACTTGCCCTGGAGGGGGTTGTAAGTGCTGTTGCGGGTTGGGAGGAGGCAAGGGAGGTGGAAGCGCATATGCGGGAGGAGCTGGCGCACCAGGCTGTGAATAAAAGTAAGGGTTGGGTTGGGCGACATTGAGGTAAGCAGGAGGTTGGGCAAAAGGAGGAGGCATGCCGTATCCTGGATACATGTTGCCGGGAGGGGGAAGAGTGCTTGAGGTGCTGGCCCCTCCCTGAGGGAGACCATAGCTCATAGGAGGGTGAGCGGATGGGTGGGAAAGAGATCCAATAATACCGTCGGCGGAATGAGATGCCCCCGGGGCGTTAGCGCCACCGGGCCTGGGGATGTCAGGGAGAACGGTATAAACATAACCAGATTGAGCGTAGATCAGGTCATATTTTAAAGCTATTTGGAGGGCGGCTTCTTCGGATTGAGGAAAGTGAGAGGCGACATCTTTGCCGATGGGAGATGGGAGGGTGCGAAGGAACCAGTCCATGTAAACCCGATCTTCAAAGGGAGGGGCTCGACATAAGCTCCGTCTTCGTCGCCATTCCTGAACATGGGCGGAAAGGCGTGTGGAAGAGGATTGCTTAAATGAAGTCAAGAGCTCCGTACCAGTGTCGTATCGGAGAGGGAGCTGGAAGTACGACAAGAAGGCTTGGGCAAGAGTCTCGAACGTGGTATGGGGGGAAGTGGCCTGTTCGACATACCATTTAGAAGCTTCGCCGGTAAGCGTGCGTTGGAACAAACGAAGACGGATGGAGTCATCGGTAATGGAGTTGGAGGAACACCACATGTGGAAAGACCGGACGTGATTGGTTGGATCTTCTCCATTAAGGCCCCCGAACTTAGGGATATCAGAGGGCAGCTTGGTGGGCATAGCGGGCCAGGTAGCATTGTGGTGAATGGGATCATTAATCAACTGATGGAAATCGGGGAGGCTGAGGCCTGCAATATACGGCAGCACGGGGGTGGCCGGGGTAGTGGTTGTGACGGTTTCGCTAGAAGTAGGGCCGGCATTGGGGCCGGGAGAACCGCTAGCGTTAGGCCCTGGACCAGACATGGTGGAGGGGGCAGGAGAACCGGAAGGGGAAGGAGGACCCGAGGAATCAGGGGAGGAGTCGGAGTGCGGACTCGAAGGTGGACTGGCTCGACGACGGCGGTGCGGAGCAGGTCGATCAACCGGAAACTGAGGGTGAAGGCCAAGAAGTCTCCGGGAAAGGCGCCTTGGGGGCGCAATGATGACAGGAAGAAGGAAACCGATAGGGGCAACAAGGGGACAGAATCAATTACGGTCAAGGGCAGAAAAGGTGCAGTGACAATTGATTTTAGAGTCTTTGCCGGGCGGTGTTAACCAGGCGCTTCTTCACTTAGGGTCAGTGTGTGGCGTGCGTTAATTTTAATTTTTAAACCCTTTCCGTTGTTGAGAGCAAGAAAAAGTGTGCTGCGTAGCTGAAAATAAACCTACAGAGAACAGAATAGAATGCTGAAATAACAGAAAAATAACAGCTACGTATGCATCTATCTAACCCAAGAAGGTGGGTATCTCACAACTATGCTGAAAAGAAAGGGAAAAACTATGTAAAACACACATAAAGGGAGCTCAACAGATCTAGGGTCCGAGAGGACGAGGAGATGCGGAAGTTGCGAGACGAGGGTGCGAGATCACGACGAGAACAGAGGCAAGGTGGGCGGAAAAGGGAATCAGCAAAAAACGGGGCAAGGCGGAGGCCTTGAGGAGGGAGAGTCCAAACAAAACGACGAGGTGATTTGAAAGGAAAAGAGGCACGATTTCAACGGATGCGAAAGTGAGGTAACGGATGCGGAAAAGTGAAGCTGCGAAGCGAAGCCAAATTTGAAGCTTGACTAAAACTCATCCACGAAGTGGAGGGTACTAAAGCCCTGGAAATTTCGGGTTCCCACTTAGATGAGTAAAAACGGATCAGATCCAATTCGAGGCGGGGGGTACAGGAACAGGAGGGTACAATAGACACACAGCGGAAAATTTATCACATTTGCAGCAAAACCCAGAAAAATTGCAGAAAAAATGCTGGAAAAAAGGCAGGTCGCAGTTTCTGACCTGATCTGAGTGCAGGTCGCAGAAAACGGGCTGAAAAGTGCGACCTGGAGGTCCAGGTCGCAAGTTTAGGGCCAAAAAGTGCGACCCCCCTGTTCCGGTTGTCTCGGCGGCAGATTTTCAGAAAAGTTGCCGTCTCAGTTGCGGCTGGTGTCGCTTACCTGTGCAATAGGGCCAGAAACACACGGAAGTTAGAAATTTTAAGTTTTTAGGGTTTTATGTGAGAAAAATGACATGAAAAGAGAAAAACTAAGCAGCTGAAAAGAAGCCCTAGGGCCTGAAGTAGCTGGATATGCAGGAATATGAGAAACGACGGCGGTCGTAATTTAAAACCCGTGTGGAGTCGCCATTTGTTAGTATGAATTCTTCGTCGAAGTGTACGAAAAAGAACCACTTTAGCTACGCATAACTAATAGCCCTAACAACAATAATGGCTGCAAAACATCTTCAGATCTGCAATTAGTGGTTAAAGTGCTGCAACAAACAGATCTATAAATGGAAAGACATTAAGCGGTAAAGTAAAGAGTTTGCTCCATGCATCCAACAGACAAGACAAGAACACGATTTTTGAATGAATTTTTATATTACAGGGCACCTGGGAGGAAACAAGAAGGTGTATCCAGATCTCCTCAATGGGACGGGTTCTTTGTAGTCCTCAGCACTTCAGATCTAAGCTTTCTCTCTCTTGTAGATGTAGAAAACCCAATGTAGAAGGTAGAGCTCAATGGGAGCAACAATGGCAGAAAATGAGACCGAGTGTATAGATCCAGAGTGATCTAGTATGCAACAAAAGGTGAAGAATGATGGGGAAAACCCTCCTATTTACAACAAAATATTGGGTCCTTCTAGATCTTGGTGCATGATTAAAATAATGTTAATCACATCTAGATCCACCTCTATGGAATATTTTATTATTATTTGTTGGAGGGAAAGGGTGTTTGACTTGGGTCAAATCCCTTGATTAGTGAAAAATAAATAAATAAATGATTTATTTATCTTTTAAAGGAAGTGGTTGGGATATAATCAAATAAATAATGATTTATTTGATTAATGGTGGTTGATTTGGTCATATTTAACAAGGAATATTATTTAAATAATTATTCCTAGAAAATAATAAGATAACTATGGGTTTATCTCATTAATTTCTTTGTTTTTGGGTTAAACATGACTGGGAATAATAATTAAATTATGGTTTAATTAATTATTCCTTTTGGGGGTTCCTAATTAACATAGTGAAAGCAGTTTTACTTGGGGTAAAACTGGTCTTACATGGTGTACTTGGGTCCATCTAATGATGAAAGGTTAGATGACCAAAAAATGGTGTAACACCATCTATGATATTTTCCATCCACTTCATCACCCTGACTAAACAATTCCCCCCCACCCTCAGCAAAAACACCTTCCTCACACCATTAGTGAGCGATCATTTTCATGTATTTGGGGCACCCGTCTCCATGTTTGTACAATCCAAACCCATTTTTAATTCTTTTGGCAAGTGTACAAATATTTTTTAGGACAACTTCCCTGACCCATCCATCCATTTTTCTCCAATGGCAACAGTCCCTAATCACCCTTGGTCAGAGTTTCATACCTTTCACGCAAAGCCACCATGATGCTCATAACCAACATATACCCACCCTAGAGGTCCTACCGACTCTAGGGCTTTCCTCATCAGAAAATTGTTATTACATCCGCCAAACTGATTTTTTCAAGCTCCGACCTTAGATCACTGAACTCCCATTATCATTTTCAGCCATTTCTTGCCATCATGCATACGTTAACCTATCGTATCAGATACCCTGGTCCCTTACATCAATATTTATCTCGATCAGTTGAGGCTTCCTTCTTGTCAACTTCAACAAACATTTTCCAAAAGGGAAGAAATTGTTGGGTGTGGAGCCTGATTTTCTTCTTGATTTAGAGATCCTTGTTTTAGCTGGATGTATACCCCAGGAAAATTGTACACCCTTTCATGCGGGGGGGAATTTTCCCCCCCGCAGGGTCCGGGGGGGCCGAGCCCCCCGGCTGGGGGGTCCGGGGGCCAGCGGTCCCCCGGCGGGGGTTTCGGGGGTAGCGCCCCCGAAGCCAAAAATAGATGTAAAATTACCTTGTAAAAGTATAGTAATTTATAGTCAATCTGGGTCGTTCATTAGGCGGATGATCTTACGGTAGAATTTATGTTTAGTTTAGGGTTTTTTGCCCTAGAAGGAAACCCCTCGCTTTTATGAGGGTATTGTATTACGGCTGCGCATTGCATGTGTATTCTCTGAGCGGGAAACAGATAGGGAGACTGTGAGAGAGAACAGAGGATATTACAGCGGATCTGCTGTAGGTTTTGTCTCTTCATTTTGCTGGATAATAGAAAGGAAGGACTGGCTGTTCGGGGTGGACGTAGCCCAAACTGGGTGAACCACATATATTTGTTTCTCTCTGGTTTTATGTGTTTTGTGTGCTTGTATTTTCCGCATGTTTAATGTGTTGCATTGCTCTGTAATATTCAATGTCCCACTTGGAGACTGATTGTAGCAACTCCATCGCTACTTCATTTGATGGACAATGACTCCTCTTTGGACCTGGCCGTTCCTCATCTTCATCATCATCCTTGAAGACCAATTGAAACTGAGCACATTTTCAGTTTCTCCCTGGTTAAAACTTTTGTTAGCATATCTGCAGGATTTTGGCTAGTGTGTATCTTTTCTAGCTTCAACTTTCCATCTTCCAATACTGACCGTATGAAATGGTACTTGAGATGTATGTGTTTAGTCCTCGAATGAAATTCTGAGTTCTTTGCAAGATGAATGGAACTTTGGCTATCACTGTATAACGTGCCCATATCATGCTTCTTACCCAATTCACCCATAAGCCTTTGTAACCAAATCATTTCTTTACTAGCCTCTGTAGCAGCAACATACTCTGCTTCTGTTGTTGAAAGTGCATCAACACTTTGGATTTTTGAAACCCAATTGACATTTGTTCCACCTACAGTAAATACATATCCTGTAGTGCTCCTCATGTTATCTCTATCACATGCCATATCTACATCAACATATCCCTGTAGAGCAATGTTTGAACCACCAAAGCATAATGATTTATTTGTGGTACCTCTAAAATATCTGAGAATCCATTTTACTGCCATCCAATGTTCTTTTCCTGGATTATTCATGTACCTTCTTACAACTCCCACTGCATGTGCAATATCAGACCTTGTGCAGACCATTGCATACATTAAGCTTCCAACTACTGATGCATATGGAACTTTAGACATATAATCCATGTCTTCTTGGGTCTTTGGGAACATCTCCTTACTAAGTTTGAAATGGCTAGCAAAAGGTGTACTAACTGGTTTTGCATTCTGCACATTAAATCTTTTCAACACCTTTTCTATGTACTCATTCTGAGACAGTGTCAATTTTCGATTTTTCCTGTCTCTAGTTATCCTCATACCAAGGATTTGTTTTGCAGCTCCCAAATCCTTCATTGCAAATGAATTTTCCAATTTTCTTTTGAGTACATTTATTTCCTGCATGTTAGATCCTGCAACAAGAATGTCATCTACATACAATAATAATACAATATATCTTCCATCATTTTTCCTTTTTAGATAAACACAATGATCAGAGTGACATCTAGTATAACCTTGTTCAGACATAAACTTGTCAAATTTTAGATACCACTGCCTTGGAGCCTGTTTTAAGCCATACAAGCTCTTATTTAACATGCACACCAATTTTTCTTTCCCTTTTACCTCATATCCTTCTGGTTGCTGCATGTATATCTCTTCCTCCAAATCTCCATGGAGAAATGCTGTCATTACATCTAACTGTTCAAGATGTAAATCTTCCACTACTACAAGACTTAAGATAGTTCTAATTGAAGTCATCTTAACAACATAAGAAAATATTTCATCAAAATCAATACCTTTCTTCTGTGCAAACCCCTTCACCACAAGTCTAGCTTTGTACCTCTGTTTTCCTCCATCTTCTTCCTTTAGCTTGTAAACCCATTTATTCTGCAATGTAGTTTTATCTACAGGCAACCTGACTAAGTCCCAAGTCTGGTTATGTGTTAAGGAGTCCATCTCTTCTTCCATGGCTAGCTCCCACTTCTTCCTGCTTTCAACCTGAATTGCTTCTTCATAACATTCAGGTTCACCAGAATCAATCAGCAATAAATAATATAATGAAGGAGAATATCGTTCAGGGGGTCTACTTATCCTGGTAGATCTTCTAACACCACTTTCAGGTGTTTGAGGTGCCTGTTGCTGTTGTGGTGGTTGTTGCTGATGTGGTTGTTGATTATTATTATTTTCAGGCACCTTTACTTTTTTAGTTATCTCATCAAGAACCGCGTATTCCTTGCTTTCTTTTTCCTATTTCTTTTCCTGCAACTGATTCTTATACAAGACCTTTTCATTGAATATTACATATCTGCTCCTAATGATTTTGTGATTTTCATAATCATATAAGCGATAACCAAAATCATTAGCACCATATCCAATAAAGGTACATTTCTTTGATTTTGCCTCAATCTTTGTTCTATTTTATTTATTAATATGGACAAAGGATTTACAACCAAATGGCTTTAAAAAAGAGTAGTTTACCTTTTTACCTGTCCATGCTTCCTCTGGAATACCACCATCCAAGGAACTTGAAGGCCCTATGTTTATTAGATAAACAACAATATCTACAGCATCTGCCCAAAATTGTAAAGGCAATCCTGCATGCAATCTCATGCACCTTGCACTCCATGATTGTTCTGTTCATCCTTTCTGACACACCATTTTCTTGTGGTGTTCTTGGAACTGTATTCTCTCTACGAATTCCATGCTCTGAACAGTACCTATCAAACTCTTTGCTGCAATATTCACCTCCATTTTCTGATCTGAGACACTTTAACTTCTTTCCTGTCTCAATCTCAACCAAAGCTTTCCATTTCTTGAAAGTATCAAATACATCAGATTTATATTGAATACAATAAATCCATGTTTTTCTAGTTGCATCATCAATAAATGTAACATAATAGTGAGAGCCACCGAGAGATGATAACTGAGCAGGTCCCCATACATCTGTATGCACAAGCTCCAATTTTTCACTCTTCTTTTCTTTCCCAACTTTGAGAAATCTGAATCTCTTTTGTTTTCCATAAATGCAATTTTCACAGAAATCCAAATCAACATTCTTCAAACCTGGCAACAAATTTCTTGAGTGAAGAATCTTCATCCCCTTCTCACTCATATGTCTGAGCCTATGATGCCATAATGCTGCATCTGCTCCTTTGGAAGTTAAAGCATTAACAGAGTTAGAAATACCATTGCATAAATACAATGTACCAACCTTTTCACCTTTCGCTATTACCAGGGCTCCTTTGGTGACCTTCCAAGTTTTATCTGTG
The DNA here is from genome assembly GCA_034641835.2 of Pinus albicaulis. Classification (NCBI taxonomy): domain Eukaryota; kingdom Viridiplantae; phylum Streptophyta; class Pinopsida; order Pinales; family Pinaceae; genus Pinus; species Pinus albicaulis. The sequence goes on from CM076577.1 coordinate 960,132,812, forward strand.
AAAGTTGTCACACAACCTTCACTTCCTAACTGCCCTGTTGAAATCAGATTTTTCTTCAGATCTAGAACATGCCTTACCTCCTTTAGTAGCCATTGGTTTCCATTCTGTTGTTTTACAAGAACTTTACCCATTCCAACAATTTTACAGGGTTTATCATCACCCAAACGAACTTGTCCAAAATCTCCTTGAACATAGTCATGAAAATATTTCTTATCTGCTGTGGCATGGAATGAAGCCCCTGAATCTACAACCCAAGAATCAATAACATTTTCGAAAGAAAGAATCAAAGCATCTTGTAACACATCACCTGTCACATTTGCTTCATGATTGTTTTCTTGCTGTGTGTTTCCTTCTTTTCCCTTCCAAGATCTACAATCTTTCTTTAGGTGTCCTCTCTTTCCGCATTTCCAGCACACTATCCTCGATCTAGACTTGGATCTGCCTTTCCTTGATTTACTGCGATATCCCGAGATCTTTCCTCTTTGCTCGGGATATCATAGTAAATCAGAAATATCAAGTCCGGATACGAGGATGAGTGTCATGTAAATCTTGATGAAGAAGAACACCTAAGAACAGTGGATCTCGGAAGGGAAAAGAGGAGATGCACAAGAAAATAATCATAAAGAAAATGTGACAGGTGATGTGTTACAAGATGCTTTGATTCTTTCTTTTGAAAATGTTACTGATTCTTGGGTTGTAGATTCAGGGGCTTCATTCCATGCCACACCTGATAAGAAATATTTTCATGACTATGTTCAAGGAGATTTTGGATAAGTTCGTTTGGGTGATGATAAACCCTGTAAAATTGTTGGAATGGGTAAAGTTCTTGTAAAACAACAGAATGGAAACCAATGGCTACTAAAGGAGGTAAGGCATGTTCCAGATCTGAAGAAAAATTTGATTTCAAAAGGGCAGTTAGGCGGTGAAGGTTGTGTGACAACTTTCACAGATAAAACTTGAAGAATGCCAAAGATACCGGTAATAACGAAAATTTGTCACATTGTATTTATGCAATGGTATTTCTAACTCTGTTAATGCTTTAACTTCCAAAGGAACAGATGCAGGATTATGGCATCATAGGCTCAGACACATGAGTGAGAAGGGAATGAAGATTCTTCACTCAAGAAATTTGTTGCCAGGTTTAAAGAATGTTGATTTGGATTTCTGTGAAAATTTCATTTATGGAAAACAAAAGAGAGTCAGATTTCTCAGAGTTGGGAAAGAAAAGAAGAGCGAAAAATTAGAGCTTGTGCATACATATGTATGGGGACCTGCTCAGGTATCATCTCTTGGTGGCTCTCGTTATTATGTTACTTTTATTGATGATGAAACTAGAAAAACTTGGATTTATTGTATTCAAAATAAATCTGATTTATTTGATACTTTCAAAAAATGGAAATTTTTGGTTGGGCGGGGAAAGAAATTAAGTGTCTCAATCGAAAAATGGAAAATTAATATTGCAACAAAAAATTGATAGAGTACTATTGACATAGGTATTAGAAAATAATGTTCCAAACACCACAAGAAATAAAATGGTAATATCGAAAAGGGATAACGAAGCAATCATGGAAATTAATACAAGGTGCATGAGATTGCATGCAGGATTGCCTTTACAATTTTGGGCAGATGTTGTAGATACTGCTATTTATCTAATAAACATAGGGCCTTCAAATTCCTTGGATATTATTCGAGTGGGCAGTAAAAAACCAGGCTCTTTTTTAAAGCCATTTAGAGAGGTAAATCCCTTGTCCATATTAATAAAGAAATAGAACGGAATTGAGGCAAAATCAAAGAAATGTACCTTTATTGGATATGGTGCTAATGATTTTGGTTATCGCTTATATGATTATGAAAATCACAAAATCATTAGGAGCAGAGATGTAATATTCAATGAAAAGGTCTTGTATAAGAATCAGTTGCAGGTCTAAAGAGGACATCATAGTTGTATATCAATGTCCATATAAAAAGAATCCATCTACCGGATTACATGGGTCACCAGCCTCTGTAACCTCCAGTTGTCTAGGAATTCTCTTCAGATACATGGTTCACCAATTTTTAATTAATCCTCCTGCAAATATCTTCTCTCATTTTGACGTTCTTCAAAACATTTTATTGACACATTCTGTCAAACACTTTGTCTCCTAACGCAGTTAATGGCTTGCTATTCTAGCACACATTCTCTCTTTCAATAATATAATTTTCACTCTCAAGTGATTTCAAAGGACCAGTGGTGTCATCCTCTGTTGCATCTTGTAAGACAATGTGTATTACAGCTTCAGTAGGTCATGGAAGGGGTTTGGGACGTGGAAGGATAGCTCTTCCAACTGGTAGAGATATATAGGTAGAAGGCTTCTTATGAGCCATGCCATTGATTGGGTAAACAGGTGGATCTCTTGGAATGCAGACCTGGTGGGAAGGAATTGCTAGAGCACGCTCTGCAATCGACTCTCTCGACTCCATTGTCAGCCCTCTGCAATCAACAGAGTCGCTCAAGGAATTCGACAGGCCCGCGAGAGGCCTCCTTGACAGTCAGGATGTCGTGTACGCTGTCTCCTCTGCACTCCACTCATCTTACTTTGGTTCCGCCTCCGACCACCTTTGCCATTGGATCTACGATACCTTTCTCTCCTTCGATGCTGACTTGCAACTCGTCATTCTCAGGTACATTCCTCTCATTTTTAGAATCTATCTTTCTTGTCTTATATCCGATATCCACTCCCTCCATGAGCCCCTCACTGGATTCGAGGTCGTCCTGTTGGTTCTCTACGCCAGTGAAGTCAAGAGTAGAGGTGGGAAGGCTCTGCTTATCCACATTCTTGACCTAGCTGAGCCCTTTCTCTACCATGCACCCCGAAAAAACCTTCAACGCGATTTATGTTCCATGCCTTATGTCGGGAAGTTCTGCGCCCCCCTAGAGCCTCAGGACGCCATCAAATCCGCGAAGAGGGCATTCATTGTGGGGGTCGCCCTCGATTTATTTTACAGGAAGATTTCCCTCATGCTTGCTGGGGCCAAGGTCGAATTTTTCCACTTTGTTCAAGGTTGGGCTGGTCAGAATTGTGTCTGTGCCCGTAGATTTGATGATCAGATCCATGAACGGCAGCAGGCAGAATTGTTTGATTCTAATTTCCAGGAGGAGGATGAGGTTGAAATTGCAGAGAAATATAATAGCCTGAGTACATCTAACACTGAAAGACCTCTGATACCATTTGTTAGAAATTTACTGCAGGAAAAATAAACAATTTTACTGAGAGAATAATACACATAAAGAACCCAGCAACAAAACATTAACATAAACAAAATTGTTTATCCGGGAAAACCCCAAACTCTGGGGAAAAACCCAACCAATGAAATTTCATTAACCATTGGCCAAAACCCTGGCCAATCTAGTCAAGTGAGCCTTCACCGCTCACCTCTAGGAATACGTTAGAATGAAGTATTCCCAGCCTTTTATAGGCTCCATTACATGCAATACCATGGGTCTAAAACCATGGGTGCACAATACCATGTGCCCCAAAACCACTACTATTTACCCTAGTCAACATTGACTCTACCCCGAGTCATGTTTACCTAACAGAAATACCTTGGATGGCTCCTCACCTCGATAGGGACATCCTCGGATGGAACTGTGGGAATCATCATTTCCCATTGATGTCATCGATCCTCTTGAAATTCGACTACAACACAAGCTTTCATGTCAGGATGGTATCGTACTTCATAACCATTGCACTTTGTTAGAATTCGTTAAAGACCAGTGTCATTATAAGCATCTATTTCAACAATGCTTACATGGTGAGGTCCCAGCTAGACACCCATGCATAATTTGAGCAGTTATCCTAAAATATGCCATACCAAGCTTATGCATGTGGGCACTACTTTCAACTTATCGTCAAAGAAAAAATGCCCATGAGGGCATCAAAAATCGTCGTCATCAACTGAATGAGCAGATCACTACCATATAAGTGACATAGACAAAGCCTTTATCTATCAGATAAGCTTTAACAAGCCAAAGCATCATGAGCATGGGACATGCCCACCTCATAGAAATATTGTATTTATTGTATTATACTATCTCTTGCAGGTTTCTAACAGAATATGGTCCCTCTGTTACTCACAGTAAGAGGTCTCCAACCTTTGGCTGCACGTAGGTCTCTCTCTCTCTCTCTCTCAACATGGGTTATACATAACATAAACTATAATTTATTTAGGCTATACAGTTCTTCCTAGACCTCACACATTAGGGGGAAACTATTATCACTGGAAAACCAAACAAGTAAAAGACATCATAAAATGTCAAGCAAAAGGATCTACAGGGTTGAAAAACTTTAGAGAATCTGGAAAATTTAAATTTCTCTAAGGTCAAGAGGAATTTGTTTTAACTTGCACACAAAAGGCACAGGAAAAGTGCGCTCCACGCACATTTTTATTCAATAGTAGAGAAAATCTCTGCAACTTCCCCCCAATAAGCCGCACAGTCCCGAGTATGGAGAAAGGTCACTATCCGAGACCACTTTGCACACTTTAGGAAGAAGATTCTCTACCTAAGGCCACCCAAGGATAACCACCTAGAGCCACCTTGAGAACTCAAGTAAGCACAAAATGGAATCAACCACCACTCTTGGGTCACTATCCACAATTGTACCAAGAGAGGGAATAATATTTTAATTTTTCCTATAAAATACCACCATGAGAAGAACAATTCGTAACGCAATGTTATGCTAGCCAAATTTCCCATGAGAAAACCAATAATGTGTTGTCCAAGCCGCAAGAGGGTGAAGGGATTCATTTGTTGGCCATCCAACATGTCAATCCCAAATGAGAAGTGCATAAATTTTCCATTATCTGATCACTCATTCGAGGAGAAGAGAGAGGCATACAAACAAATTAAGGGAAGAGCCATCCTTGCTTTGAGTATTAGAGATCCATAGCTCTAAGGACTCACTGCAAGTGTTTTAGTGTTCTACCTCTTTTTTACCACCAGCGGTAATAAAAATGGATTCATTCTCCATTGGTATTATTAGTTCGTTTACTTGATATTGAGCTTATGTTATATGTGTATTTGTTGTTTCTTTGTTTACTCCTCTTTTTGTAAATTGCTATGTTCCATAACTACTTTTTCTACATGTTATGATGCTTCAATAACCATCTAACAACCCATTTTTTTTCCCTGTGACCATTGCTTGTAGGCCAGCAATCACTCCCACCAAGCACCAGTTTTTTTCGTACATACATGCACTAAACACACCAACACAATGGAAATTCACACCAACCAAATGGAGTCAAGTTTCAACACGGGACATCTGACAAACAACCCATTTATTTACCTATCAGTGAGCAGATGTTTCAGATTATGCCACACAAATGAAATATGATTCCATGGGACATATTTTTTATAGTATCTCTAACCTTCCATTTCATTTATGTCATTAGTTAGTTCCTTTTTCATTGCAGTTATGTTATATTTCTTTAATTTTGAGTTTGTTAGAGTAGATTTTTCTATTCTAGAAGATATTATATATATGCATGATGATTTTGATTATGAATGGATATATATTTTATGGACTTTTGTTTCCTTGACTACCAGATTTTGGATTCTCACGTCACTACATTGAAGAAAGATGTCCCCATATGGAGCGAGATGTTGCACCCATTTTTGACATAGTTCCAAGGAAGAAATTGTTCCAATTTTTTCAAAAGATCAAAATCATCATCCAACAACTTATTATGTAATTGTAGATCCATTTTTCAAGTTTTTAATATAAATGATGCTAGTACGACCATTTAATTATGTAACATCCTAGGTAAGACTCTGATTTAGATGACAAATTTCATCCTAGGAGGTTTTTCATCTCACCCCATTATCTGTGTTTCTAAACACAAATGATCGAGATAGTTTTTCCCTCCAGCCTCAACCCCAAAGCTATGGTGAAATTTGTTGTCAAAGTTTTAGGTGAGTCCTAGTGTTTTAGTCAGGTCTATTGTAAAAGTGATTTGGTGATAATTTAAGCTATTTGGTTAAATAATTTTATTACAAATCACTTGGTCTGCTAGATCATATTGAGTTGCAGGATTGGTTAAAAAGTTTTGAGGGTCTATAATGAATGAGTGTTCCCTATTTGAGGTTTAAATGTAATTATCTAATGTAAAGAAATTTTAGTGCATGGTCCGTACAAATGAGACACCATGACTAAAGTATTTGAGGGTGGAAAAATAATTAATCCCTTCTTCTGTCAATTAATTAATTTTCTACAAAATAAAAATTAAATCCTAAGGTAGAAAATTGTTTAATTTAGAGTCAAAGAATTAAAATTAGAGAAATTAATTTCTCCAAATGGAAAATGACCAAAAAATTGTGGGTCATGAAGAAGTCAAATTTTAGAGGTCCCCCACCAAGACTAAAATGGATTTTTTAAGAGAAATTAAGCCCTTGGACCTTGGTGGTTAAGTCAAAGTCAAAATTTTGAGGAAATTAATCCAAAATAATAATTTTTGGATTAGTAAAAAATGGTTTTAATTAAAAACACGAAAGTTCCTAAAAAATAAGTATTTTCGATGGTAGAGATTAAAAGTTGATCAAGTATTTATCGATGGCCGAGATTATTTTGAAAAGGATCAAGCCAAGTAGTTATTATTTTCCGCTTGGAGGGATATCTCTATAAATAAAATAATTTTGCTTCTATTTGGAACCTTTGTTCTAATGTAATTTTGTAAACACTGGTATGAAGCCACTGGCGACATTTTAATTTCATAATAAAATACTTTGGCGTGCAATTCATGGTGTCTTTTTCTCATTGATCTATGCTTTGGGCTCGGTATGTGCTTTCCTATATTGTGCTTCAATATTATATGAATTTTCATTTCATTTGTAGATAATAGGAAAATTCTATTGGTAATTTTTTGGATTATCTTAGGTGATCCGGTTCATTGTATGATCTAATGATTTTTGTTAAGAAATATATATATTTCGCAGGTTCCCTGACCCTTGGGCTCCAAGTTCATAGAGTGTGGGCATAGGCTGACCTTGTTTGGACTTTAAATATTTTATGTGATTTACTTACTTCTCTAAGGAAATGGTTAATATATATATTTTTTAAATACATCAATCCATTCTCAAATCTTATAAAAAATATTCTTCAAAAAATCTTTCAAGCATTGTATATTTGTTTATAATTTCTAAATTACTTTTGTAAAAAAAAAAATTGGTAAATAATGTTTTTTTAACCGTTGTTTGTAGCTGGGGTTTGGGGATATTTTAATTTTTTGTATATATTGGAGTTTTGGGCACTTGTTTTCTCATTTTTGCAGGTGATATTCAAGGATATTTGCTGGGTTGGATCTAGATCTAGGCCCTTGAGGGTAATATCTAGTCTCTATAATTTTTTCAGGGTCAACATCAAGATATTTTGTAGTGATTTGGGCAGATATTGAGGACTTAAAGAAAATTTTAATTTTGGCAAGGATTTGTAAAATTTTTAGGCCATCTAGGCCAAACACCATCATTTCTAGCCTATCCACTGCCCTCTAGCCATAGCCGCTGGCCTAATTTTTCCTTTGAAACCTAGTTGTATAGCCCTAGGATTCTTTTCTCTTGGCCACAGGCCCTCCAAGAATTGTGGAAGCCCTTCCTTAGCCTCTAAGTCCTAGTTGCGAGCCTTACGACCTTCATTTATCTGTTCCTTTCCCTCCTTATCCCTATATCCTCTCTCCTTATTCATACACTCAACCCTCTTCCCCTCGACCTCCTCTCTTCCTCTCCTAAACCCCTACCGTGGGCTCCATGACCCTCTCTTTCCTGGCTGCAATCCCTTAGGGACTATTCTACCTAATCCACAACCCTCTTATGGCTTGCAGCATGCCTTCAAAGCCTTCATAGAATTATCATGAGGCCTTCTCGACCTCTTATCCCATAGTCGAAGGCCTACAAAGCTTTGGAAACCATAATGTAGGCCTACTCTTTTCCTAATCCTAACTTTTGTTTTTTTGCCTTCTCTTTGTCTCTGTGGGTGATTTTTCATTTTCTGGGATGATATATTGGTGTAAATTGAAAATATTTGGAGTTGAATTTTTCGTAATTGTAGGTGGTCTAATTCTTGGAAAGAATGTAGACAACTTGGGAAAATGAACTTCAAGGCCTAAGGCCTGAGGTTTTTATCTCCTAACCCTTCTTATATCACTATTTTGATACATCATACTAATATCCTTATAAAAGTGACAAAACCCACATTAAATCGGCATAAAATTGATTGGTGAAGTATCTAATACATTGATAAGTCACTTAATCATATTGGGCATTCTTCATTTGGTGTAAATATAATTGTTTTGATATCTGCATAATAAGTCTGATACAACAGTTGTACTTGCATCATAAAAGGGGTAATCAACTCATAATTTCATATTTTCAAACTTGGTTTGACAATTACGCTCATATCTATCACACTTGGCAAGCATATGCATCTTGAATTTGGCATCTAAAGTGGCCGACCTCTTTGTTGTCATAAAATTAACTCATTTCTAATTTGTTAAACATTGGAACATAATTAACATAAGAGATTCCCTTTCTCACACTCTATTGATAATCATTTTTACTTGATGGTTTTATGTGATATTGTGAAGAACAATGAGCTAACATTGAGCTAACATTGAGTTTTTTCTTGTGACTTCATAGGCTATACAGTTCATAATTCAAATATAATATACTCACTCTCTAAATCACATTGATGTAATATTGTTTTCCTAAGAAAAATAATCTAAGTACTCATTGGATTTTGTTATCTTAGTTAAATTCTAATTGTATGAAAATATATAATCTCTTGGGTAATCTTTTGTTTTCATAATTTTCTTAAGGACCTTGGAAAATAATGCTTTGATTATGGTCATTCTTGTTTCATTTGTTAATATCTATTATGATAATTAAAGTTATAAGTTAAATAATTGGCATATCTTGGGAAGCTTTCAATCGAGCATTGATAAGGTTGAAATTTTGTATTAAGAATCATTGGCTAATTGTTCTAATTATCATCTGATGGTTCATGAATTAAGTTGATATATCTTGTTGTTATTGAGGAATTATATCTTGTATATTGTTGGCACTTGTATCATTGAGCACTTTGTATTTTTTTAAGATTGTCTCTCGATTCATTGATAAGTAATACTATTATAATATAATCGATACTAAGTACTTAAAAAAAATTAAATAATCTTAAACCAAGAGGAACTCATAATCCTTACATCTCATTCTAGGATTAATCTTGCATTTAATAACTTACCTTCAAGCATAAGCTTGGTTGATAGACATTTAGGGTAGCCCTTTCTCATCCAACTTGAGGAGCCTAGAACCTCTTTAGTGGTTAACATGGTGACCTTGCAGTCATAAGAGCCACTGTCTCTGTGGTTCCGAAGGCAGCAGGTGGTTATTACCTAAGGGGATGTATCACTAATCAAGCCTTTTCTTGCTTCCCCTTGGCCTCTTTCTCACAACCTAATCTAGAGACTAGATTTGAAATAGTTAAGAGGAGGGAATCAGTTAGACAAGGAAGATAATTAAAACTAACCAAGATCCTTTCATCACACCTAAGTCTTAGGATTTTCATAAGATATAATATTGTAAAGCATTCAAGTAACAATTGTTAATTCAGTTACTTGGAATTTAATTGATGTAAAGAAAGAAATTGAATCCATAAGTCACTAGTCTCACATCTAAATATAATATAATCTATAAATATTACTAAATCAATCAAGTGTCTAGGAAATTCAATCATGTCTCCCGAAATTATTGGTTTCCAACTTGTAATTCATTTCCATCTTCCATAGGAAATACCCCCCATAGCTAGTTGTTGGGAGACAACTAGAATGGTGTAACAAGCTTGGTCAAAATTCCATGTAAATAAAGTTAATAAAGGAAAAATATTAACCAAGGTCACATGACACTTATTCCAAGCTGAATGTTGGGAAAACCATCCTAGTGTGGGTGCTCATATGGTTTATTAATGGATATGGAAATTGGAAAAGGAAATGGAAAAATATATGGAAAGACAAAGTGGCATTAATTGGCATTTATTTATGAAAATAATGGAAATTAAGATAAAAAGAAGGTGAAATGTCACAGGATGCATGTGAGGAGGAAAATGAAGGAAAATAATGGAAAATTGAAGAAAATAGAGGCCTCATTAATAAAAATGCTTTTGAGGAATAGTTGGTACCTTTTGTCAGTTCATTTTTGGAGCTCTCATTCTATTCTCTCTCTCTCTCATACTCTTGGACACTTAGAGTTTTCTTGGAGCACTCTTGAAGGAGTGTGGCATACTTGGGACTTGAAGAAATAAGGAAAAGGAAGAGCAGGAAAGCACAAGGGGAAATCAGGATCAATATCTACAATGAGTTTTTCTTGTAGGTATCGAGTTGCATATATGATTTTCTTTCTAGTTTTGGCATGCATGGAATATGCATGTGGTTTCTTGATTATGATATATCATTGGCATAAAGAATTTCCTGGATTGAAAATGGTTTTTCCTAGCCATTCCATATCTTTTACAGTCATGGTTTTGTCGGTTTATTCCCTTTTGTTTCTTAGTTTTTCTCATGTTCCTTTGGTTGTGGGTTGAATTACTAGTTCCTGGAAGCCTTAGTTGGACGAATTCTCTGGAAGTCCTATAAAAACCTAGGTTGTTTTACTAGTATTGGAAACATTGGGTGGAAAAATGATTTTGAAGCCCTTGGTGGGTTGAGTTACTAGTCCTGGAAGCCCTGGTTGGACAAATACTCCAGAAGCCCAACAATAGCTATGGGTTGAGTCACTAGTCTTGGAAGCCCTAGTTGCAAAAAAAACTATGAAGCCCTAGATAGCTAGGGTAGAGACCAATTTGGTGATGGTTAGTGATATCCGACCATGAGGTGGAATCAATGGTTAAGGGTTGAGGTGGTTTTTCCTTTTGAATATTTGGTTTGTTTTGATTTATTTGTTTCATGAGATCCCACATTCATGCTTGGAATATGCACGAGGGTGTTTGGCAGAAAGAAATATTTGGTTTAGCCAATTTATGGTCGGGTGCTTAGTGGAAGTACAAAACCTTGTTGGCCTATTTCATTCATTAATAAGAACTCCTTATACTCGATAATTTCATGTGTAAATTTATTGGATTATATGTGGATTTTATGATTGTTATATCCTCGTTATTCCTATTGTTTATATGTTGGTTATGAGTTTGTTTTATGACAGTGATGATGTATGGCTCTCATCATGTTTGGTTATAAAATAAATTTAAATGAATATATGACCTAATATATGATAATGAAACTATTTTGATAAGGAATTAGTGCTTCTAAATGATTTTCAGATAAGTATAAGACCCATATGTTCATATCTATTGGTATGACATGTAGTATGTGTATTTGTGACATGTTTGAAGAAATATCTGTATGGCTAATAGGGGTCCGGTCAAGTCCTTGATAAAAATTTTTCATTATTACCTTTGTTTCCATGTTATTTATCATTCCTAAAGATTTCATGAATTTCTGGGTAGTGGCGTGAGTTATGTCCCTAAAAAGGTGGCACAGAATCCAGGGTCGCTAGCACAAAACTAGCTGGAAAAGTCCACAATCATTGTCATTCCTTGCTCTGGAGTGAATGGAAGGCATTAGTCACTTGCAAGGCTTTCCATGGGAGAGATTGAGGGTCAAGATATCTCAAATGATGAGTTCTCTTATGGTTTGAGGATCTGGAAGGGTTGGTTGGTTCCTAAAGGTTATGTAGGATGTGTGGAAGGTCAGATTGGTTGAGGTCCATCGATTCCCCTTCATTAAGGTGACCTAGGAGGTTGAATCAAATCATAGTAGCCTCTCATAACATTTTTACCCTAGTGGGCTAGTTAGATTGGGTAAATTTGGGAGGAGGGTGGTTAAAAACAGAGAGGTCAGGGATTAGAGTGACATCCACTGACCTAAGTCGTTGTCACGCCGTGCCTGTAAAATCTTAGCAACAACATTTTTTGTCATTGTTTCCAAGGAAAGGTTTATCTTGTTCTCAGTGCTTCAAGGACAATATCTCATTTCTCATATTTTTCATCATATCATTTTTCATCCTCTCATTAGCTTATCAAGTGGCTCAACATTTTTTGGTGCCATTGCAAGGGATATATTGTTCCTAGTGCTTCAATGACATCATTTTTCTCATCATATCATTAATCATATTCTCATTATCCCATCATCGACACATTTTATGGTGCCATTGAAATCTCTTAATATTTTCATCTCCTTATATTACTTCATCTCACTAATCCTTTCATCTTTTTCATCTTCACCTTTAACGCCTACAGGTTTTAGTTGGTTTTCTGTTTGGGTGGTGTTTGCACTTATTCATCCATTTACAATAGCTTACTCTAGAAGAAATCATGGTATCTTTTTTAACCCCACTTTTGATCCTGAAAAGGCCTTAAGAGCTCAGTTAAGAAAATTACATTCTAGAGAATAATTAATATTTCTAGGATAGGAAGCCCTCCTTGATATATACTCACTTTTAATTAATCTCTCTAATCAAGAATTGATGGATTATTTTGGGCCTTGCAACTTTTCCAATGTCTAGGGGTATCCTCATGATCTTCTAGATGATTCTATTATGAAAAAGCTCCCAAACTTCCAGGGGATTAATGAAATTAATGTTTTTGACCACATAAAGAAGTTCAATACCTTTATTAAATGATATGCTCATGTGATTTATTACAACCATGAATATGTTATAATGAGGTTGTTTTTCCTCTCATTAGAAGGAACTTCATTGGATTATTTTCAAGACAAGATGGATAATTATTTTGACTCTTTGCGAGCCCTCATTGATGCAGTCAAAGCTAATTTTGGGGATAAAAGAGAAGGAAAATATTTTTTTAAGGAGATAAATTCTATTAAGAAAAGGGAAAAGGATATGACTCAAGATTACAAGCCATATCAGAAGAAAGTGTTAGAAAAAAATCTTGAAGCATTTGGTGTTGACACTCAATGTGAGATAAGACGTGCCAAGCCTACTACTTTAGCTGCTGCTCAAAATTTTGTTGAAGAATTAGAGGAGGATAAGAAATATTTAGGTATGTATGAGGTTACTGACTTTGAAATAGGTCTAGTCAAGTCTAAAGGAAAATAAATTAGGGAGGAAGAGCATGAATCAATTAAATAATTAACTCAAATAATTAAGGAAATTATAATTGAGAATGTTAGAATGATAAGTGATATGTAGTTTAGGATAATTTAGATGGAAAGAAATCAGGTGCAGAATATCCAACCTAGAAACAATAATAATAATAGAGGGAACAATAATCCATGACTAATAAGGAATCCTCTTAATGAGCATATGACTCCTACTCCACTTGAGTCTACCAATGTTGTTGATCAACCTATCCCATTTTTCCGACCTTCTTAAAGTTTCCATGAAGAAAGTACATCTGTTATTGCTAAAAAAATATTGGACGAAGAAGAAAATGAAAAAATACAGAATGTTTTTAGAATTCTTCCAGGGAAAGTCATTGCACTTATATGATTTCTTCATCCTTCACAATATATAACTTTAGTGACGAAAATTATCATATCACTCAAATATATGGTGAAACTCCATCGTAGAAACAATTTATGGAAATTTCTAAAAGTAAAGGTTATACTTATGAAACGAAAGGAAAATACCAGAATCAAAGTAAGAAGGTTGCATCTGAAAGATATAATTTAGGATTAAAATTTTATTGGGCTTCATGGATAAATAGCATTACAATGTCTGTCCGAGTCTTAGAGCTTTTGAATATCCCCTCACAAAGAGATATGATATTCAAAGCTTTGGGTATGGATCAATAGGGTAAAATTGATAATAACCCAAAGGATGAAGAAATTAAATTAAAGGATTTAAACTGCTACATGAGGAATGAGGATCATCAAAATTTCTTCTTGAATTTGGATATTAATGATCATCTTCTTCATAATTGCATGCTTGATTCCGGTGCTTCAATGAATGTTATGACTAAAAAGTTTATGGACCAAATGAACTTTAGTATTTCTAAGCCTTACCATAACATTTTCTCTATGGATTCGAAAATATCAAAGCCCTTGGTGTGGTCAAATATTTAAAGGTCTCATTGGCTAATTATTCATACATAATCATCACCATGGACATAAAAATTATTGATGTGCTTGATTTGTGGGAAATTCTTCTGTCAAGAAAGTTTGCAGCTGATCTAGGTGGCTCTATTCAAATGGATTTATCATATGCAACTATTCGAGTAGAAATAGGTGGTATGGTCAGGTTATGCAGGGAATTTGAAATAATATACCATGTTTAGTATCCAAAGAGACCAGAAAATGGTGACGAAATTGAACCACAGGGCCATCCGTCACAATATAATGTAGTGGTGCAGCATGTTTGTCACTTTTATTAATATCATCTTTCATCTCACTTTCCTAGAAAGAAGAGAAACATGTTTCAGTATGAAAAATATTTGCAACATAGTCATGAAGATTCACACCAACCAAAGAGGGTCAAGTTTCAACAAGGGACATCTAACAAATAGCTAATTGATTTACCTGTCAGGGAGTAGATGTTTCAGATTATGCCACACATATGAAATATGGCGCCATGGGGCATATTTTGTATAATATATCTATCCCTACTTCCCTTTCATTTATGTCATTAGTTAGTTCCTATTTCATTGAAATTATGTTATATGCCTTTACTTTCCAGTTTTTTAGAGTATATTTTTCTATCCTAAAAAATATTATATATATGCAAGATGATTTCAATTATAAATGGATATCTATTTGATAGACTTCTATTTCCTTGAATACACAATTCTGGATTCTCACGTCAGTTCATTGAAGCAACATGTACCCATATGGAGCTAGATGTTGCACCCATTTTGACACAGTTCCAAGAAAGTAGTTGTTCCAAGTCTTTCAAAAGATCAGAATTATCATCCAAAAAATTACTATGTCATTGTAAACCCATTCTGCAAGTTTTTAATATAAATGATGCTAGTACGACCGTTTAATTATGTAACAACCTAGGTAAGCCTATGATTTAGGAAAAAAAATTCATCAAGGAGGTTTTTCATTTCACTACATTATCTATGTTTCTAAACACGGATGATCAATAGTTTTTCCCTCCAAGCTCAACCCCAAATCTACGGTGGAGTTTGTTATCAAAGTCTTAGGTGAGTCCTAGTGTTTTAGTCGAGTCTATTGCAAAACCGATTTCAGAATAATTTAAGCTATTTGGCTAAATTATTTTATTACAAATCACTTGGTCTACTAGATCATATTGAGTTACACAATTGGGTAAAAATTATGAGTGTCTATAATAAATGGGTGTTCCCCTTTTCAGGGGTGAAATGTAATTATATGATGTACAAATATTTTAGTGCAAGGTCCCTCATAATTAGACACCATGGATGAAGTATTTGAGGGTGGAAAAATAATTATGCCCTCTTGTGCCAATTAATTAATTTTCTGGAAAAATACAAATTAAATCCTAGTCCAGAAAATTAATTAATTTAGAGTACAAAAATTAAAATTAGATAAATTAATTTCTCCAAGTTGAAAATCAGCAAAAGTCCATGGTTCATGAAGAAGTCAAATTTTGGAGGTCCCCACACTAAGGAAAGCATCGAGTTTTAAAGAGAAATTAAGCTCTTGAACCTTGGTGGTTAAGTCAAAGTCAAATTTTTTGAGGAAATTAATCCAAAATAATTTTAATTTGTTTGGATTAGTAAAAAATGGGTTTAATGAGAAATTCAAAAATTCCTCAAAAATAAGTATTTTTGATCGCAGAGATTAAAATTTGATCAAGTATTTATCAACAATAAAGATTATTTTGAAAGAGATCATGCCAGCTAGCCATTTTTTTCCACTAGATTCCTCTATAAATATAAGGCATTTTTCTTCTCATTCGACATCTTTGGTCTGATGTAGTTTTGTAAACACTAGTGTGAAGCCATTTTTTTGCTGGAAATGTTTGAATTCCATAATAAAAGACTTTGGGGTACAGTTCATGGTGTCTTTGTCTTATTGATCTATGGTATGTGCCGGGTATGTGCTTTCTTATATTGTGCTTCAATAATATATGAATGGTTATTTCATTTTTAGATGATAAAAACATTCTATTGGTTTTTAAACTCATGTGGTGATCATTTTTTAAAAAACTTCCCGGATTATCCACATTGCTAGAAAACGAGTGTCGACGTTTCGAATCCCAATGAGGATCCATCATCAGGACTTTCTTGAATGAAGAAATTGAGAAAGAGACTAAGACCATTAATATAGGTAGAAGTAGCTTTCTAGAAAAGAGCCGACCAAAGTTTATAATTTTTATATATTTATTAATTTATTTTATATATATATTATAATCCTAATTCAATAAAATTTTATTTTATTAAGGTTAATAATCTACATTATAAGGTTCATTTATAAAAGAATAACTAATCTAGACAAGGAGACTCCTACAAGGTTAAAGATCTAAATAAACTATTATAGTTTCTAATTTATATTTTTAAAGCCTACAAAATATTTAATATGATAAAAGATTTACTAAAATTAAAAATTATTGAAGGTGAATTATTATTAGTTACTTAAACAAAGGATTAAATAAAATATACATATATAATTGAATTAAAAGGATCTATTTAGTTACTATATCATTTTAATTTATTATATATCCAATTTTATTTAAAAAACTTTAATTTTAAATTATTATATATCCAATTTTATTTAAATTTTTTTAATTTTAAAGATCTAATTTCATTAGAGTATTAATTACTAATAAAGGTAAAAGTTTACTAAGAATTAAAAGACCTAGAGGTGATTTATTATTGGTTAACCTAATTAGGGTCAAACTAAAAAATAAATACATAAATAAATTAAAAGGATAGATCTATTTTATTAAATATACCATTATAATTTATTATGTATCTAATTTTATTATAAATTTAACTTTAAAGGTTTATTTTAATTAGAGGACTAAGCTCATTTTAATAAACTAAAAAACTTACTAAGCTAGGAAAAATATTAGTAGGTTAGGGAGAATATATTAAAAGGGAATATAGAATAAAATCCTAATAATTATCGATTAATTAATTAACTTTTATTATAACCAAATAAAAATTAATTAATAGGGATAATTATTATAATTTTTGTTCATTAAAACTAAAACTAAATTAGAATCCAAAGGAGGAGGACCATACCTGGGGTTATATACCTGAAAACTATACCTCAATGGAGGGTGTTTTTGGAGGAGCAGATCTGTCGAAGAAGAGGTCTCCAAGTGTCAGTAATTTCAACTCCACCATCCCTATTAAGATTATCTTGATGCTTTATAACCTCAAGTGCCTCTCTTATTTTTATTCTTTGATAATGCTCTTCTTTCGCAATGATTGTTGCATCTTCCAGACGTATTTGATGTTTGGTTTTAGAGGAGTGTTCTGCAAGGGCTGAGGTGCGTGATCGTTCATACCTGATATCGGCTCCATGCTCCTTAAGTATTTTATGAAGTGAACGCCCAGTCTCACCTATATAACTCTTCCCGCATGAACAATCTATCTTGTACAGTCCTTTAAGTTGTTCCAGGTTTATGCCATCCTTAACTGATTGCATCTTTTTCCTAATAGTGCCTAACGCTGAAAATTGAGCGAAAATATCGTTCTTCCTCGGGAGCTTGGCTATTTTATCAGTAACCCCGTTAATGTATGGAAGAACAACTCTTCCCATATTTTCTTGATTCTCTTGGCGATTACGAGGTAAGACTGAACCCTTAGCTCTTTCCAGGGATTTTTTGATATCCCTATCTTTATAACCTAAATCTCTGAAAATGGTTGAAAGGTGACTGATTTCGTCGCTCAGGTGTTTGGTGTTAGAAATCCTCATGGCTCTGACAGCCAGGGTATTAAGAACACCAAACTTTTGAGCCAGATGATGGTAGGACTCAGCATGAAGATAGCTATCTATATGGGTTTTCTTTCTAAACACCTAGTGCTCAAGAGTTCCATCATCATTCCTAGTGACCAGAATGTCCAAAAACGAAATGCTTTTATTTTCTTCAACCTCCATTGTGAACTTAATCTCTGTGGAAATGGAATTGAAGTGATTAAAAAATCCTTCAAGATTTTCTTTACCATGGGCCCATTTTGTTGGTAAGTTTTGAGCTTATATTAGGTGATACAATTTTGAGCTTATATTAGGTGATACAATTCATTAATAAGTGATTCTATTGGTAAGTTTTGAGCTTATATTAGGTGATAAAATTCATTGTATCATCTAACAATTTTTCTTAAGAAATATATATAGTTTGTAGGCTCCCTAGCCCTTGGCTCCAAGTTCACATACTGTCGACACAAGATGGCCTTGTTTAGACTTCAAATATTTTATGTGACTTTATTACTTCTCTAAGGCTATGATTAATATATATCTTTTGAAATACATCAAGTCATTATCAAATCTTATAAAAATTATTCTTCAAAAAATATTTCAAGCATTGTATATTTGTATATAGTTTGTAAATTACTTTTGTAAATAATTTTTTTCTAACCCTTGTTTGTAGCTGGGGTTTGGTTTTTTTTTTGTATATATTATGTTTTGGGAATTTTTTTTCTCATTTCTGAAGGCAAGATTAAAGGATATTTGTTGGGTTGGAGATAGATCTAGGCCTTTGAGGGTAAGATCTAGTCTCTAGAACTTTTGTAGGCCCAACATCAAGATATTTTGCAGTGATTTGGGAAAATACTGAGTGTTTGAAGAAAATTTTAATTTTGGCAAGGATTTGTAAAATTTTTAGGGCCTCTAGGCCGAACTTAAACTTTTATAGTCTAGACACTGCCTTCTAGCCCTAGTTGATGCCCTAATTTGGCCTTTGAAGCCTAGTCGTGTAGCACTAGGCTCCTTTTCTCTTGGTCACATGAATTGCAATCCTTGTGACAACCCTTCCTTAGCCTCTAATGCCTGTCCATGAGTCTTAGGGCCTTCATTTATCCCTCCTTATCCTTTTTTCCTCCCTCCTTCCTCATCTGCTGAACCCTCTTCCCATCAGCCTCCTCTCTTCCTCTCCTAAACCCCTTCAATGGGCCCCATGACCCTCTATTTATTAGCCACAATACCTTAGGGAATGTTATCTCTAATCTAGAACCCTCTTAGGGCTTGGAGAAAGCCTTCAAGGCCTTCCTAGCCATGTCGTGAGGACTCCTTGGACTCTGCTCCCATTTTTGTAGGGCTACTAGGCTTTGGAAAGCCTAATGTATGCTTACTAAGCCTTGTGTCCCCACTTCCCTAACCCCAACCTTGCCTATTTTTCCTTCTCTTTGTCTCTATGGGTAATTTTTCATTTTATGGGCTGATCTATTGGTGTATTTTGAAGAGATTTGGAGTTGAATTTTTGTAATTGTAGGTTATCTAACTCTTGGAAAATTGTAGACAAGATGGGAAAGTGAAATTAGAGGCCTAAGGCCTAAGGTTTTGATCTCCTAACCCTTCTTATCTCACCATTTTTCTACAACATTATAAAATCCCTATAAAAGTGACAAAATCCACATTAAATCAGCATAAAATTGGTTGGTGAAGTATCTAATTCATTGATATGTCACTTAAGCAAATTGGGCATTCATCATTTGGAATAGATCTATTTTTTTTTATGAACATCATATATGAATAATAAGTCTGATATAAAAATGGTATTTGCATCATAAAAGGGGTAATCACCTCATAATTTCATATTGGTAAACTTGGTTTGACACTTGGGATCATATCTCTCACACTTGGAAAGCATATGCATCTTGCATTTGGCATCTAAAGTAGCCTAGATATACGTTATCATAAAATTAACTCATTTCTCATTTGTTAAACATTGTAACATAAGTATCATAATAGATTCCCTCGTTCACACTCTATTGATAATCATCGTTACTTGTTGGTTTTATGTGCTATTATGAAGAACATTGAGCTAACATTGTGTTTTCCTTGTGAGTTCATAAGATATAAATTTCATAATTCACGTCTAATACACTCACTCTCTAAAGCACATTGATATAATCTTGGTTGCCTAAAAAAAATAATATAAATTCTCATTATATTTTTTTGTCTTGGTTAAATTCTAATTGTATGAAAAACTATAATCTCTTGGGTAATATTTTGTTTTCATAATTTGCTTAAGGACCTTGGAAAATAATGCTTTCATTATTGTCATTCTTGTTTCATTTGTTAATGTCTATTTTGATAATTAAAGGTCTAATTTTAGTAATATTGGCATATCTTGGGAAGCTTTAAATCAAGAATTGATAAGTTTGGAATTTGTTATTAAGAATCATTGGCTAATTATTCTAATTATCATCTGATGGTTCATGTATTAAGTTGATATGTCTTGTGGTTTTTGGGGAATTATATCTTGTATATTATTGGCACTTGTATCATTGAGAACTTTGTAATGTTTTAATATTTTCTCTCTATTCACTTATAAGTACTATTGCTATAAGATAATCAATACTAATTAATTAAATAACATTAAATAATATTAACTCAAGAGGCACTCATAATCCTTGCATTTCATTCTAGGACTAATCTTCCATCTAATAAATTACCTCCAAGCATAAGCTTGGTTGATATACATGTAGGGCCACCCTTTCTCATCCATCTTGAGGAGCCTAGCACCTTTTTAGTGGTTAACACGGTGACATTGTCGTTGTCAGGGCCACAGTCTCTACAGCGCCAGAGGCACCGAGTGGTTAGTACCTAAGAAGACATATCATTAATAAATCCTTTTCTTTCTTCCCCTTGGCATCTTTCTGAAAACCTACTCTAGAGACTAGTTTTGAAACAATCAAGAGGAAGGAATCATATATAATAGGCATATAATTAAAAGTAAAAAATATCCTTGCATCACACCTAAGTCTTAGGATTTGCATAACATACAGGATAGTTAAGCATTCAATAAACATTTTTTCATATAGTTACTTAGTATTTAATCAATATAAAGAAATAAATTGACTCTAGAAGGCACTGGTCTCACATTTAAATCTAAATCGTGTCTCTCAGACTTGTTGGTTGCCAACTTGTCCTTCATTTCCATATTCCATAGGGACTACATCCCATAGCCTATTGTTGGTAGATAAATAGAACAAAGAGGTTGGGGATAAGAGTGCCAACCCTCGACCTGAGTCATTGTCGCACCGTGTATGTACAATATGAGCGACAACATAGACCATCTCCTAATATTGTATGTTCTTCATACATTCATGTTACAAAACACAAGTGAAAGTAGTTAGAATCTATAAGTATAAAAGGTATCTTCATTGGTTATATCTTTTCATAAAAGTCTTATAGAATCTACATCAAAGAAGAAAGACAAATTGAAGTCAGCAAGGACTCCATATTTGATGAAAATAATTCCTACAAAAGATTGAAGGATATATCTATCGAATCTAATGAAGAAGACACAACACTATTTGAAGAAAAAGAGTAGCATGACAAGTCACCTACAAACCAAGAGGAAGAAGGACCAAGTGAACCTATTCAACCTACAATCATTCCCGAAACAAAGAATATGCCAAATTGGTTGAAAGATACACTTGAAGATGTTGAATGACATGGAGCAACAAAATGAACTTTTAGAGAAGTATTCATAGAATCCTTGATAATATGACATTAGACGAAGAATTCTTAGCAAAGAAGCTATGTGTAGACCATCTCCAAATATTTGGATGTCTTGCATATATTCATGCTCCAAAATACAAGCGAAGGAAGTTAGAGTCTATAAGTATAAAATTTATCTTCCTTGGTTATAACCTTTCATCAAAAGCTTCGAGAATCTACATAAAATAAGAAATACAAATTGAATTTAGTAGGGATGCCATATTCAATGAAATCATGCCTACAAAATATCCAAGGATATACTAATCAAATTAAATGAAGTAGATGTACAACATGAGAAGTCACCTACAAACAAAGAGGAAGAAGGAATAAGTGAACCCATTCAACCTAGAATCATTCTTGAAACAAATAAGAGTCCAAATTTGTTGAAATCTACACTTGAATATATCGAAGGGCATGGAGAAAAAAAGAACGTTTAGAAAAAGAAAATGACCTAAAATATTCTCAGGATATGCAACATACATAACACGGTTAATTGAAGTAAAACCACCTACTTTTGAAGAAGTCTCTGATCAAGAATAATGGAAGAAAGAAATGCAGGAAGAACATCAATCTATCATGAAGAATGGGGTTTGGGAAATCGTTCCTAGACCTAGTGACAATTATGTTGTTACTTCAAAATGGATTTACAAAATCAAACACGTCGTTAACAAAAGTATGGAAAAGTAAAAAGAAAGAATGGTTGTATAATTACTGGATTTGGCTTACCTAATGCTATTATTTTTGACAATGCATATTATTTTTATGGAAATACTATTACTAAATTTTATCTCAACATAGGTTTTAAACTCAAATATTCTTCTAATTATTATCCACAAGGGAATGGATTGGTAGAATATACCAACAAGAATCTCTTAAGAATAATCAAAAGAACCATTTATGAAAAAGAAAAGAATTGGCACAAAGCTATAATATTTTCTCTACAGGCCAATAGAATCACTCATAAGGCTTCATTAGGAACTTCCCCTTACCAATTGGTGTATGGGAAATAAGAAATTTTACCTCCTAATTTAGCTTTCCCCTCATTTTCCCTAGTCCAATCCATAGAAGAACAACATTGCTTTTCTTTACAACTAAGAATGCTTAAAATTTTAAAGTTAGAGGAAGAGAGAGATAAAGACAAAAAAACTCATATTCAACATCAAAAATTGGTCAAATTTTGGTTTGATGCAAGTTCAGTAAACAATAATTTTTTTGAAATTTGTGGTTTGGTTCTGAAATGGGATAAATCCCACGAATAAAAAGGTAAACACAAAAATTTCAAAGACTGTGGCTCGACCCATTTCAGGTACTTGAGAAACTAGGTCCATCAACCTTTATCCTGCAATATTTACAAGGAAAGATGGATGCTCTGCCTGCTAATGGGCTAGTTCTTAAAAAATATTTTTCTTGAAAAAACTTATCCTGCTGTAAATGTGTAAACAATAATATGTACATATTAGTGTTTTTAGTTTAATAGTTTTGGGTAATACTCTGTTTGACTTCATATTGGCATATCTCATCATTAACATGCAGTTTGATCAGTTAAAGAAGAAGTTAATAGAATGAATTAATAACATTCAAATTTGGTATTGTCTTTATTATAATCTTTGAAAAAAAATTTATCCATTAGTTTCAAAATATTTCATCACTTGAAATAATAAAAGATCTCATTATCATTTGATCAGTCATGAAAAGTATATTTTCAAAAGTAAAGGCTATTTTGAAGTTTTAGCATCTTTTGAATTTGATTGTCATTCACAATCTTAAAGATTAATATTACCTCCCCATCCACTAATATTATATTTTTAGAGTATAATTCAAAAATATATAAAACTTGAAAGATAAGGGGTATCATCATGAGATAACTTACCATGATCATAGGAAACTAATGATATTGACATTATCATAACTAGTCACCAAGCTAGGATAATGGCTTACATATTTATATATGTAAGACAAGATGTCTCATCACAAGCCATCTTGGTCAATTTCATTATAACTTGTGAATGACATTCTCACTGCCTGGATACCAAACCATGATAATGGCTTTTAAGAAGCTAAAAGAAATGTTAAAATGATGAAAATGTAATTCCTCCAATAGATAACTATAAGTGGATGGGATACTCGTATTATTTGGTTAAATGGTAACCCCGTCAAGGCTATGTATGCTTGCTGGCAGCAGTGGATCTACCAGTGACAAATAAGTCTATCTTAAATGCTAGAATTCTATAGTTCTCTAGTTTTATCTTTATAACTGATTAAATGACTAACTGAGATAATAAATATTTTTATCAATAACAAGTTCTAAATATTTTCAAAATAGTGAGTTCTTTTATTCAAAATTATTTTAATCAATATATATTTCAAATATTTAAAAATTATTTCTATTTTTTTTTCCTTAGTGGTTACAATTTCACTCATTTTTTACAGAGATAACTATTTTTCCCAAAATGTCACCAATTGTTGTCATACTCAACAACCCCCCATTTATGTTTGTTTTGGTTATATAATAAATAATGCGGACCCTTTATTTTTGGAATAAAATGAGATATCTTTAAAAAGGTTGTTATTAAATCTCGAAGTATTTGAAGTTTTCCTTATCAAACTCAACTATTGGAAGGATTAACACTTATAATGTTGCAATAAAAGGAAACCCTGATATGCCTTTTTTTATGAAATTAATATATTAATGGAAACTTTTCTATATCAGGCTCTGAATATATCGTAATGTTCATTTTCAGAAAGTTACGATAAAATTTTATCTTGATAGAATTATCTCGATGATTGCTTTAAGAAAAGGCTTTACTTTTCATAAAATAATATTATAAGAGACTGTGGGCCATACAACTACCACCTGTCATATCAGAACTCCAAATATCATAACATCTTAAACATGCCCCTAACAGAACCTCCAATATCTATAAGCTACGATGAATTTATTCTTTGATAATTTTATCACTGATACTTCATGTCTTCAACCTCCGATAATTTTATCACTGATATATATCTTCTACCATCATAAATTTATATCGGGAGAGTAGCTTTTGTAACCCCCAATAATTATATCACTGACATAAAAACTTCGATATCAATTCTTGTCTTTTCTCTCTTGATTGTTACAATTGAGGTTTTCCTCACATCGAAACTTTGTTTTATCATAAGTTTTAATAAACACATAGTTGAATTCTCTCGATGTTTCCTTTCGATATGTTGACCTCTCATGTGCCCATGTGAACCCATGCCTCCACATTTAATGATATAAAGTGGTTAATTTTTGTTTTTGATAAAATAATCCTTTTCAATCATTTTTCTTTGAGTTTATCAAAAGCTGCATTAAAGTGAGTGAAAAGTAGTTATTAAGAAACATAATTCTCAATTTATTGTCTGAGCTAAGTCTATTTCTCACTCTTTCACTCTATTACAACCTAATCCCAACCATTGTACCAGTGAAGTAATGTCTAAAGCTACTAAGGGCAAGAAGAAAATTGGAGCATAACATCCACCTGCTTCTCCCGCAGTTGAAATTGTTGAGGAAAAGAATGAAATTCCAAGACCATTCTCTGATACAATGTGTTCCAGAGACGTTGGGAATTCCTCATGGGAAGCCATGTATAAATAATTAGAAGAGGAAAAAATTGTTATTAAAAAGAGTAATGTAACAACCAAAGATTCCGAGTTAGTCTCAAATGCCACTTATAGTGATTTGGCCAATTCTTTCCTACACAGAATTGTAGCTAGGATGATGATCTGAGTAATTTTTGCTAACACTTAAAAAAAAAAAAATTACTCCTTACAAGACCTTTTACTAACATGATTTTGCATGGAAATATGCATGACACATTATTTAATAATGATTTACCATCACATCAACATTATTCAAAGAAATCCAAACAATTAAGAAACAAGAAACATAAACAAACCTGAAAACTCATAACATCGATATGATAATGAAGTTCACCCTGGGGGGAAATGGCTACATCTTCGAATTTGTTTGGAAGTACGAATCACTTTATTAATTCCGAGACATTCTCCTTCTTACAATGGGCTGAAACATCTCACAAATATGTGGATCATGCTCCTTAAAGAACTGCCTTCTCACAAATGGGCCAAAGGCACTCACATAAGATACATTTACTCAGCACCAGAAGGGCTACATTTTCTCTCAAAACAAGGCTTCAAACTCTTACAAAGCTCCTCCAAAAATTCCCACCAATAACTCTCCAAAAGACACCCCCCCTGAAAAATCTCACATCATGAGTTTATATAGTTTTTCCCTAGCAAAAGGACATAACTCCTCAGATCCACAGTAGTAGGATATTAAGACATTTTAAGGAAAAAATATCTCCATGATTCTAGGATCTAGATTTTCTCAAGGAAAAAAAATATTAAAATCCAAACTTCAAGGATCTTAACCATGTCAAGAGACCTCAACGTCTCCTTGAGAAATAGAAAATTAGTTGTGAGTTCAATTCTCACATAAAACTAATTTCTCAAATGGAAAATAAGTGAATATTTTTTGAGTCATTTTCCTACTCACTTTCAACATTATCCACTTAAAAATTCTAAATGAAATAATGCATTAATATTATTCCTGACTTTTTCACCTATCATAAAATGTCTTCATGGTGCACAAAGTAAAATTATTCATTTTTTAGATCCTCCTAGAGCAATCCTCCCCAAAAAGAAAAATTTTGGTCCTAAAAAAGTATCAATCTGACACTGTGATATGCATCCTGTATCCACAACTCTAAAGGGCCTGTAAACTGAAAGGGAACTAAAACTGGTGTAATTTGATGATGACGTTCAAAAATAGTGATCTCAGACCCCTCCATTTATTCTTCATCCTTGTTGACAAAAATATCTTCCATAAACTCCCAAGAAGTCACGTCCTCAAAGAGTCTGAGGGTTAGAAGGGCATTACCAATCTGAAGATTGAATTCATAGAGTGTCGCGTAGCCAACCATGGGGTCAATCGAATTAATATTT
The DNA here is from genome assembly GCA_034641835.2 of Pinus albicaulis. Taxonomy (NCBI): domain Eukaryota; kingdom Viridiplantae; phylum Streptophyta; class Pinopsida; order Pinales; family Pinaceae; genus Pinus; species Pinus albicaulis. Next base: position 960,159,428 of record CM076577.1, read on the forward strand.
GAAATCTTGACTTCCTCAGGTTTCCATCCCCTCCTTTGGACAATGGAGTCTTTCAAATCATAGATAACTTTGACAGTGGCTCGTTCCCCTGAAGCACTTGATCCACCAATAAACATGAAAAGAAACAACATAAATCAAAACATACAAAACCTCGAGAGGCATGGCAATGCCATAGATCCATTGAACACAAACCTTAAATTTTGTTTTACACTAGATCAAAACGATAAATTAAAAACAATTGAAAGTCTGTGACAGGATTCGATCTGGCTGTGGCACGAGAAACTGAGGGACAAACAAAACAAAACCCTCTCAAGGAAGGATCAATGGGAGCTCCATGTAAAACTTGATCAATGCATTCAACTCCCCTAGAGAACGTTTGGAATGTCGGGTTCGCCCCAGTTTTCATCAGAAGTCTATGCGATAGTGGGAAAACTGTGGTTCAGAATCCATGCATTGTTCACCACGATGTGGAGGAGGAAAAAAACTTTTTCTCTGCCATATCAAACAATAGGAGAACCTCGAAGGCTCTCTAACATCGAATTTTGAATCCAAAATTCAGACCTCTTTCATTAGAATACTAACTAGACAAACTACGATGAGCATTGAAATCCACTTTTATTAATCAACCATGCCTCTGTTGACATGAACAACCTGAGCATTAATTTATGCTCCTTCTTCCCTGGACAAGAGCGTAACCAACAGAGCCACATCCTCCAATAATTATGTTATATATCTTGCAGTTGATTGAGCATCATACTCATCAATCAATGCATGTATCGACGCAAAAATTCGGCAGAAACGATCCCAAAAAATCTGCACATGATCTCAACGACCTTGGTGGAAATATGGAACCTCCACCTCTTACGCCCCTTAGACTCCATGATCTGATCCTCGATCAAGTGCTCCGCCATTTGCATAGAGACAAAATTATGGCATATGATGAAATCCTAGTCGATCCACTGAGAAATGATCAGCCCATTGTCAAGTCCATAGCCAACACTAAAATATTTTTAACATGTCTGTACTACTACACTATGGTTAATAGATGATTAGGGGATTCAAGTAGTTATTACCATGATCTGCATAATTTAATTTTTCCCAAACATTTTTTTGAGCAGCCTTGTTGACATTCTTCACTTGGTAAACGACGGTAGCACCCCACTGTTTCTCCTTTAGCGCAATGCCTGAGAATGGAAATTGAGGAAAAAAATCGTACTCACTACACCTGCCCTGCGCTCGTATACATAAGAAGCCAAAGAAGCCAAGGAAGCTTCTAGTAATGTATCTAAATAGCACAATACCCAAGCAAAGAATCTATTTCTTCTCGTATTTCTTTTAAATTGGCATGAGTATTTGCAGTAAATGTATTTTTATTGTCTCTTTCCTTTTTTTTTTAATTATATATATATATATATATATATATATATATATATATATATATACATAGAAAATTAAAAAAATGATTTTAACTACATGACAGACACTCAACTTTGAAGATATTGTTGATCAGTGGTTGTCATTGATGTCAACCCAAGCAGCACTAGGGGTTACCTTGATCTTGCATTGGAATTTTGACCTACCAAATTACTATATTCTGGGTTAAGAATATTTGTTAAGGGTTTCTACTTGTCGAGATGTTTCCGTTGATATATGACATGCCATGTAATTCTTCACGGTTTGAGAGATATTCATGTTTGAAGTTTGTAACCCTAGTTAGTGGGCTAAAACCCCATGGGGTTGTGGCATGGGAAATTGAAATGTAAATAATTAATATTTTTTAAGCTCCTAAAATCCCTCCCATTTTCACTTGTTGAAGTCCCTCTCAACCTAAGCATTTATATAAATTGTGATCGTCATCTCCTCCTCTTGTGGGGATTTCGCTACCTAAAACAAATCATCATGGAATTTTTACTATAATTTTTTTCTACGAAGGTTCAGAAGTGTAAATTGTTATGAGGTGAAGCTGAAATCCTGAGGAATCTCCTATAAAAATTGCAGATCAAGGTGCATAACATTTTTGGAGATATGATCTATGGAAGTCAGTGTTTTTGCAGACTCTTGTACTTCATCTCAAAGAAGTTACCTTGGGAAAATCATCATAACTCTCTCTCTGAGTATCTAATTGGAATTATATATAAAGCGGCAGATAATGGACGGACATTATTTTTTTCTATATCAATTTCAGAGCCAAATGAATAAACAGTGACATGTGGCACACCATACAAGTTCGCTCTACTAAAACAGTCCATAATTAGGGCATTGTGAGAGATTGGGCATAAATCTCACTTGAAGAATCCAAATTGGGTCAGATCTGTGGCATTGGAAATAAGAATCAGAGGAATACTGGAAGACCAAAAATAACATATTAGGGATCTGAAATAACAGAGACACACCAGATTCAATATCAAGCTCCTAGAAGGCAAGAAAAAGCTAGATCATATGTTGTGAAGGGCGGCAAAGGACCAGAATTTCTAGGGCAGAAAAGCAACGCAAGCTACAATAGATGGTAGCATGACAAGAGCATAAATCAAGGTGCAGAATAGGATCAAGAATTTCACCACATGAAGTCTTCAAGTGGGCAGCACTGCATATAGCCATTGTAAAGGTATCATTGTACTAAGTCATTGTAAATGCATCATTGTAAAAATTGTACAAGTGTTTATCTGCCAAGAGTTGAAGAGGAAGTCTCGGGAGGTCTAGGATCATCATTAGGTGGTTGTATCATAGTTGGGGTTATGTTCTAGTGTCTCTTCTTCTTCTACATCATTCTATATCATTGTAAAGTGGACCATTTTCCCTAGTACGAGAGTCCATTCTTGTTTTATTATTCTATAGGGTGCTAGGGTGAGTTGTAGCTCATTGGGTGTTGGGGCATCCATTCAATTAACTAGTGAAGAATCTCATGCGTTGGAGTGTTCATCCAGTGGGAGCTGGAGAAGAATGCTTTTCTATATTCTAGGAAGTTTGAGCTTTATTTTCAATTGGAGTTGAATATTAAAGAATTATTAGAAAAACATTCAGGTGGTTTTTTAACCTGGAGTGGGTTTCCACCTTAAAAACTATGTGCATTTGTGTTCCATTTGTTTACTATTATCATTGTACAAACACTAATAATAATTGAAGATTAACTAATGCTTTGAAAGATTAATAATAATACTAATTAAAAGGAATATTGATTCACCCCCCCTCTTAGTATTTCTAACGAGTGGTATTAGAGCTTGGTTCCTTCAATAGAAGTTTAACAGCTGGAAGGAGGTCATGGAGCATACTAAGAATGGTTTACCTCTATTTAATGAAAATAATTATGCACTCTGGAAAGGAAGAATGGAGGTATATCTATTGGTGCAAGGTTACAAATTATTGGACACTGTTCAAAATGGCTTTACACCAACCATGGATGAACAAGGTAAGAATAATTTGGTAAATGATGCAAAAGAAAAGGATATTATTATTAGTGGACTTATTGAATCTACTTATCATAAGGTTTTGGGTTGTAAAACCACCAAAAATGTATGGTACAAGCTTGAGAATATATATGTAGGTGATTCAAATGTCAAAGAAGTAAAGCTTCAAATCTATAGAGAAAAATTCGAGCAACACAGAATGAAAGAAGATGGAAACATTGCTGCATACTTCTAATATGTTGATGAAATAACCAACACTCTCGAAGAATTGGGAGAGCCAATTGATCAGAAGAATATTATACGAAAGATTCTTAGAATGTTACCAGGGAGATTCTACCCAAAGATATTGGTCTTAGAATACAGTAAAAATCTGGACAAACTTAGCAAAGAGGAATTACATGGAGTTCTCATAGAATATGAAATGAGACTTTATGAAGAAGAGGGTACTTCGCATCTAGAAACTATGTTCATTGCATCTAAGAAAACCAATAAAAACAAGCAACCTTCAATTGAAAAGACATGCACTTGCAAGTGTGAAGAAAAGGGAGATGATGAAGAAGGTCCTTCAGATGAAGAATATGCTTACTTTACGAGAAAACTAAAAATTGGTAAGGGAAATTTCAAAGGTAAAATTCCATTGATATGTTTGGCCTGTGGTGAGGTTGGGAATTTCGTAGCAAAATGTCCAAACATAAGTGATGGAAACTCAAAAGGAAAGAAAGGCTTTAGGAAATTCAACAAGCAAGGAAAAAAGAAAGGATCCAAAAGGAACTTTCTCTCTAAAGAAGATGGCTCATCATCTGATGAAGAAAGTGACAATGAAGAAGAGGCCAACGAGAGAGTATTGTTTCTAGCCAAGGACAATAAACAAAGGTATCAAACAACGAAGAAGAAGGGTTCACCATAGAAGAATTTTCTACGGAGGAAATCATGCCTATAAAGGAGCTCAAGGTTGAGAAGATATGTTCCGATAATCTTGAAGAACAAGTTCAAGGTCTCAAAATTGAAGTTGAAGAAAACAAATGTATTGAAGAGTCACTTCAAAGAAGTTGGAAGAAAGAAACCAAGAAAGGGAAGCATTAGAAGTCAAACTAATCTCGCTGTGTAAGGAAGTGAAGAAGGAAAAAATTGTCCAAAACTATGCCAACATCTCAAGGGCATTGGAAGAACTCATCAAAAATCAACAATCTTACAACGACAGAACTGGCCTTGGTTACAAAGAAGAAGAAGTAGGGCCTTCTACAACAAAGTATAATGAACCTATGAGATCTGACATGCATGTAGACTTCAATGGATAATATTTGCAAGAACATCCTTGGAAGACGATTCCTCGACGAATATTTCCATCTAGGTACCAACATATTTTTCATGGCTATTTTTATTCATGTGGAAAAATTTGTCATAAAGCTATAGAATGTCGCATGTACCCTAGGAACCAATACAATTCTAGGAGATCCTTCAAATATGAGCCTCCCAGGGCTCAAGGAAACATCAATAGATTTGAACATTTAAGAAGTAATATGGAATGTTACAAATTTCAGAACTTTGGACACAAAGCTAGAGACTGTAGACTTGAACATCATCTAGAAGAATCTTCAAAGCCATAGAAAGAACGAACATGGAAGAAGAAGAAGATTGATAATTTTGCTCTTGCTCTCAAGGCTCATAACAAAAAAGATGTGTGGTATGTTGATAGCAGTTGCTCAACGCATATCATTGGAGATATAAATAAATTTGTGTCTCTGAAAGAGAAGAATGATGGAACCATATCCTTTGGAAATGATGGATCTTCAAATGTTATAGAATCAGGTACCATCACTCTTGGAAGCAAAGATGTTGTAGCCAAGAATGTTCTATTGGTTGAAAACATGAATCAAAATCTACTCAGTGTTTGACAAATGTGTGATAAAAAACACACAATGCTATTGAACTCCACAAAATGTGAAATTAGGAAAGGCAGGTATGGTAAAATTGTGGCTGCAACAACTTGAGCTCCAAACGACACATTTGTTCTGGATGAAGCAACTAAAGCATGTCTACTAGCTAAAGAAGATGAAATCTGGTAATGGCACAAACGATTGGGTCACATAAACTTTGACAATCTTGTCAGGATAAGAAAAAAGGAAGCAGTATGAGAAATGCCGAAAATATCAAAAACTTCCAACACACTATGTGAGGCCTGTCGGCACTACAAGTAGACAAAAGTCCAATTTAAAACAAAAGAACACTTTGCATCACATCCATTGGAATTGATACATACTGATCTATGTGGTCCCGTGAGAACAAAAGGCTTAGATGGAGAATTATATTTCATGTTAATAATAGATGACTATATTAGGATGACAACTGTCAGTTTACTAAAGAAAAAATCTGAAGAATTTGAGTGCTTTAAGATCTAAAAGGAGTCGGTTGAAAATGAAACTAATTTGAAAATAAAGTGTTTAATATCAGATAATGTCAGAGAATTCAATTCCAAATTATTTCAACAGTACTCTGACGAAAATGGAATAAAAAGACAGTTTTGAACAACACGAACACCTCAAAAAAATGGAGTTTCCAAAATAAAGAACATAACCGTACAGGAAATGGGTAGAACAATGTTGAAGGAATCAAATTTGGACGAAAAATTCTGAGTTCAAGAAATTGATACGACAGTTTTCATCATCAACCGAAGTCTTCTTAGAAATAATTGCAACAAGAACCCATATGAATTATGGGAAGGAAAACCAGCTAATGTAAAATATTTTAGAATCTTTGGAAGCAAATGTTATATCAAAATAGAAGATGAAAATTTTGGTAAGTTAAAATGACGTGTTGATGAAGGTATATTTGTTGGTTACTCATGCAAAATAAAGGCCTATAAATGTTATAATCTAAGACCAAAATAGATAGTGGAGAACATAAATGTTACATTTGACGAAGATGGTGTTCGAATGAATAATGATGAGGATCTATAATCTTTTAAACTTGAGACAGAGGCTGAAAAAGACATAGAAAAATTTATAGAACAAGAAGCAACTATCAACCATCAAGAGGTATATAATGATCATCAAGATATACCTCAACAACAACAAGAAGCTCCTCCAAAGAGAACATAAGAATGGATTCAAAAGAATCATCCATCAAATCAAATGATTGGTGACATAAATGAAGGTCGACAGCTTCATTAATCATAACGAGCTCACATTTCTTTTCTAGAAAACTTTGAGCCTAGTATTTTTGAGGAATCCAGCCAGAATGAACATTGGGTAGCAGCTATGAATGAATAATTCAATCAAATCGAGAAGAATAACACCTGGGAATTAGTTCCACGACCAAAATATAAAAATTTCATTGGGACTAAATGGGTGTTCAGGAACAAATTGAATGAAGATGGATAGGTTACCAGAAACAAAGCAAGATTGGTTTGCAAAGGCTATGCACAAGTGGAAGGAATTTGTTTCGACGAAACATTTGCACCAGTTTCCAGAATGAAAGCCATCCGAATTTTTCTCACCTATGCATGTTAAAAGAAAAACAAAGTGTACCAAATGGATGTTAAGTCAGCATTTCTAAATGGAAAATTAGAAGAAGAAGTTTACATCGAACAACCTGAAGGTTTTCTACTATCAGAAAAAGAAGACTATGTTTGCAGGTTAAAAAAGGCTCTATATGGTCTTAAGAAGGCTCCCAGAGCATGGTATGCTCATCTTGATTGATATCTACATCAACAAAGGTTCAAGAAAGGTATTGTTGATAACAATCTTTGAGGTATATGTGGATGATCTAATATTTGGTAGCAATGATGATCGACTAAGTAAGAAATTTTCTACAAAGATGCAAAGTGAGTTCGATATGTATTTACTGGGTGAGCTAACATACTCCTTAGGGCTTCAAATATCTTAGCAAGAGAAATGAATATTTATTTGTCAAGCCAAGTACATCAAGGAAATGCTCAAGAAATTCGAAATGGAAGATTGCAAACCCGTCCTTACTCCGATGGTAACAGGTTGCAAATTGAGCATAGACGACTCATCTAAGGATGTGGATCAGAGGTTGTAAGGATCTATGATTGGTAGTCTTCTATACGTAATAGCCTCCCAACCAGATGTTATGTAAGTAGTTGGATAAGTAGCAAGGTTCCAAGCAGCACCAAAAGAATCACATATTATTGATGTCAAAATAATTCTTCGATATCTAAAGGGCACATAAGAATATGGCTTGTGGTATCCCAAGGGTAACAATCTCATTATTCAATCCTTTACAGATGCAGTTTGGGTAGGAAGCATTGATGATCATAAGAGTAATAGTGGAGCAACATTCTATCTAGGTGGTTGTCTCGTATCATGGTTGAGCAAAAATCAAACCTTAATCTCGTTATCTACAACGGAAGCAGAATACATTGTAGCGGCAACAAGTTGTACTCAAGTCCTTTGGATGAAACACACTTTGCAAGATATTCAAGTGCAATTCAGTGAGCCTATTCCCATATTCTATGACAACATCATTTCCATCAGCATTTCCAAGAATCCAGTCATGCATTAAAAAAAAACACATTTTGATCAAATATCATTTTGTTAGAGAAAAGATCACTGAAAATAATATCAAACTTGAGTATGTTGGTACAAAAGAATAAATCGTTGATATATTCACTAAAACTATACCTCGTGAAGCATTTTAATATCTTTGATAGAATCCTGGGATTCTCCCAAGTTCTCATTAGATTTCCTTATTCAGAATATAAAGGGGGAGTTGAAGTGTGTACAGATCCACAGGATGGTTTTGTGTCATGGGGAGTTAATCTTTTACATTGATGTCAAAGGGGGAGAGAATGTTGTAGGAAGAGGTGTCGTGATCGTAGGGGGAGAACTTGTGTTGCCATCAATGCCAAAGGGGGGTATTGTTGATCAGCGGTTGTCATTGATGTAAAACCAAGCAACACCAAGGGATACTCTGATATTACATGGGAATTATGACCTACCAAATTACTATATTGTGGATCAAGAATATTTTTTATGGTTTGTACTTGTCGAGATGTTTCCGTTGATATATGACATACCATGTAATTCTTCACGGTTTGAGAGATATTCATGTTTGAATTTTGTAACCCCAATTAGTGGGCTAAAACCCCATAGGGTTGTGCCATGGGTCATTGAAAAGTCAATAATTAATATTTTTTAAGCTCCTAAAATCCCTCCCACTTTCACTTGTTGAAGTCCCTCTCAACATAATCATTTATATAAATTGTGATCCTCATCTCCTCCTCTTTTGGGGATTTCGCTACCTAAAACAGGTCATCGTTGAATTTGCACTATAATTTCTTTTATAAAAATGTTCAGAAGCTGAAATTTTTATGAGGCAAAACCGAAATCACAAGGAAGCTCCTGTAAAAATTTTAGATCAAGGTCCACAATATTTTTGGAGATATGATCTGTGGAAGTCAGTGTTTTTGTAGGCTCCTGAACTTCATCTCAAAGAAGTGACCTTGGGAACATCGTCATAACTCTCTCTCTGAGTATTGGATTGGAATTATGTAAAAAGTGGTAGAGATTTCACGGGCTATAGTTTTCACTATATGAAATTCAAAGCTAAATGAATAAACAATGACACATGGCACATCATACAAGTTTGATCTACTGAACCAGTCCATAATTAGGGAATTGTGAGAGATTGGGCATAAATCTCATTTGAAGAATCCAAATTGGGTCAGACCTATGGCATTGGAAAGAAGACACAAAGGACCACTACAGAACCGAAAATCACATATTAGAGATCTGAAATATTCAATATCGAAATCCTAGAAAGCAATAAAAAGCTAGATCATGTGTTGTCAAGGGCTGCAAAGGACCAGACTTTCTAGGGCAGTAAAGCAAAGCATGGTGCAGTAGAGGGTAGCATGACAAGAGCAGAAATCAAGGTGCAAAACAACATTAAGAATTTCACCACATGAAGTCTTCAAGTGGGCAGCACTGCATATAGTCATTGTAAAGGTATCATTGTAAAAAGTCATTTTAAATGCATCATTGTAAAAATTGTACAAGTGTCTATCTCCCAAGAGTTGAAGAGGCAGTGTCAGGAGGTCTAGGATCATCATTAGGTGGTTGTGTCATAGTTGGGATTATGGTCTAGTGTTTCTTCTTCTTCTACATCATTCTATATCATTGTAAAGTGGACCATTTTCCCTGGTACGAGAGTACATTCTTGTTTTATTATTCTATAGGGTGGTAGGCTAGTGCTAGGGTGAGTTGTAGCTCATTAGGTGTTGGGGCATCTATTCATTTGACTACTGAAGAATCTCGAGAATTGGAGCGTCCATCCAGTGGGAGCTGGAGAAGAATTCTTTTCTAGATTCTAGGAAGTTCGAGCTTTATTTTCAATTGGAGTTGAATATTAAATAATTATTAGAAAAGCATTCAAGTGGTTTTTGTCCTGGAGTGGGTTTCCACCTTAAAAACTGCATGCATTTGTGTTCCTTTTGTTTACTACTATCATTGTATAAACACTGATAATAATTGAAGATTAACTAATGCTCTGAAAAATTAATAATAATACTAATTAAAAGGAATACTGATTCACCCCTCCTCTCAGTATTTCCAATAGATATCTCATCCATTTCTTATCGAACCACTTGAATGGAATCTCCTTTGAATGCTTGGCAGGTAGAGCATGTTCCATAATAGTTTTTTTGACCTCCTTCTTTATTTCATCTTGTGCCAAAATTATTTTTCTCTTTGCAGATGCTTGTATGGTCTTGCTTTGGTTGGGATGAAGATGCGGATGAACTTTCCAGCACTTACCAATCTAGTGACCACTCATTTGGCAGTGAGTGTAGAAATTATTTCTGCAACTCTCTTTCTTATGACATAGAGAATTAACCCTTTTCTTTGTCGATCAGATCTGTCTTTACGAAGGTAATATTTTCCAACATCTTCCAATACAATGATTATTTAACCCATAAAATGTACAAGGTTTATTATACGATAAATGTTTCTTTGCATTTTTAGTTTTCTTGTAATTGAAAGGAACCCTGACATACTTGTGTGGATCATACCTTGTAGACATCTCCTTGTTGTAGCCCCAAGAAGAATATTTGGACTTCACTAATTTCATGGATGGTTTTCTCAATGGCTTTAAGGCTTCTACTTCTTTCGATCCCATTGGTGATGTCTGATCATCGTGTAATATCCCAAAATGGGATTGCACAATAGTGCCTAATGAAATAATGCACTTCTAGGAAATATGTGCATAGAAATGAGTTTGCAGCCCTTGGATCCCTTAGATCAGTAGATCTGGGGTCTATATCCAAAGGGGGAGCAAAAAACAAATCAAACTAGGTGTGTTAAATAGATCTCCCACCACCTAGTCTAGCTGAAAAACACCCTACAAGAGGGGCTGCAACTATGTACAACAAATTGCTTCAGAAATAACGCAGTCTTGAAAAGCATGAGAAGGAGGCCATAAAATAAGATCAAATTTGAATAAACAGCAGCAAATCAGATTTATAATGATACTCTTACATGATGCAGCAGAATACACAAGACAAGAGAGAAGGAAATCTTCAGAAAATAAGGTTGCAACACATGTATATACTGCAAAATGGCTTAAAAATGTTATTTTATGGAGATGCAACAACTAAATGTTACACTTAAGATATAGAGAAGATATATGTACAAAATATTAGATCCATTTTAGATCTGTACACTAGAAAGGCTCTATTATAAGATCCCCTTGGGGTTTTGACCAAATCATGAAATACAAAGAGTAGATCTGAGTTTTAAGTATTATTTAGAAATTTCTAAAGATGAATTTACGTGGAAATAGATCAGATCTATACAAAACATGGATCAGCAAGCTAATCCATGGATCACCAAAGTAAAAGGAAAAGCCCAGCACCAGATATCTCTCATAAAAAATGGAATCAAAACACCTTGCAAAACCTCCACTGAAAATAACACAGTACCTCAAGGGAAAATGTGCTGTAGCTTGAATAATTGAGTTGGCTTGATGCCAAGATACAAATATAAAGCTCAAACCACTAATGCACTCTTTTAGGAGGTTAAAAGACACACTCAATGAGAAGAGGCACCAGTACAAGCTAGATATGAACAGATCTAGTGCTCCACTTGCTGCAGCCTACAAAAGCAACTAAACCCTCACTGGATCTGCGTTGTAGTTGGAAGTAGAGCTTGGCCAAATGCCTGATAGTGGATGAAATCAGCAAGAATCCTCCAAGAATCCTCAATGGAAGAGGTGAAATCCCTGCATAGGAACTCCCAAGTGCTAAGCTACACTATTCTCAGCTGAACAATAGAGAATGGTATTTGTCTAAACAAACAAGATACTTAGAAATATAGACAATCAACAACCTTCTCTTGCTTCCTTCCCCTTCCTTTTATAATATGAAATCCCTTGGAAACCCTAAACCACCTTGATGAGTTGGCTCCTTTCACATGAGGGGCCTCCTTCTAGAACTGCACTGTCCATTCATGAGGTACATTGTATCTAGACAGCGCTATAGATTTGGTCAAGGTTGACCCAGTCGCATAGCTCAAACCCCTTTCACACCTGTAAGTGATTTGTTTACATGGCCCAGATTTATCCTTGTTCATATGGGCATTGATTTATTCATTCTTTTAGGAGTTTTACATGTCCTCCTTTATTCATTTATTCATGCAACAGAAAATGAGACAAAATTGCATATTCCTCTTAGCTTAGGCTAAGTAGGAATATTACAGTCCTCCCCTCCAAAATGTTGCTTGTCCTCAAGCAACTGATAGGGTGAGAGCTGCAGTACTTCCCCTCCTCCATTGATGACACCATCAAGGATCAAGTTCTCATCATAATCCAAGTGTTCATCAAGCCAATACATCATGAATTGTTCCTCCAAGGTCATCATAAGATGTACATAGTCCATCCCACAAGGAGTGAAAAATTCAACAAAAATAAGCATGGCTGGAGCAATGCTTCCTCTAAAACATGTAGCATGAGGTATAGGGAGAGGTTCCATTCCATGTGGCACATAAAAACTGCCCATCCTCCCTCCATACAATCCCATAAACAGTATAACTATATCATCCAAGTATGGAAGAAAAAATACATATATGCAAACATAAATCTAAGCTTGAGGAGGTGGGTCAAAATCCCACATGTGATGCCAACGTAGTGCATTCCCTACCTGCATTAGATTAAGGTGCAGAAAGTGGCATTCCCACCACACATTTTCTGCATGAGTCATCTTAATATGGCTGAAGGTGTTAGATATGTTTGGCGCCTTTGGAAAGCACCCATCATGGAAAGAAATCTCCCTTTACACAACAAGGGAGTGGCCAAGTTCAAAATTTCTATTGGCCCACCAAAAGCCATGAGATCCACATGATCCCTCACTCCCTTTAGGAGCCATATCCTACAAAATCATGGTAAAAGAATGTGACAAATCAGAAAATAAAGTTTTCTCTACATGATCAGATCTTTTACCTTCAAATTTTCTCATACACATGGAGTTGTACATGGGCATTCCCCCTCTCTCAAAAGAAGGAAGAAATGGCTGAAATGACTCTTGCATCGAGTCCATTGGTTGTCCCAAATTCACATAAATCATGCACCCTTGAAAGTGATGATGTAAATCCTCTCTCATCCCTTCCCAATCAAAGCTCCTCATGATCAGGGTGTAGATCTTCATGGACTGCATATGGCTGAGAAAGAATTCTTGGTGTGCCCCTTATAGTATCTTCTTCTTGAGCTTTGAAGCTCTAGACAGGAAGATCCTATCATGAAATTAGATGACTCCCCCTTGGACTAATTAGCGCTCTTCTTGCTGCAGGTCATCTAGTATCATACAGGTGTGGAGATCTTTGGAATACTCTACAAACAGTTGAGATTTCTAGTACAGATCCACACTGCTCAACAAAGACAGTGTTGATGATACCTCCATGGAAGTGTCTGTCATGTTGTTGATCTCTTCTCTAAAATTTCTCATGCCAAAGATGTGTGTTGGAAGGCTCATCCTCCCAATCTCCTCCTCCCTCAGTGCAAATCTGGAAATGAAAGGGGGTGATAGTGATGAAGGGATAAGATCCCCCTTACTCTTGAGCTGTCCCAAGCTTCCCAGTGCTCTAGCTTGGTTGTCCCTTGCCCCAATCCCTCTTGGATCTAAGCGTGGAGCAGCACCTTGTGAGGCCTCCCCCACAAGATCTGAATCTGTTAGCCTCCCAAGTGGTTTTCCACTAGATAGGAATGTCCCATGCAGAATGCTAAGGAACATTAGAGAAGGGACTGTGAGATCCTTGCTTCCACTATGCAAATCCATCTTTGTTGTTTAGGTGGAAGTGCTAGGTGAGGGGTAAGTATGCATGACTTGGATCATTTGGGGTTTACCACTCTTCATGTCCACCCAATCCATCTTAAAATCCTTCCAATCAGTGGTGACTTTACCCAATGTAATCAACCATTGGCCACCCAAAATGATATTGGTGTCTGGTATGTCAACTACAAAAAAGTGATCCACCAAAGTGTAGGACCCCATAGTAACTAAAAGTGATGGGACATAGTGCATGCATTGCAATGTCCTATCTCCTGGGACCAAAACAGAGAATCCATCAAAAGTATCAGTGGGGATTTCTCTCCTCTGCACAAGATGAGCTTCAATAATGTTTTGGGTTGCCCCATTGTCAATCATTACAGACACCCTCTGATTCATGATTGAACCTTGTACTCTTAGGGTCAATTACTTAGGTAATCCTCTCAAAGATGCAAGAGTTCCTCCTATTGGAGCAAAGGCTCCATCCCCATCTCCAGATGGTGTTGGATCTCCCTCAACATTATCAGCCCTAAGTCCCCTTCTTGGTTCATCATCTTCATCTTCCTCCTCAAAATCTGAAAAGACTTCTATGTAGTGTGCTTTCCCAGCAGCACATCTATGTCCAGGTGCCCATGAATCTTGGCAAGTGAAACATAGTCTCTTATTTCTTAGCTCCCTCCTGACTTCAATATCAAGGGGCTTCTTGAATGAGCTCTCCTTGGAAGGAGCAAATTTTTCTTCTTTCCCTTTAGAAAGGTGAGGGGCCTTGCTCTGGAAAGTTGCCTTTGCTTTTGGCAAGGAATCTTGGAGGTCTCTAGCCCTCTCAATGGCATCATGAAAAGTGATGGGATTGGTATATTTAACCAACCCATGCAAAGGTTCATCCAAGCCATCGATGAACATGTACACCCTCCTTGCTGCAGACAGATTAGGAACCATAACATATAATCTTATAAACTCAGAGATATAAGTTTCTGCATTTCTCGATTGCTTTAACTTTGCAAGGCTCATAAAAGGTGATTTTGGATCCTTTCTGTCAAACCTCTCCACTAGTATTCTAGTGAATTCATAATAGGCAGTCACATTAGCATGGCTCAATGTAGAAAATCCATGGAACCACCAATTGTGTGCTTCACCTTCAAAGTGTAGCGCTGCAATCTTGATGGCTTCAATCTCGGGGACTTTGTTCAATTGAAAGTAGATGTGCAGCTTTTCTACCCATGCCTTGGCAGGACTGGTGGATGACCCATCAAAATTGGGAAAAAATAATATGCCCATAGAGTGATGTCTATCATGATTATGGAATAATCCACCATCTCTATACTGATGCCTTGGTATTCTTTTGTCCTTGAGGTGACAAAACTCTTGTAAACTCAAGTGGTCCTTGAATCTCTGATTCTGAGATTCATATTCCATAAAGTAGTCTTCAAGGGATGCTTGCTTTTGTGGTCCTTCATTCTCCACAGCCAAGAAGGTAGGCATAGTGGAGCGTTGTGGAGCTTGTGGCTAGTTCACTGGTTGACCAGTCCAGTGGTGAGACATGCTAAAGATTTCCCCAGGATGAAATCTCCTAGGAGATTCCCTCATTATTCCCATTCTCATCTCTTTGATCTCTATAGCAATATATTGCATGGATACCAAAAGATTTCTTGCAAACTCTTCTCCTTCTTTATCACTTCTAGTTTTAGGGGCTTTACCCTTGTCTTGATCCTTAGTGGTGTAATCAAAATTCTTGTGGATTCTGTTCTGATACCTCTTCTCCCTCTAAGTAAGAGGATCATCTTCTTCTGAATGCAACATGGCTGTGATTCTCCAATGAAAGCACGGGTTGTGCCAAGAAAGGAGCTCCGATACCACTGTAATATCCCAAAATGGGATTGCACAACAGTGCCTACTGAAATAACACACTTCTGGGAAATTTTTTCACAGAAATGAGTTGCAACCCTTGGATGCATTAGATCAGTAGACTTGGGGTCTATATCCAAAGGGGGAGAAAAAACAAATCAAACTAGGTGTGGTGAACAGATCTCCCACCACCTAGTCTAGCTGAAAAACACCCTACAAGAGGGGCTGCAGCTATGTACAACAAAATTCTTCAGAAATAACGCAGTCTTGCAAAGCATGAGAAAGAGGCCATCCAATAAGATCAAGTTTGAGTATACAGCAGCAAATCAGATTTATAATGATACTCTTACATGATACAGTAGAATACAAAAGACAAGAGAGAAGGAAATGTTCAAAAAAGAAGGCTGCAACACATGTATATATTGAAAAATGGCTTAAAAACATTATTTTATGGAGCTGCAGTAGCCAAATGTTACAATTCAGATCTAGAGAAGATTTTTGTACAAAATATCAGATCCATTTCAGATCTATACAATAGAAAGGCTCTATTACAAGATCCCCTTGGGGTTTTGACCAAATCAAGCAATACAAAGAGTAGATCTGAGTTTTAAGTAGCAGATCTGCAATATTATTCAGAAATTTTTGAAGATGAATTTACATGGAAACATATCAGATCTATACATAACATGGATCAGCAAGCTAATCCATGGATCACCAAAGTGAAAGGAAAATCACAGCACCAGAGATCTCTCATAAAAAATGGGATCAAAACACCTTGCAAAACCTCCACTGAAAATAACGCAGTCCCTCAAGGGAAACTGTGTTGTAGCTTGAATAACCAATTTGGCCTGATGCTAAGAAACAAATCTGAAGCTCAAACCACTAATTCACTCTTCGAGGAGGTTAAAATACACACTCATTGAGAAGAGGCACTAGTACAAGCTAGATCTGAACAGATCTAGTGCTCCACTTGTTGTAGCCTACAAAAGCAACCAAACCCTCACTAGATCTGCATTGCAGTTAGAAGTATAGCTTGGCCAAATGCCTGATAGTGGATGAAATCAGCAAGACTTCTCCAAGGATCCTCAATGGAAGAGGTGAAATCCCTGCATAGGAACTCCCAAGTGCTAAGCATGACTATTCTCAGCTAAACAACAGAGAATGGTATTTGTATAAACAGACAATATACTTAGAAATATAGACAATCAACAACCTTCTCTTGTTGCCTTCCCCTTCCTTTTATAAGATGAAAGCGCTTGCAAACCCTAAACCACCTTGATGAGTTAGCTCCTTTCACATGAGGGGCCTCCTTCTAGAACTGCGTTGTCCCTTCATGAGGTACATTGTATCTAGACAACACTTTAGGTTTGGTCAAGGTTGACCCAGTCTCATAGCTCAAACCCATTTCACACCTGCAAGTGAATTTTTTACATGGCCTAGATTTATCCTTGTTAATATGGGCATTGATTTATTCATTCTTTTAGGAGTTTTACGTGTCCTCCTTTATTCATTTATTCATGCAACAAAAAATGAGACAAAATTGCATATTCCTCTTAGCTTAGGCTAAGTAGGAATATTACACATCGGCTTTGGCTAGCTCTCCTTTGTTGGTGGAACAACTTCCCATTTTTTCCTCCAAAACTTTCTCGAACATAAGCCTCAACTTTCGATTTTCTTCTTCTGCATCTTCGAGAAGCCTTTAAAGCTCTGCATTCGCAGCTTGAATGAAATGGTTGATCTCCTCCAACTCTTCAATTCTTTCTTTCTTCAAGTCTTTACCCATGAAGATATTCACAATCCTGGAAAATAGTCATACCACTCTGATACCACTTGAGCTGAGTAATTTTTGCTAACACTTAAAAAAATAAAAACACTCCTTACAAGACCTTTTACTGACATCATTTTGCATGCAAACATGAATGAAACATTATTTAATAATGATTTACCGTCACATCAACATTATTCAAATAAATCCAAAAAACTAAGAAACATGCAACATAAACAATCCCAAAAACTCATAACACTGACATGATAATGGAGTTCACCCTAGGGGGAAAGGGCTACATCTGCATATTCATTTGGAACTATGAATCACTTTATTAATTATGAAACATTCTCCTTATTACAACGGGCTGAATCATCTAACAAATATATGCATCGTGCTCCTTAAATATTTTCCTTCTCACAAATGGCCCAAAGGCACTCACATAAGAGATATTTCCTCAGCACCAGAAGGGCTACATTTTCTCTTAGGACAAGGCTTCAAACTCTTACAAAGCTCGTCCAAAAGCTTACACAAATAAATCTAAAAAAGAATCCCCTTGTAAAAAATATGACATCATGAGTTTATATAGTTTTTCCCTAGAAAAAGGACACAACTCCTCAAATCCATAATAGTAGGATCTTAAGACATTTTAAGGAAAAGCAAGCTCCATGATTCTAGGATCTAGATTTACTCAAGGAAAAAAAATAGTAAAATACAAAATTCGAGGATCTTAACCATGTCAATATACCTCAACCTCTCATTGAGAAATATAAAATTAGTTGTGAGTTCAATTCTCACATAAAACTAATTTCTCAAATGGAAAATAAGTGAATATTTGTTGAGTAATTTTCCTACTCACTTTCAACATTATCCACTTTACAATTCCAAATGAAATAATGCATTAATATTATTCCTGAATTTGTCACCTATCATAAAATGTCTTCATTGTGCACAAAATAAACTTTCATTTGTGGAGATCCTCCTGGATCAGCCGAAAATTCTTCCTTACACAGATATGATAAGATGGGTTGTTGCGAATTTCAGTATTTTTGAAATGAAGTTTGTAGAGAGAAATCAAACAGGTATTGGGTCATTTTTAGGGGAATATTTGAATAGAATGTACAAGTTTCCCAAGTCACAGGCCAAATATGATAAGAAATTTGTCGAGGCCTTCATCAAGGAGCATGGTAATCCATCAGAACAAATCAAACAATGGAGGAGAGACTCGAACATACATAAGTAGGAGGAATAGGGTAAGTACTATGTTGATTCTCTTCTCGCTCTATTTTTTCAAGCCGCTGCTATGATTTATAGGATTTTCGATTTACCCAATACTTAGAAATTTGAGGATCAATGGAATCCACTTATTGACGTAGGCTGAAATGGTTTTATCATGGAATGGGGAAATATACTTTTAGATAAAATAGCTCAAAATATTCTATCTGTTAGGAGAAAGCATAATGTCTCTAGGAATATAATTCACCCCTTCTATATGAGTGCATACATAATGTATTCCCTATGTTTTTCTATGGATTTTCCCTCTATGTTTTGGAATTAGACTATAGAGGACCCAACTCAAATCCATATTTACCATGACCTCCTTTGGAATACAGAATAAATACCCCATCTCTACAAAATTTTCCATAGAGTCATTCTGCCCATTCATGTTACTATCTTTGGTAAGGATTCCCTTGAGTTATCCCCACAAGTTGAAGCTGATTTACTCCGAAAGGGAAATTGGTTTAGTGAAGAACTATTTACCTATATATGAGTCTTTTGAAGCCTATCCAACCCTCATGTTTTACCGGTATTTGTTCCTAATAAGCTCCTAGCCAAAGAAATTGCCTATCAGACTAGGGAAATGAGTTTTCTAAAGTCTTGAAAGAGTGTAATAAGAAGACATGGCCTACATTTCCTCTCCAGTGTGGTATATTTTCCCTTGATAATTACAAGCATGATCCTCTAGAAATCAAGGTTATTCAAGAACTTAATTTTCCTACCATGCCTTATAGACAATATGATCCTCACCAAACTGTCAAGAAGATCATAATAACATCAAGCATCATATAGTTCATCCATGAGTCAAACATATTTGATGATTTATTTGAAAATATTAATTCTTATTCAATGGTTATAAAGCAAGTAGAGAAGATCACGTCTTCTCAACAATTGGTCCAGTTCACATATTACTAGGCTTCTATATTACAGAATGTGCCCCTAAATTCGTTGAGGGTTTCTATGGAATAAATAATTACTGGTGATAATGTAGTAGTTGATCCTATATAGTGTACTTTAGCTTCTCAGCTTGAAGAAAGAATTTCTTCTTATTCCTCTCAGGTTGAAGACCTTCTTGCTAATACCAAGCTTGATCAGATATGTGAACAATTTAATCAGGTTATACAAGGTACAAAGTCTCAAGATTTGGAAACTCCTTTACAAAAGAAGGTTCCCGATAGTTCTAAATATTTGGAAAAGACTCCAAAGGATTTTGGAAATCCTTTAGAAACTGATGATATTGAAATCATACCGACATTCCCAACTTCTGAGGTTTATTGAGGGTAGAAGAAATTACACCCCTTGATATATTTTACAGTCCCGAGCACAAAGTTGTTGTTAAAAAGACAAAGAAAGAAAATAAAATTTGATTAGTCCTAGGCTTTAGTTCCTAGAAATACTTCTTTTGATGTAGCATGGAAATTCTCTTTGATTACTCCTACCAATGAATTAAAAAGGCTCACTCAATTCACAGGAGCCTATGCCTTTGCAACCATAGATAAAGATGTTGAAGTTCAACAATGTTGAAAGAAAAAGAAAATAGAATTGTACACTTAGAACATAACCTTGAGACTAAAAAACAAAAGATTTCCGATCAATGGAAAATATAGGTTAATGAACTCTAGAAGAATTTTGATGACCTCAAGATTAAATATGACATTGATTTGAAGGCTAGAGACACACTAGTACAATAATTTCATTGAAGAATTGAGCAAATACATGTCAGTCCTGAACTATTAAAGTTTAAAAAGGAAGAAAAAGAGTTAAATACTCTTCTTGCTCACAACAATTTTATTTTGTCAAGGATTGACAAATATTCATGACTTGTGGCACACAACCAATTCTTTGGTTGAATAATTAGCAGATATCAAGACTCATTTTGATGATGTTGAAGAATAACTTGCTAACCTTCTGACTTGGAAAGACAATGCAGAAGGAAGATTAGCCAATCTCCCTATAATTGAAGAATTGTACAAATAAATTGTCTTCAGAGAGTGGGAAGTACGTGTTGGGCCACTAAATTGTCATTATTATTACTATTTCTTGACACATATTTCATCCATCTCTATCTTTCTTTACCACATTATTTATCATATAATTCTATTTCATAATTATTTATGCTATTGTGGATAAGTAATATTTATTCTCCTTTATTTTTAATAAATTGATAATTATTATGCATGATTTTGTCAATGATTGTTTATTAATATTTTATAACATCACTCAGGCTTTTAGCCTCTAAGATCTCTTTGAGATTAGAAATTTGATCTCAAACTTATAATCAAATATTCCAACTTAGAAATTCATTGGGATAAAGAGTGATGGTTTTGTGGTGGATATTTAAGAGAAATGAAGATTAATCTTGAAAATATGAGACATGGGTTTTTTGCAACACAGAACAAATCAATTTTTTTATGTACATTTTTCCAAAATCCGATCTAGACTGAGAGAAAAGGAAGGTTCTCTGAAGGATATTTTCTCAGATTTGTTGTTGTGGCCATTTTCCAAATTCTTCCAATTTCAATAGCACATTCAACTTGTTCTAGCTGAATCATGATATTTTAGCTCTCATATTACTGATCATTTTGTTGTATACAATCTACAATTGTAATGGAAAATAATTTTGTAATCAATTTAGTTATAATTTCCCTTTGCTCTCTATGTATTTAAATGAAAAGCAGAGATCAAAGAGAGGATGAACAATTGTTGAATTAGAGGCAAAGTTAAGAACTTAATTTTGATGTAATTATTTCTCTTATATATTTTAATGAAGGAATTTATCCCTTGAGTTCTACATCTATTAATTGTAATATGATCTGAATTATTCTTCAAGGCAGAACTGAGTCTTGGGTAGTTGGGCCCACTACCTTGGACAAGGTGCTCCGTTGAACATCTAAAATAGTTTATTTGTGTGTTTGTTTATTTGAATTTCGATTCTTGTTCCTTGAAGTAAATTTCCTTTTTAATTAAGTAATTTGTTGTTTGTTGCATTTTCCATATTTCTTGTTTCCCACAATTTCTAGATTTCATTTAATTTACTATTCTAGATTATCATTTCAATTCTCTTGGGTGTAACAGGTTAAATTTCCAATCCAGAAAGGTGTGGTTTAATTTAATATTAATTCAATTCATGTGATTATCATAATTATTTTGCTATCATTACTTTCAGCTTTTGAAATTTATTATTGTTTTTTAAGTCTTACATTTTTTTTCTTGTTGAATGAGCTTGGTAGGATACAACATAAATCATGTAGAACCAGTGTTAGTTTTTGGTATTTGCATGCATATATTTTGTTGATTTCCTTGAAACAAAAATGCGTTACTCAGATTTATATTTAATGTATACATGATTAGTTGTTTTTATTAAGAAAATAATTTTCCCAACATTTTGGCGTCGCTGCTAGAGAGGTAGTAAAATAGCACGGCCACACTAATATCTGGTTGTAAATGTATTCCTGTCTCCGAGAGGGTTGGATATTGAAGACGAAACGTAAGAACCTACGCACACACCCTAGCTAAATTTTGGTGAGGTCTACCCTCAATATTCAGGCTTAGGTCATATAGAATGCATGGATAAAAGTAGGAATCATCGAGGTGGAAATTCAAAGGAATATTATCATTTCACTTAAGTGGTGATGTAAGAACCACCCACTTCACTAACCTATTTCTAGGAACATTTAAAGGATGAGCTTCAAAGTAGCACATGAAGAACATTTTCTATTTTTGGAAGAAATGGTACACACTGCTACTTTTCATTTTCCTATCAGAGATCTAGGAGGAGTGACACAAATGCACATCATTCCCTGTCCCCTCTACCAAAATTTCATGGTTTGGAAAATGAAGATACTTTGTATAGTATATGATTATTGTACTAATGATAAAAGGTTGAAAGTGTTTCCTCCTACCCTAGAAGGAGCATCTCGCTGATAGTTCATGAGCCTTGGTGGGAACTGTATTCAAACATGGGAGGTTATGAAGAATGTATTCTTGAAGAAGTACCAAGACTATTGTAAGGTCGATGAAGATATTTTCAGTATGATACAAGGGGAAGATGAAATCTTGGAGGACTATGTAGAGCAATTTCAATACAACCTTCAAAAATCAAAGCATAAGCATTTGACAAAAGAGATCTTGAAAACACTCATACCGAAAGGAATCAAAGATGAATTTTTATAACTCTTAAATCTCGTAGGAAAATGTGATGATTTTTAGCTATCAAATGATGATGTTTGTGATTTATGGATAAGGTATTCAAGAGGAATCTCCAAGGCTAGTAATAATTCTAGAGAATTTTCTTCTTTCATTTCCAAATCTACTACAAGAAAAGGAGATATAAGAGCTGAAATAAATGATTTATATAAAAATTTTAAAATTTATTTTTTTAGCTCTCTAAATTCACAATTGCATGGTTTGCAGGTCAAGAAAAATCAAGAAAGTTTTGAAGAAGTATTTTTCCCTCATTTCCAAAAGGAGCATCCTATGGATTGTTTCTCTTTCTTACATAGTATGAAAGCAACATATCAAAGAGATCCAGAAGATACAAGCTCACAACCATGGAAACCATGGCCCACATGTATGTTTTCAAATACTTCCTTTCCATTTTCTTACTTGCATAAACCATTATGGAATACTCCTTTGTTAGGGAAAACATGCCAATCTCATTATAACCACCACCAATCTTGTCCACAAGTTTGACATGGTTCATCTTATTATTACATGGGTAATATCCCTCATCTTGTAGTAGAAACACATTATCCATATTATTTACCAACTTTTCAACAACATCTTGTTTAAATGACACAACCCAATCAACTACGTCATCAAAATCATCCATGCGCTACATAATTTCCTGCTCAATCCATTCCAAACCCTCAAAATAATAAACTAGTAAAACATGCTTACAATACTGAACTACAAAATTTACCCACTCTTCCCACCCATTCTATCTCACATGCACCATTGGAGAAAAAATATATTGAAATTTGGAAGGCTTTAAATCCAAAAATAGAAGAATTCATGGAAGAACTTCATGATATCAAAACCATGAGAAATCAAGAGAGTGAAGGCTATATTGAAGATTGGTTTCACTCCATCATTTGTTTGCAACATCACTCCATACTTAAGAAATTTTTGGCACCATATTTTGAAGGGAATTGGGTCTCTCCTACCATGGTATATATTAATGTGTATTTTTCTAATGTGGGTATGTATATACTCGAGGCCTTGTTTCAAAAATGGTTCCATTGGAAGTGCTATTATATGTAGATATGTTTCATTTTTCTAAAACTAAATTAGGTTAGTGTAGAAAATAAAATAAATAAGTACATAAATAAATAAATTTCTATATATGTAAAAAGAGTTGTGTTTGCTGCAATATGGTGTGTAAATAGATATCAGTGATAGATATTTGAATTTATATGTGTATTTATACATATAATATTGAAAATAGTATTTCTACAAACACTCATCACCATTTTGGGAAAAAATGTTGTTTATAATATTTTATGGCATGTGGGCTTCATGAAATTTCTAGAAAAACCGTTGGGACAATTATGTTTTGAGGGACCAATTGGGCATATTTTCAAAACCTGTTTCTATCCTAAGTATATATTTATGTCTACTTTACAACCCAATTTGAATCATTCAATTTGGGTCTCAAAAAAAAGTGTTATGACCAAAACAATGACATGGTGTCTAGTACGCAGCTCAGGGATAGTTGGGACAATCAGTTTTTGGAGGCCCAAATGAATAGATATTTCAAAATTGTTTCTATGGTATATTCACCTATGAATATAGTTTACAAGGCCATTTGAATTAGTATATTTCAATATCATATGATAAATTTATGAAAAAATATTGATCGCCTATCATAAACCAACATTCTTAAAACTATGTTTTTCCAGTCGTTCACTAGCATATTTGACCCATCAATTATTCTTTCCTCCAAAACCCATTTCTATTGGATATATATATATATATATATATATATATATATATATATATATATATGAAAATAATTTAATCTCTGATCCGTATTTATGCAGGAACGCAACATAATACAAAAAAAACCATAAAAATAGAAATACAACGGAAATAAGGCTTCATTTCATTAATATCATATCACAAAAATATGCTTACAAACATGATGGAAATAAAATAGCTAGGGTGCTAGTAGCGAATCTCTGAGAAGATATGTGGTGACTACATACCTCTGAACTATGTTACAATGAGGCTCAAAGGCCTATTTATTATGGAGAAACAATGGAGAACTCTAAACATCCAAAAACGTAACCCTAGGAGATGAAGCGCCAAAACTATGGGCCCCTTTTGGGTAAATTGGTGTTTCAACATCCCAGGGACGTAACTTCGGCATACTATATCCATTTGGGGCTTCAAAACATTTTCGGAAGTTTAGGACCTGAAAAACTGATAAAAATAGTAAGTTCTGAAAAAAACTGAAAGAGACAATGGTGGGGCCCCAAGTGGAATAGGCGGGTGGCCACCAATATCCCCCTGGATCATTCCTCCCCCCTTAGGAAGAAATGGTCCCCATTGCATTGAGTTCCTCCATGAGATGAGGAAACTTCTGTTGAACTTGGTCCCTGGTGAACCACTTGCTTTGGTGCAGGAGTTGGACAGCTTTGACAACCCGATATAGTTGGATCTTCTGTCGACGAGTGTTCTTGATTTGCATGTCCATGATACAGTCTGTGGTGGCATGTTCCATGCAGTATGGGTTTAAATCTTTTGGTGTGAGTTCTTTTGCAATGTCAGAGGTGTCCAATAGAGGTGGGAAGTAGGGATGAAGGCGGTCTACATTGAATACTGGGTGAAGACCAAGGAATGGTGGAATACTAAGCTCGAATGCATTGTTCCCTATAGCCTTGGTGATGGTGTATGGCCCATATCAGAGTGGGCGAATCTTATGGTGGGGTC
The DNA here is from genome assembly GCA_034641835.2 of Pinus albicaulis. Lineage (NCBI taxonomy): Eukaryota > Viridiplantae > Streptophyta > Pinopsida > Pinales > Pinaceae > Pinus > Pinus albicaulis. The sequence goes on from CM076577.1 coordinate 960,184,929, forward strand.
CAGTGAGGCACTCCTTCTGCAAACGTAGCCACACTTTTTCACCCACCTGGAAGTTGTGTGGCACCCGATGTTGATCATGTCGTTTCTTGTACTTAGCATTAGTTCTGTCCAATATGTCATGAACCTGTTAGCAGATGTGATGAATGCGCTCAATGAAGTTGTTTTATTTTTCAGCTTTAGACTGGACATGAGATGAATCGGCCTGAGTAGCTAGAAATGGCATGGCGATGTCAATGGGACATAGTAGCTGGAATCCCAAGCCCACCTGAAAGGGGCTGTGGCTGGTTGAGCTGTGGAGAGCCCGGTTATAACTGTGTTGTACATAGGGAAGGCTCTCATCGAATGTGTGTGGATGCTTTGAATTGTGCATGTGCAAAATGTGTACAATCATCCTGTTGACGACCTCTGTCTAGTCATCAGTTTGGGGATGGAAAGCTGTGGACTTGGTGAGCTTGTGTCCAACATTGACCAGAGGTTGGACCAAAATGTGTTGAGGAACCTGCTATCGCGATCTGATATGATAGACTATGGGATCCCAAAGTGCACCCACACTCGTTCAAAGAAGATTTTAGCAGTGGATTCTGCTGTGATATTCTTCTTGTAGGCTGCCATAATGGCCATCTTTGAGAATCTATCGATGACCATGAAAACACAGTCATTTCCATGCTTAGTAGAAGGAAGGCCTGACATGTAATCCATGGAGATGGATTCCAAAGGTCGACTAGGGGTAGGTAGCGGAGTATAAAGCCCTTGATTCTTGATGGTCGGTTTGGCAATGGCACAAGAAGTGCAGGATCTGATGTACTTGTCGACATCCTATCAAAGGTTCGGCCAATAGAAATACTTCTGCAATACTGCCACTATTTTCTCAACCCCGAAATACCCAATGAATCGACTATAGTGCGCTTCCCATATCATCTTGGCACGCTCGCTTGAAGGAACAAAAAGGTGTCCTAGGTGACATAATAGTGCATCTTGGAGGTGAAATTTTGGAACTTGCATACCCCCCAAGAGTGCCTTGTATGTGTAGCTGAATTCTAGATCGATCTTGTAGAGAAGCAGCCAATCAGAAGTCTCATGCCCACAAGAGTTGAGAACGGTGGTTATGGCCATGATCGGTGGTCGGATGAGGAAGTCTGCAACATTATTGGTGCTACCCTTATTGTACTTAATGTTCAAATGAAATTGTTACATATATGTAGACCAATTCTGATGGTGATCGTTCTGCAACTTCCCTTGTGTTTGCATGAACTGCAAGGGTTGGTCGTCTGTGTGGATGATTGTCTCCTTTCCAAAAATGTAATGCTTCCATTGTCAACAAGCCTGCACAATGGAATACATTTCTTTTTCATAAGTGGGATACTTTTGAACTATGTCTGGAAATGTCTCACTGTGATATGCCACTGGATGCCCCTGTTGAGTAAGAACTGCCCCAATAGCATAGTTAGAGGCATCTGTCTTGATCTAAAATGGTTGTTGCAAGTCTGGTAATGTGAGCACTAGGGTAGAACAGAGACGATGTTTCAATTATACGAAAGCCTTCTGTTGAGATTTCGACCAATAGAATTTTCCTTTTTCTCCTCCCTTGGTGACTTGACTCAAGGGCCAAGTGATATGAAAGAATCCCAACATGAACCTGCGGTAGAAATTAGCAAGACCCAGAAAGCTGCGAAGCTCTGTTAGGGTGGTTGGGGCTAGCCAATCCCGAATGACTTGGATCTTGGCTGGATCCACACGCACCCCCCTTTCATCAATAATGTATCCTAGATATTGAACCTGGATCATGCCAAAAGTGCATTTCTCCAAATTGGCACACAACTTGTGTTGCCACAGTATTTGGAGGACTTCTCGGATGTGGTGGAGGTGCTCTTCCCAAGTCTGGCTGAAGATCAGATTGTCATCCAAGTATACCAGTACAAATGAGTTGTTGAATGGACGCAAGATGTCATCCATTAACCTCATGAAGGTTTTGGGAGAATTTGTCAATCCGAAAAGGCCCTCCTTGGATTTGAAGGCAGTCTTCCACACATCAGAGGGTTCGATTGGTACCTGGTGATACCCAGACTTCAAGTCGATCTTGCTGAAATATTTTCCCCCTTTGAGTTGGTCCAAAAGGTCATCAATCCATGGGATAGGGTACCTATTCTAGACAGTGATCTTGTTCAGTGCTTGATAATCAATACAGAGTCTCCAAGTCCCATCCTTCTTTTGTACCAACACGATCGGGCTCCCACAAGGTGATGAACTTGGCTGGATGTGACCTTTCTGCTGCAACTCCTGAATCTGCCTCTTGATTTCATCATTCTCTAGAACAGAGAACCTATATATCAGTCCATTGGGTAGTGACACACCTAGGGTCAGGTAAATGGGGTGCTTGACCTGACAGTGTAGAGTCACCCCTATGGGTGAGGTGAAGATGTCGCCGCACTCCTCCATAACCTTGTCCATTTGTTTTTGTCGTGCAGAGGAGCCATGTATGGAGGTCATGGCCACAGTCTTCTTATTTCCCTGGGGGCGGATCATTAGGAAAACAAATTTCCTAGTTTGGGAAATGAGCTTACTGCATTGTTTTGTAGTAACCAAAGAGATAGTGGGAGGCGGTGGTACTTCTCGTATCCTGTACAATTTATTTTCCAAAGTAACAAAACATCGCGAGGCTGGGACTCATACACAGTATCTCACTTCCACAAGTATGGTTGGCCTAATAATACATCAGAAACATCAATAGGATCAATATCACACAATACCTCATCCATGAAGGGCTTGATGCTATAGGGAAGGCGACACTGTTAGCTGACGCGGAGATCTCGTCCTTGGTGAAGCCACCCAATGGTGTATGGTTGTGGGTGCACTGTGGTCAGCAAGCCTAACCGCTTCATGAAATTTTTTGAAATGAGATTCTTTTGGTTCCCATTTTTTACAATGAACCGTAGTGGGGAAACCTTTACCCACATGTGGGAGTGGAAGAGATTCTCTGCCTCCTCTGGATCTTATGGTTCCTCCTTCTGGATCTTCGTAGTAGCAACTGTGGCGTTGGGCTCCGCATCAATAATCTACTTCCCTTTGTCATTCACCTTGTTAGTTTCCGATTTAGAGTTGGAGCATGCATCTAATTCAGAAGCCCTCATCTCGGCCACCAGTGACTGCTTGGCCTGATACTCACTTGTGTTGTGAGTGGAGCTCTTATTGAACTGACACCACTTTCCCATGTCCTTCTTTGGCTTCGCGGTGTTGTTATTTTCTTGTGTCTTTGGCAGTTTGTCCTTTGTCCTTTGTTCTATGGTTTGGGGGCACCTTTCCCTTTCTTTTGATTCGCAGATCCAAAGTCTTGCTTCTTCTATTTTAATTTCTACTCAATCTTGGCAACATACTGGTATGCCGTACCAAGCGAGGAGATGTCGAGGAACTCCATTTCCTCCTACATGTATCTGTGTAGACAACCATGATACTTTAGCACCAAATGTTTCTTTGAATCTTTGATACCCAACTTTGTGCGCAGGGTATGGAACAGATTCGTTAGCTCATGCACATATTTATCCCTTTGTTGTCGCAGTGTGGTCCATTGTATGTACTTGTCCTCATAGCTCTCCACGGGATAGTATTTTTCCTTGATGGCATCTCGGAAAGAATTCCAAGTGGGTTTGGTTGAGAACAGAGAGGGTTCTGTCTCATCCTTTTTCTCACAGTAGGTTTCCCACTAGTCCTTAACATGGGGGGTATCTTTGAGGAGTGAAAAAATAATCTTCTCCTCGTCTGAAAAGTCATGAATTGAGAAATATCCTTCCAATAGATTCAACCATCTATATACAGCATCTGCATCTATTTGACCCTAAAATATTGGAATTTCAAAGTTTACTTGTACCTTAAAGGGAGTCGCACCTCCAGAGTAGCTGCTAGATGCAGATGCGTCGCCGATGGGCAATTGTTGAAGGATCTGGGCAAAGTTATCCATCATCGCGTTCCTTTTTTTTTCGAGGGCCTCCTCAAGAAATATTTTGATAGGATCTCTTGCTCCCTCATCTTTCTTTTCTTCCCCCATGGGTGTCCATCGGGGTTTGCAAGGATGATATTGCAAAGGTTCCACCAGATCAAGCCCTAACCCCTATACCTTGACCTCGTTGGGGACATGCAAAGAAGGATTGAGAAAAAGTAGACCGCTTTGATACCACTGATCCAGATTTATGCAAGAACACAACATAATACATAAATAACCATAAAAATAGAAATATAGTGGAAATAAGGCTTCATTTCATTAATATCAAATCACATAAATATGCTTACAAACATGATGGAAATAAAATAGCTAGGGTGCTCATAGCGAATCTATGAGAAGAGATGTGGTGACTACAGACCTCTGAACTATGTTACAATGAGGCTCGAGGGCCTATTTATTATGGAGAAACAATGGAGAACTCTAAACGTCCAAAAGCCTAACCCTAGGAGATGAAGCGCCAAAAATATGGGCCCTGTTTGGGTAAATTGGTGTTTCAACTTCCCAGGGATGTAACTTTGGCATACTATCTCCATTTTGGGCTTCAAAATAGCTACGAAAGTTTAGGACCTGAAAAACTGCTAAAAATAGTAAGTTCTGAAAAAAATTGAAAGAGACAATGGTCGGGCGCCCAAGTGGAATAGGTAGGTGGCCACTAATACCCCCCTGAATCAATCTCCATTTTGAATCAGTTCAATCCGTCAAACGAAAAATTTATGCTTAAAATATCAACTATTGGTCTAAGTTGGGAAATAAAAAATGACTTTGTTATGCAGATTGTTCTAGCTAAAATTGACATATCATATTATGGAATTTTTCAAACCTGTTTTTATTGGTGATATCTCTTTGAATTATCTTTCATTTTGCTTTGGAATCACTCAAATTAGACAAAAAACAAAGAATTTATGATGAAAGCACTACTGGTTAGTATGATCGACCACTACTCTCCTGCAGGTGACAAATTAATTTTTCTTTCTTTATCTTTATGTGGATTTTTTTTACAAAGTAACCAATTGTTATTTTTTTCATATGTATTAGATTAGGAGAGCCCGAACACCTCTCTTCATCGATGATTTTATGTTTTATTGCAAGTATATGCTCGTTTTTTTGCAGGTACGAGGATAATAAAGGAGGTCCATTTATGAAAAAGTGATTCTTGAAGACAATGTTAATGAAATAAGGACATTTCATCCAAGCATCTATTAATAAGTTTGATATCATATGATGTTAATTTTTTTTTAGGTGTCATGATCTAAAATGTCTTATAAGATCTTGCTACAAATTTCCCGCTAATACCTACCAACAATAAAACGATGTGAAGACATTTTCATTACTTGATGGATTCATAACAGGAAAAATGAAGAATTGAAGATTCAAGTTATTGCCACAAAAGAATTTTTCCAAAAGAACATTTTTTTCCATTCATTCACCATTGACAGACTGTTGTACCTGGAAATAGATTGATGTTCCCTTAGGAAACAATATTGTTGCAACTAAAATCACAACTGTTGTAACTTAAGTTATTTATTTATTTATCAAGATTTTCAATAAAGTTTTGTTTCTTTTCTAATCGTTTTTATGTTTTTATTTCTCATGTGGTCAAAGCCACAACTTTTGTTCATTCATCAAAATAAAAGTAAATTCTTAGTGTCAAGTTGATGCTCCACATCTATCCTTTTATTTCACAATCTTATCAAGTATATGGTTTTGTCATATTTGATATAAAAAAAAATATTATGGTAAGTCTTGTTAGGAATGGTTCACTCTTAATTCCTCAATACTTTATAAAGTGACTATTACTGTTGGATGACTAATCCTTATCTATGCCACCTTGTTAGGATCACCCATTAAGTTAGTTTTTGGGAGGGATTTCCATGGTCACAATTGATACTTCATGCTTACAAGCTTAAAATGGTATGGGTAATTTCGAGGTTGTAACATGCAACAATGGTACTATTGGATAAATAATTCTTGAATCATAATTGTTTCTACCTTAGCCATAGTTGTTGTTCACTTGGTCACGATTTTTGTTCCCTTGGTTGCGGTTGATGTTCCCTTAGTCGCAACTGTTGTTCCCTTGGTCGTGGTTGTTGTTCCCTTAGTCATATTTTTTGTTCCCTTGGTCACGGTTGTTGTTCACTTAGTGACAATTATTGTTCCCTTGGTCGCGATTTTTGTTCCCTTAGTCACAACCAATGTTCCCTTGGTCATGGTTGTTGTTCGCTTAGTCAAAAATATTGTTCCCTTAGTCACATCTATTGTTCCCTTAGTCGCAGTTGTTGTTCCCTTAGTCACACTTTTTGTTCCCTTGGTCGCAGTTGGTATTCCCTTAGTCAAAACTATTGTTCCTTTGGTCGCGGTTGTTGTTCCCTTAGTCACAGCTATTGTTTCCATGGATCACAATTGTTGTTTCCTGACTCATAGTTGTTGTTACCTCAGACACAACTATTGTTATTTACTGATTTTCATGTTTTTTATTCAACACTTGTAGGTCTTTATGATTTTTTTTTCTCCTTGGTGAATGAAATATAATTTTAATGTTCTAGGTCATCTTTGAAATAATTATTGGATAGTCAATTTATCTTTTTTTATCTAAAAACATAATATTATTTTTAAGGAATAATTATGTAAATATGAGTTCATCATGTCAACTTTCAAATTTCATAATTTTTCAAGTCCCTGATCTTGTAAAATTTATGATGACGACTAGAAAATTGTACTTAAATATTTCTGTCACTATCTAATGAACTGTTCCTAAACCCCAATATTAACAAAGAAAAATATATTTATCAACAATCATTTGAAGGTTATTATTTTTTTACAAGAAAAACTACCCAAGTTGAAAATAATTACTACAAAATGTTTTATGCCATCCCTAGATCTTAAGGAGTTCACCTGCCACCCCATCTATTAAGTAATCTTTTGTTGATTTACAATAAACATAGTTGAATTTTAGACAAAAAATCAACTGAAGGATAGGAGGTCTCACCACGCGCCAACCTACCTTGATCATAGGTTATAATAAAGTGAAATTACCACTACTGGTTGCAAAGCGAAGGTAATGACCTTTGGTTGTCAAACTGAAGGACAAGAGGTCTCATCACGAGCTAACTTGTTCACTTTTGTTAGCTCCTGTGATTGGAATTGTATTAACTGGTTACCAAGTCAGAACAATGATCTTTAGTAGACATCCAAGTGAATTAATGCTCTTGTAACTATGTATTTATTTATAATAGACGGGACACTGACATATCAATGGGTTAAAAAGACATCTCTGTCAAGGCTATGGACGCCTGTTGGTAGTAGTGGCCATGCCTATGGTATAGAAGTTAATTCAATACTATGATCTACCTGGCTACCTTATTTTCTTAGAATTAATTACTGATAAAGCCTATTGTTTCATATATAAGGTTTGCTGGAACTCATGGTTCATGGGGTAATATTTAATCAGTTCTTAGATGATGGTGGTTATGGTTTATATTTATTATTGAGTTATCAATATTCACTTTACATGTCAAGGATGAAACTTTTAGGATATTTATATTTGACGTTTTGTATCATCTAGTCTATCATTCCTTTATCATACACGTTTCATATCTTTAACCAATGATAATTTCATTGCCCAATTAGTCTCCATTTATTGATAACTTAACAACACTATTATTATTTCAGGGTAGAATAAAGAGGCCTAACTCTTATTTTGAATCCCAAGTAATTGGTTAGACCTTGAGAAGCAAATATTGAGATAACTAATTCTCACTATTTTTTTTCTCATAACAACCAAAGCATATGGGTATAGGGAATGCATCTTTTTCTCATCATTTTACCCTCATTTATATTCCCTTATTATCCATTATTATCCATGACATTCACAACATGATTATATCACTTTTATATATAATTAGGTAATCGAGGTGATGAATTACTGATTGGATCTACTTATGAGATGGGTTATAGAAATCTTGATGAAAAATAAACTAATCAGTTTGGGGGAAGGAAACCTCTCCTACACTTTATGATTACTTTCTTCATATTGCATGGATTTCACCTTCAACATCACTTTCAACATCATCTCAACCTACATCACCTTCAACAAATTTCAGTCCATACATGCCATTCCACATTTTTATGGAGGTAAAACTTGAGGTAAAATAGAATAAGTTTCTGATTTATTAAAATTTTAGGCAAATGTCGTGAAAAACCATTGAGCATTATTCACTCATATTTTTTAACAATTATTTTCCCTTCTTTAACACTTCCCATTTTTCAGAGACACAAAATATTTTAGTTTGGGGGAGTTTTACTTTAATTATCATGACCATGTCATTACTATTCTTTATCATCTATCGATCTCTTTATTCTTTCTCAAAACCTCCCTTATTCCATGCTGTTATACACCAAGAAAATAGTTCAACAACGATTGTAGCAACCACCTCAATTTTTTTTCTAGTGTAGCATGACGGCATGCTAATTTTCCACTTTGGGGGAGGAGTTGTTATGCATGATGGATATTTTCTCCTTTCTTCCTCATTTAAGCTATACAATTTCATTTTTATACAGTGCATAAATTGTTTCGTGTATATATTTAAAACTATGAACTGCATTCTTGTGATTTTTGGACAACAAAGTGGTATCATTAAAATAGAAAAACCCAGGAAATTTCAAGTTAAACTAGTTTATAAAATTTCACTGCCACCGACATCCATTTTGCTGATATCTTAAAACATTTTCATTGGATTAATCTGATTTTCGAAGTAGAGAATCATTAATATAGTAGAAATTTTCTTACAAAATTTTAGTACAATATGGTTTGTAGTTTTTGAGAAAATGGTTAACAAAGTTTGACATTAATTGTATCATATTTTGTTGCAACTTCATACACATTATTGAAAGTTAATACAAAAATTGTTATAGATTCACCAATGTTTCTAGAATTGAATAGCCATTGCGTTGAATAAGCTTTTGGGGAAGAATATTTTTTTTTTTCCCTCAATATCCTCAGTTGGGGTGAGTGTCTTAGTTATTGAATAACAAGTTGCTTGGTACAGAGGCATTGGGTTGCATGAGGACATGCAACATGTTTAGTTGGGGGGAAATGTTGGGCCACTAAATTGTCATTATTATTACTATTTCTTGACACATATTTCATCAATTTATATCATTCTTTATCACATTATTTATCATATATTTCTATTTTATAATTATTTATGCTCTTGTGGATACGTAATATTTATTCTCCTTTATTTTTAATAAATTGATAATTATTATGCATGATTTTGTCAATGATTTTTTATTAATTTGTTATAACATCACTCACACTTTTATCTTCCAAGATTTCTTTGAGATTGGAAATTTGATCTCCAACTCATAATCAAATATTCCAACTCAGAAATTTGATGGGATAAAAAGTGATAATTGTGCAGTGGATATATCGGACAAATTAAGATGAACCTTGAAAATCCAAGACATTGGGTTTTTTTTCAGAATAGACCAATTTTGTTTTTCAATGATAAGTTTTCCAAAATTTGGTCTATATTGAGAGAAACAAAAGGTTCTCCGAAGGCAATTTTATCATATTTTCTATTATGGCTGTTTTCCAAATTCTTCTAATTGCAATACTAGATTCAACTTGTTCCAACTGAATCATGAGATTTCAGCTCTTATCTTGCCAATCAATTTGTTGTAGACAATCTACAATTGTAATGGAAAATAATTTAGTGATCACTTTAGCTTTAATTTCCCTTTTCTTTCTGTGTATTTAAACGAAAACTGATATCAAAGGGAGGATGAACAATTGTTGAATTAGAGGCAAAGTTAAGAACTTCATTTTGATGTAATTATTTCTCTTATATATTTTAATGAAGGAATTTATCCCTTGAGTTCTACATATGTTACTTGTAATCTGATCTGAATTATTCTTCAAGGCAGAACTAAGTCTTGGGCTGTTGGGCCCAATACCTTGGACGAGGTGCTGCCTTGAACATCTAAAATTGTTTAGTTGTGTGTTTGTTTATTTGAATTTCAATTATTTCTCCTTGAAGTAAATTTCCTTTTTAATCAAGTAATATGTTGTTTTCTTCATTTTCCATATTTGTTGTTTCTTGCAATTTCTAGATTTCATGTAATTTACTATTCTAGATTAGCATTTGAATTCTCTTTGTTGTAATAGGTTAAATTTCCAATTCAAAAATTTCTGGTTTAATTTAATATTGATTCAAGTCATGTGATTATCATAATTATTTTCCTGTCATTTACTTTTATCTTTTGAAATTTAGTATTGTTTTTTAAGTCTTACATTTTATTTCTTGTTGAATGAGCTTGGTATTATAGGACAAAAATCATATAGAACCAATGTTAGCTGTTTGTATTTTCTTGTATATATTTTGCCGATTGCCTTGAAACAAAAATACGTTCCTAGGATTGATAATTAATGTATACATGATTAGTTGTTTTTACTAAGAAATTAATTTTCCCAATAGTACGTATCAAGCAGGCGGAAGCATCACTTTTTCAAGCAAGATACATTTCAAACAATCTGATTGAATCCATTACCGATAGTTCATTCCAGGCAAACCTTATCTCCATCTTCGTGAAGGAAATCTCAAAAAATTAAATTGCTTTATAAAACATGGCAGAAGACATCCAAGAAAAGAACAAATAATATAGTGCAACTTGCTAAAATTAATCCAGAAAGTCATTGGCATTATCTCGTCAAACCACACAGTGAGTGGTTAATACTCAAATGCTTATCCAACACCTCCAATCACATGTTTCTAGCGTTAAAGGAAGCAATGTTCATAATCTAGATGCGGATCCAATCGAAGAGTCAACCCAAATTAAAGACCATCACAAACATCTATGAGCTGCAATAACAAATGGGAGGACAATCTTCTACACGGACTTTGAGAATCTGTTACAACAAATTCTATATCTATCATTTCAAGTTTATTTTAGTGTTATTTGTTCAAACCACTTTACATTCTTTTATTATTTACTATATTTACACTTTTGTAATGAACTATAGATCCCTTTCAGGTTGCAATGAGAGGGGGTTCTGAATTTTTAAAGAAGAATTTCGTTTTCATGATTGTAACTCAAGTTTCTCTTAATAGAAAGATGAACCACTTCTTTTTTTCTTATGAACACAGTAAAAATATATCAGGTACTACTATCCATGTGTTATTTCTTTGTTTAAGAGTTAAATGGTATTTTCATTTTCATCTATCATATATGTGTTGCATCAATCGTACTTGTTCACTATTGATATGTGTGATTGGAATTATATATTGTATGTATAAACAACAAAATCATATATATGTGATAGGTTTTATTAGAAAATTTAATTAACTATTTAATTAAATGTAGCTATCATCTACTGTTTTAACTTCTTGAAGATTTGATAATCTATATTGGTATATTGTTTATGAAATATTTTTAGATAACATATGTATATATAAGCTTTCCTGGGATAGATATTAATTTTAATTATTCATTGTTCTTGAAGTCTTAGTCACATTAAAACCATTATATTTTCATCTCACCCTATTTATAATTTTGTTTAAAAGGGAAATTGGTCCCATAATCCTAGTTGGAGCCACCAATCCAAATGGAAAATGATCTGCTCTAAGGCCTTGAATGGGTGGTTTTCCATGATGTTGAGGCAGACATTTTGAGCCTCCTACAGGAGGCCAATGGGTATTTTTTTCATAATCTTCGACGCACCATGATGAAAATGTCCAATTATTTTGTGCCAAAGTTCACCAACATCGTGACCCTACACTTTCTTCTCTTTAGTGCTTAATGCAACACAATCTTCCACATATAGCTTCGACATGTTATTCACAGGAACCTTGATCTGCTTCACCTATCTTATGGATAGGTGTCTTAGGAATGCTTTTCCTTTGCCGAATATCACATCATAACCACAGTCTTCCAAAACTGCAATAGAGATGAGATTTTGCTTTAGCCCCGAAACAAACATGACATCCTTGAGTCTAAGAGGGGAGTCATATTCCATCTTAAGGGTGATTGTACAAATATTTGTCACGATGTACCTTATATCACCCCCCGGCTTGATATGCATATGGATATTTTTCTCCTTCAAGTCACTAAAAGAGTCTCTACACCCTGTCATGAGGAACGATGCACCTCAGTCCAAGTACCACATGCTCCCCATCACTGTGATGACCATGCATGCGATAAGGGTAACGTCAAGATAGAACTTTGAAGTCATGTCTTTGCCTGCTGCTCCTCTCGAGGTCTTCTTTCTTGCCTTTTTTTGTGGAAACTTTGTGGCATAGTCCCTGAATTCATGCCAATGGAAGCATTTAATTTTGGACAAATATTTCTTCTTGCCCCCTTGGCTGGATTCTAGTTTGGTTTGAAATTTATTCCATTTTCCCTTCTTTCCCTTTCCAGCCAATGCAAAGTTTTCTTTATCCTCTCCCATAGATGAATTTCCATCTCTGGTATTCTGCCTTATTTCCTCTTGTACCTAATTGGACCATAAGCATTCCCAATTTGGTATTTTCTCCCTCCTATTCACCGAATCTTGGTAGTTATGCCATCTCTTTTTAAGTCCTAGGAGGGATAGACTTACCAAATCATCATCTAAAATAGTAACACCAACTTCTACAAGCTCATCATGAACTTGAGTGAATCTGCTCAGATACTTTTGAATAGTGTCATTATTTTTCATATTGATATTTCGAATTTTATCCTTGAGTGTTAGTTTCTTATGGTCACTACTATTATGGAGTGTATTTTTCAGTTCCTGCCACATTGCATAAGGAGTTTCTTTCCCATGAATATTGGGGACTATGTGGTCCCATACTCTAATATTATTCTCCTTGCCTTGGCTACATCTTGCTTCCACTGAGAAAGGTTTTGGGAATAATATGCTTGTGGTTTTATAACACGTCTTGATGTATTCTAGAAATCCATTGTCACCCAATAACACCTCCATGTGATCCTTCCATGCGATGAACGTAGAGGTACATTCCAAGGCATACTCTAGCCTCAACCCATTGAAGGTCATATTTTAAGCTCCGAAGAGATCCTCCTACAATGAACTAAAAATTTTATCCTCTTGAGAAACAACTTCAAAATTATTTTTCTAATGTGAATCCTTCTTTAATACCATGTAGAAATTATGATGTAGATTTGCAACTGCTCATGAAATTTAATCAAAATCACAAGACACGAAACTACTCTATTACTTTGCAGAATTCAATTCACAATTGAGAACATTAATAAAAAACATGTAATGAGAAATAACAAACATGCAATGAGAAATAACACGCATGCACACACTATTTTCTAGGGGAAAGAAATCTGCTAAAAACCCCTTTTGTGCTTGCATCAATCTGATGAATAAAGATGAATTACAATTTCCTTGCTCAACAGAGTAAAACCTACAAGTGAATAAAATATCACTCTTCTCACCGAGAAGATATGACCTAGACTTAGTCAAATTTTCCTTTACATGAGACCCCATTTCCTTGCATAATTCCTTGAGAAAATAGGCCCCTATTATTTAAGAATTTCTTCAAAATGGATTGCGTAATTCCCAAGGTTGATCATATGACTAAATGAAACACTTGTACACTCAATACTAGTCTACATCTGATGTTACACTGCCTTGGAATCTCCACCACGACTAGGGAACTTGTATTATCTACATGCACTAGCTATTTTTGCTGATTTATGAGTTAACTAGATGATCACTGAGTTTGAATAAAGTCCCAAAACACAACTAACCTTCCACTAGTTCCTCCAATAGTTGGAACTAGTTTAAATGAAAACAACTTTCCAGGTGAGGTGACCGATTAAGTGTGTGTACGAAAAGGACAAAGAACAAAGGTAGAAGAAAACAACTGATTGAAAGATAAATATCAGTATTTTATTTTAGTTTTTAATTATACATGTGATCTATGACTCTTATTTATGATGGTTACATGTGATGTATGATTTTGATTTATGATGGTTGTGTTTTGAGCTAATTGAATGTGACATGTTATACATGATGATTTGCTCGAAGAACTAGTTTGACTTGCTCTGACGGGAAGTAAATAGGATTCCAAGTGTACCTTATTAACGAGCCACCAATGAGGTATGATTGAATTTATTTCAATTTATTTTGAATCTAATGGAAATTATGTTCTTGGTACATGAAAGCATGGGAAATGCCCAGTTTGGGTGGTTGGAATTGGCTGTAAGAATAAAAGCAACAGTGAAAGGAATTGGAACATTGCAACAGTTTGTTGGTAAAGCACTTTAGGAGCATGGCCATTGTGGGACACTCGTACCCATTAGTGTCCATTGTTTTCCATGAGCATGCTATGAATAATATGATGGTTTTAATGTAGGGACATGCCTTGGTTTTTGGAATTCTTATGCATGGAAACCTTGCGAAGGGAGGTGTCACCTGAGGGAATGTGTAAGAGAGAAGGGGATTATCATAGACCTTGGAAGATGTGTGACTGAATGGGAGGGGTTGAATGGATCCCAAGGGGTTGTGTAGCAGGGGAGGGAAGGTTGAGAATAAATATGGTTTGGTCATTAGCATTGCTAGATAGAATTAGATGGACATTGGGAATGTGCCCTTGAACAATGAGCCAATAACTGTTCACTGAGAGAAAAGTAGTGCAAGGATTATGGCGTTGGAAATTGGATGAAAATTTTACTTTTACAGTGGATTCTGGACTTCCTCGAAAGGAGGTGAATATTAGTATCACTTTGAGGGTGGAGGTGTGAGCCTCTAGATTTCCTTGTTGTGGATGCATGCATCATATCTTTTTATTTGCTAATGTGTATAGTATTGTAAATGTTGTATAGATTTGGATTTATAAAGCTCCATAGACAGTATGATTATTTTTTGGTCAAAGAAATGTGCATGAGTATATATGTGGTTATTATTGTAATTACCGTAATGATATGTGTTAGAAAACTCCAGAAAATGGTATGATTGTCATTTTTTTAGCAGTTGAAATTTTGTAAATACTACAACGAGTTGTGTTATAAAGCTCCATGGGAAGTATGTTTTGTTTTTAGCGGTTTGCTAGTAAAAGGTGTCATAGAACAGTAAGAACGGTGTTACCCTAAGGGGGAGGGGTTTGTAACAACCCTGGGTTTATTTTCCATGTAAGAAAAATAAATATAAAAGACCAAGGTCACAAGACATGTATTCCAAGCTAAATGTTGGGAAAAACATCGTAGCGGGTGTTCATTTTGGTTTATTATGGATAAGAAAAATATAAAAGGAAAAGTGGAATTTATGGGCATTTTATTTATGAAAATAAAGGAAAATAGGAGAAAATTAAGGTGAAAGGTCACAGAATTGAATGTGATGAAAATTAAAGGAAAGTGGAGAAAATAAATCCCTCAATGATAAAAAGGCTTATGAGGATCAATTGAGACTTTTGTCAGTTTTAGCTTGGAGCTCTCTTCTATTCTCTCTCTCATACTCTTACACACTTAGATAAATATTGGATTATTGTTGGCTAGTTTTCATTGGATTCGAAAAATAAGGCAAAGGAAAAGCATGAAAGTGCAAGGGGAAAACGGGATCAAAAACTACAACAAGATTTATTTGCAAGTATTGAGTTGCATGTATGATTTGCTTGCTAGCTTTGGCAATGCATGTGGATATTTGGATTTCATATGTCTGGATTGATAGTGGTTTTTCCTACCCTTTCCATTCCTCGATAACTATGGTGTTGTGGGTTTCTGACTTGATTTTTTTTTTCTGATTGGTGCTTATATTACTTATAGATGTGGGTTGAGTTACTAGTTCCCAGAGCCTTTTTTAGACAAACACTCTGGAAGCCCTAAAAAAACTTGGGTTGAGTTACTAGTCCTGGAATCCTTGGTTGGAAAAACACTCTAGAGCCCTTGGTGGGTTTAGTTACTAGTCCTAGAGCCTTGGTTGGAAAAACACTCTAGAGCCCTGCGACAACTATGGTTTGAGTTACTATTCTTAGCGTCGGGTTGCAAAAAATGCTCTGGAGCCCTAAAAAACTTGGGTAGAGACTGATATGGTGATGGTTAGTGATGTCCAAATGTGAGGTGGAATCATTGGTTTAAGGTTGATGTGTTTTCGCCTATGGAAGCCCTGGTTTTTTTTTTCTTCCTTTATTCCATGAGATCTCACATTCATGCTTGGAATATGACACGGTGGTGATTGGATGAAAGAGAGATTTGGTTCAACCCAATCTATGGTTGGGTGGTACATGGATGTCCCTGACTTGGTTGGATTTTTCATATGTTAATAATACCTCTTTTCATCTTGTATTTCATGAGTATTTATACTTTTTATTATGTGGATTTAATGGTTGTTCTTTCATTGTTATTTTTCTGGTTATATGTTGGTTATAAGCATGGTTTCATGAAAAATTTTAGCTATGACACTTAACATGTTTTGATTGGTAAATGAATGGTTCTTGAATGCATGACCTAATAGATGTTATTGCAGCCATTATGAGAGGACATTAGATCTCCTTAATGATTATCAGATAAATATCAAACCCCTATGGTCATATATGAATTTGTGACCTGTAGATTACAAGTTCAAAATGTGTTTGACAAAATGTGTATCATGGTTAGGCCTCGATAGGTAAACTTCTTAACTAAGTTTTGCATTAATGGATTTGTCCTTGTATCATTCATAATTCTGGAAATTTGTATCAATTTCTGGGTAGAGGTATGGATATTAACTCTGAAAAAGTGGCTCAAATTCTAGGGTCGCATGCTCAGAACTAGGAATTATAGTCTACATTTGCTAGGAGGTATGGTCATCCATGTGACTGGAGGGTCACAATGCCTGGCTTCCCTTGTTATGCAAGTGATTGGGAGTCTAGATCACTAAAAAGGAAAGTTAGCTCAAGGTTTGGGCCCTTGGAGTGGTTTTTTAGCTCTTGTGAGTCCTGTAGATCCTTAGGAAGGCTAGTAAGGTTTCATCTTGTCGAATCCATTTCCTTAATGTGATCTACGAGGACAATTCATTTCATAGTATCTCCTTCTCTCATGTTTACCCTGGCAAGCCGGTGAAACCGGGTAGATATGGGAGGGGTGGTTACAGATTATGTTAAATATTTGGCATATAAATCACCAAGAATTTTATATAACGATGTGAGATTCAAACCTTTTCAAATTATATAATCAAAGATCATCTAAATTCTTGAATAAATCCTTAAAAAGTACATTATTGAAAAAAATCACCATTGCATTTGATATATTCGATATATTGGTTTTGAACAAAATTATTCATATTTAATTTCAACTATAGACATATATCTATTTACTCTTTTGCAAAGTTGATAACTCAATACAACTAGTAGTACTCAAGGAAATACTCAATCTCAATATCTACATAAATAGAAATTAAACTCTATTAAAATGTGACCAATAACTAGATATCTACTTTCAGATAATAACTCTTCAAACTCTCCATAAAAAAAATAAACTCTATTAAAATATGATCAATATTTACTAGGTAAGTACATTCAAACGATACTCTTCAATCTCTCGATAAAGAGAAGTTAAACTATATTAAAATGTGATCAATATTCACAAGGTAACTACTTCCATATAATCACTCTTCAATCTCTCCATAAAGAGAAATTAAACCCTATTAAAATGTGATCAATATTTACTAGATAAGTACTTTCAAATAATCACTCTTCAATCTCTCCATAAAAAAAGGTTAAACTCTATTAAAATGTTATGAGTATTAGCTAGATAACTACTTTCAATTAATCACTCTTCAATATTTCCATAAATGAAAATTAAAATTTATTAAAATGTAATCAATATTTACCTACTTTCAAATAACCACTCTTTAATGTCTCCTCAAAGAGAAATTAAACATTGAGATTTACTATATAACTACTTTCAAAGAATCACTCCTTACATAAAATGTGATGTGTATTTAGTAGATAAGTAACTTAAAATAATTACTCTTTACCACTCTTGCAAAGGATTTTTGGTGTTTGAAATCGATTTGCTAGTCGTAGTAGTTCCACCCGTCTAAAAAATTCTATCAAAACTTTTAGTTGACTCAAAATTGAAAGAGTCTATATCCTTGTGAGTCTATTAACATATTTCATATTAAATTATGATAAGACGACACTACATTGTAAATGCAGACACTTTCAGTTAGGAAGCTGCCTAGCTGAAGAATAAGAAAACACGAAGTTAGAGATGGGAACGGACAAGGAGCGTAGTGCTAAATGTCACTATCGTACGATGCCATTTCAAGTGAAAAAGCAGGAAAAAAAATTAAAAAGTTAGTAGAAATACAAAATGCAAAAAGTTAGTGGAAAAACAATAAGTTATAGGTTGCGGCGGAGAAGGGAGTGTTGTGGTGAAGAACTCGGTGGAAGCGGAGGGGTGAGCAGGTGGAGCTTGAAGGTGTTGGTGGATGGATATTTGGCAGGGAGAAGAAACAGAATCAAAACAAGTGAAAGGTTGAAAGGATTTAGCAGTGTATCTAATTGATATAAAGAGGAAATTAGTCGCGTTGTGGAAGGGAACTTTGTACTCATCACCTCTATTTATAATGTCTAACTTCGTTAATCTTTGCTTTCATTTTGAGCAAGGTGTTGGTGGATGAATAATTGGCAGGCGGAGGAATCAGAATGAAATCCAAGTGTATCTAATTGATATAGAGAGGAAAATTTTAGCAGTGTATCTAATTGATATAGAAAGAAAATTAGTCATTTCTAAAGGGTACCATGTACCCTTTACCTCTATTTATTATTTCTACCTTCTCTGCGTTAATATATAATGTCTACCTTCTCCACGTTAATCTTTGCCTGCACTTTGAGACTATTCCCTTCTCTTCTGGGGTCTGTGTCTGTTGATTGCTTCGGTCTCTGTTATATGTGCTATGTGGTGTCTGTTATATGTATTGTGTGTCTCTGTCCTATCCTCTGTTACTTGTATGTGTGGTTATTTGTCTATCCTGTCTTTTTTTGATCATATATCACGAGGAAAGGAAGAGAAGGATCGAGTTGGTCAACTGCAGAATGTATCGCATTAATGTAATAATGGCAAGACAACCGGATTGGTCGATGGAATTCATGTTTTTTTTGCTGTTTGGATTGGTTATTTCATGCTTCTTTGCTTCTTTCATTGCTTTACAGGTATTTTGTAATTTTAATTTTTTATTAATTTTATTAATTTATTATTATTATGATTTTAAATGAAGAAATTGTGTTTGGAGCAGTTTTCAGGTATACATAGTCTTAGTTTTACTTGAGATTGGACCAGATGACTTATAGAGACTAAAAATCCATACTTTCTATTGGACCACAACCTAAGGACTAGGAACATATGCTTCTATGCTTGCACCTCAATTTTTTATGAGTCTGAGTTTATAGGTTTTGGTGTTCACCTGAATTTAATTTCATTTAGATGTATTTCAATGTTTATATATTTTGGTGCTCACCTGAATTTAATCGTTCAAGTGTCTTAACCTCACCTATGTTTTTAAGGCCTTTTTTCAATCTATGTATGACAGTTTTGCTTGGAAATAATGACACCTGTTTTGTATTGTTTAAGGCTTTTTTTTCAATCTTTGCATGACAGGGTTGCATGATAAATATTTTCGTCTAATTTGTATTTCTAACATTTTTCTTAACCAATGCATGACACGAATGAACAATATATAATATCACCTCCTAGAAAAAATATTGTTGTTTAATTTGTATTGCTAGTGTTTTTTTAACCTATGCATGACACAAATGAATATTAAATAATGCCAACTCTATTTATAGGGTTTTTTTAG
Organism: Pinus albicaulis; assembly: GCA_034641835.2. Classification (NCBI taxonomy): domain Eukaryota; kingdom Viridiplantae; phylum Streptophyta; class Pinopsida; order Pinales; family Pinaceae; genus Pinus; species Pinus albicaulis. The sequence goes on from CM076577.1 coordinate 960,204,707, forward strand.
TCTATGTATGACAAGGGAAAATGCTCCTCTACTATTTAAATTGACGGATTCTCCATCTTCATATTTATTCCTTTCACCAAGTATTCATTTTCAATGTCCTTTGATTGTTGGTATATTGTGATCCCTCCTCTATTTTTTATTTCCTTTGTGATTGTTGTATTTTCTGTACTCGCATGTTCAAATTTTTATTGGTTTACTTCAGTATTGCTTTGAATATTTCCAATCGATCCATTGCAATCTAAGAATTCTAGGTATTTGGGCATGCATGCAAAACGATGGTATCGATATAATGTTTGGGAAATAAATTATTTATTGAAGAGTATCTTCCATTTTCCAAATGACTCTCTCCATGGATTATCGGCTCATTTGGGAGGATACCTCTCCGTTTTCCATTCTTCCAAAAACAAAAAATTTATTGTTTAAGGAGATCCACGGTGCATCACCCCCTTTTTCTAGACCTAAATTTTTCTTGACACGAAACCGTCACCAATCGGCGCGTGGCATTGGAAATAACTTTGAGAGATAACGGATCAGTAGACTCCCCTTTTACCTATTGATGAGAGACCAAATGTGAATATATAATGACCCGCTCATTAATAATGACCGGAAATGGGCAGAGAACTTTTGGCTCTACAAATGGTGGGTTTTTTGCATGAAGAGAGTGCTGCTCTGAAAGCTGGATTCGTAGTATCGTAGTAAATTAACGCCTGACTCGTCAATTTTTCTAACAAATATGAGAGTTTAATAAGATGTTGGAATTTATGCAAGAATCAATTTATGCAGTTACAATGTCCCAAATAAATACAAAGATTTGATTATGATAATGATAAATACGTAGGTTCCTTGAGCTTTTTGACCTTTTTGTTTGCAAATACTGTGAAGTAGAAGTCGATTGCTTAAAAAAGAGAGGTATGCACATGTGAAGTTTATCTGAATGTGGAAAATGTGATGGGATAAGTTTTAAATGTTTGTAGGATTTTTTTATTTGTTTTGGGAAAAAAAGCGTGAGACGTGTGTTCCACACTTCAGAGTCTATACATTTGATGTTTCTTGATTTGCGTGTGAAGTTTGAAATAACTTAATTGGCCATGTTCGTGTTGTGGCAAATCATTTAGGCAGCTGTGCTTCTTCTATGTATGTATTCTATCGACTTGTGTAATCCATAAATTTACTAAAAATGTTTCTAGGGAGTAGATTTTTAATATTCCAAATTGAAATGTTGAAAATTGTTTTCTTAAGATCTTTTTCATTTAGTTTTGAGGAATAGGTTAATTGGTAGAGTTTTTGTTATGAAGTATTTTTCCAATTAAAAGGCACTACTTCAACAATAGTTTTGGCTAATTGGTCTTGATTCAGCATGATTATTTCTCATGAATATAGCTGCCACTCAATGTCTCTTGACCAAAGTTGTAGAAAAAAGCATCTCCACTTAAATTTGATATTGCATTTAAATAATTTTTTAATTAGTGTTTTTTATTTTATTAAGTGAACATATATTGGTTGCAAATTTGAGTGAACATTTCTTTTTATGAGAAATCTGATTTCTTACATTTCGTCATATTTCGATGTTTCAACATATGTATACATTATGATGTTAGAATTTTACTAATGACATCATTATCTGTGAACAAAATTAACCTATGTGATTAATGATTCTCAGATCAACATTCAATAAGGACACCATTTTATTTCAGTCTTGAATGTCATTTGTGAGATTTTTGTATTGTTCACATTTTTATTTTACTAGTAACTTAATTTACCAATAATTCATATCTTCAAAAAATTATGCATTTAATAGCATTCTTATTGACATAATCACCTTAAATTTTATTCTATTCTAACATTTTAACTATGCTCAAAGGTTTCCCTTCAAATTATTTTACCTTATTTTTACTCATACCTTTTTACTCTCATTTTGAGGATTAATGTCAAGGCTATTTATCCACATATGGACTTAGCTCTTAATCCAATTATTAGCTTATGTACCATAATTATTAAAAAGGTATATAGATAGTATTGATAATGAATATCATATGTCCCTCCAATATACTACCCTTATTATCCTAGAGTTGTATTCGAATTTTGTTGTAGTTCTGCCTCTTATCATTAATTCGTTCTTGTACCTTAACATTACATAGTTATATGTATGATTGTTTATGGTTCGAATATTATATATTTATATAGTTTTGCCATCATGATAACATTGCATTGCGTGGTTCCATTAAAGCCTCCTATGTAACTTTTAATTGTCATGACCTATTATGCTAAGGTTTAATTGTTTGGATATGGAAATTCATATTGGGATTTCATCGTATCCCTCCATCATTGTTGATGACTCTTCAAATGTAATTTCTCTGTTTGATGTTTATCAAGTTTTAATGCAGGGTACTTCTTAACTTGTCACGCCATGGCATGTAGTTTTTTTTCAATTTCATTGCACCGTGGATGAAGGCCACGTTTACAGTGAGGACGATGTCGTATCATCTCCCTCTGTATTCTGTGTCTAGCTTTTCGATGACTTACCCTTTTCAGGATTTTCATTTCCATTTGTTCATGCTGGCAAAGCCTCGGCTCTGGTTCTCCACCCATGCCATTGAGCCTTCTCATAGACTACTCATTTTTTTACATTTATTCATTCTACATCGGGTAACTAGATTCATTTGTTTGATTAATTCTTGCCACCGTATAAATGTTTGTTTTTATTAGTTTTGGTTTTGGTTTCTTCTGCAACTGATTTCGTTTTAATTTAGGAGTTGCAGGGCTTCATTTGAAAAAACGTTGTTCTACTTTCCTTGTGCCCTCTCTTCGTCCTAAGATTGATGTAATACAGGTTTTATAATTACCAGGTATGCTCTTCCACCATTTTACAAATACCAACTCTAACTCTAATGCTATTGTCTATGGCCATGACTGAATTCGGTTAGCTTACTCCTAAACTCAATGTTATCGTTTATTTGTTTCGTTTAGGAAGCTATTCCATTGACTCATTCTGTTTGAATAAAAATTCTCTGGGGTTTAATACAGTTACCTCCATGCAAAGATATTCCTATCATTCGGTTTTTTAAATTAAATCTTTATCCCGAGATAGGGTTTATCCCTATATAGTTTAGGGTAAATATTATTAGTTTGCCCCAATTTATTTATTGATATACACAGAGAATAAATTTTGTCTCTGTAATTGTTTGCTCTGTATCTCGATACAATTCCTCAATTAAACGATTTTGGTTTACTTACACATAATTGAGTTCCATCGTTATACACTAATATACTTTTTGTTAAAATCATTGGGTGATGCATTCGATTAGCCCCAATTAATTGGGTTCTTACACATATATTTATTTTTCATTTAATTCCCATGAAAGGAATCGATTTGGTTTACTTTGTCTCTCACTTAAACCAACTACGAGTTCTTCCGCAAATCAAATTTTTATTTGTATATTAAGCTTCTGGAAGGGTTTGATTTATCTGAGTTTAAGTTTGTTTACAGAACGAAATTTTATCCTTTGTAGGTTTCACTCAAATTCGTTTTACCTCCACTATGAATACTTTATAATGATTAACATCTTTCGTTGGGGATAGAATGACTTTATTCTACAGTCGTTTTCCTTCACGACTAAGTACATCGTTTTTCCCTTATGAAGATCGAATTTCTAATTGACACAGTCACCCTAACTCAAGGGAATGGAATTCGATTTCTTATATAATTAATTAATTCTCTCCCTTTATACTATTTCGTATTCTTCCCAATTTGACTGAAATGACGTTTCCTCTGCTTGGAATTTCTTCGTCATAATTCAGATTCATTTAACTCTTTTTATATACTGTATTATTCATCATATACAAGACAATAATTACCTTATGTTATGTAACAAGGTATTCAATTTCATTTCAGTTTGAATTGCTTTTGTCATTATATATGTATAGACACATAATTGTAATGATTTTGTTCTTAATTCATAATCCTGTTCTCTTTTACATTTATCATATTTCTACTACTTGTTCAGAAATTTATTTTCCAAGAGAATTTTCAATTTTTCTCTTAATTAGTAATTCTTATTTTATTAATTTCCTCAAAATAATAAAATAATTGATTGTATAGGAACTCTTGTTCTTCTACAAGATCATTCCAGATTCCTAGTACATACCTTGTCTACTAGAATACAGGTAATTCCCTTTTTATATTTTCATACAGGTTCCAGCGTAACTTCTTGTGCAATTACATGCATGAACTTATTAAATTTTCTTTATATCTACAGGGATGGTTCCACTTCTTATAATTGACCAATGAGGTAATCCTCCTAATTCGATTACCCTCGTCAACTGTTTATATTTTATTAAATTCTTTCACTTAGTATATACATATACTAATCCTTGTATATGTTTCTTTGTGTAGGTATTTCACCACTAACGTTTTATTGTTCCTCAGTTTTGAATAATAATTTTTTCAATCTTTGACAGTGTATTTTTTTCTTCTAATTACAGGTTGGTCCATATTATCTACATAATTCACTCCTCTGAATTCAGAGCTTATTCCCCATTTATAATTCATGTAATTAATTATACATTACAATGGACTTTGTCAAATAATTTATGAGAGTTTGTAATGATAATTTCTATCATTGATAATACAATTTTTATGTTATGTTTATAATAATAATCATTCAATGTTATAAATCATTGGAATATGTATTTGTCTACTTCATTGTACTATTTCTCTTGTAATATCCTCTAGTAATTTATTATGTACTTGATATCTAATTTCTTATTCAATAAAAGAATGAATAATTAGATGTAACCCTCTTGTTAATTTATAACATAGTATTTAACTCTAATTTTTACAATCATATTTCTTATTATATTGACAATTGTCTCTTACTGTACTTATGGTTTTGTTCAATTATTGGTTACACCCTAGTTAAATTCATTAACTCTCTTACCTCATTTCCACCTATATTGACGTCATTTATGTACTTTAATAATTAAATTATTACAACCTAACAACAGATTTAAACCCTGATAGTTGGGTTTAGACATTCTATTTTTTTTTTAATAATCTCATTTGTCTATGTAACTATATAGAGCTAACTATATCTATTATAGTATGTTCTATTAAATACATCAGAATATATAACTTAACATTTTACAGAATTTAATAATACATAAAAGATCATTTCAACAAATTTTTCTACCTAAATCATCTTTATTCTAACCTTCATCATAACAACAATTTCATAAGACATAAATTAATTACTTGTGCATACCAATTTTGGTAAGACTATTTTCCACCCAACCTTGAACTTTCTCTCCACAACTCCCCTTGAAAAGAGACCAATTCCTCTCAAGCGTAGTCAACCTCTTGTCTACCAAGATATATATTATTTAAGCTTGCTTTCCTTTCAGTATGTTACCATAACTACATTCAGTTAAATCATGATGCTATTATCCATTTGCCTAGGCTTTAATTTTGTTTTATCCACAAAAGTACTTTAAAACTAACTTTTTCCTCTTTCTAGTTTTATTTCACCTCTTCTTAGTCATCTTTTAGATTTTTATCTCTAATCTAATATTTTTAATTTATTTTATTTTCTCCAAGGATTTTTGGAGAATTTGGGAAATTCTTTGGATTTTATTCCATCCTCATGAACTTGAAATCCTAGTCTCCAATATACTTTAGTCTTTGCACAATAATTAAAATTCCACATTTATAAAATTTAAAAATTATAATATGTCCACAGATATTGTTTTCCTTTAGGTCCACTTAACCTTTAGGATTTTCAAATGTCTAATAAAAGCAGTGAAAATAGGGATATTACATCTGAGCGTTATTTTAACGTTTGAGGTTCGAATTTTATGAATTTGAAAATTAAGCTTTAAAATCCTAGTATCTTTGTGATTTATGTGTTAGTATGACCCACAACTGCATATTTGTCGGCATTTAAGAGTCAAAATTACTAAAATTCTTGTCTATGTGCTTGACACAAAGAGCCTATGAAACAAATAGGAGAATTGATCATATCTCTCCACATTTTTTCTCCTGCCCGACGAGTTTCACTGAAATAAAACTAATACGTTTTGGTGGCATGCTATTTTTGTTCTATGTTGATGGTATGATTGAAGGGAGGCGAGTCAGGAGTATTCTCTGCTGCAAATTCTATATTGCATTGACATTTCATGATTACAGGAGGGTATTATTTTACCCAGTCATATTTAAAATTATATGGTAACTAAATTTTTTCTTTAAAAATTTTATATATCACACATTCAAAATGAAAAATATGCATTCAATATGACAATTATGATGCTTAATGCACGTTGTCATAAATTCTTTTAATCTCAAAAAAAAAATTTATTTTTTTTCTAACATTAAATTTGAAATATTTATTTTCCTATGAGATTTTTGTTTTCCTCTTATTTCTAATTTTATATATCAATTTTTTATTTTTTTAAATAATTTTTTAGGAATCACAATATTATTATGTACTAGTATTTGCACCAAAAAGTACAAAGACATGCCAATAGAAATGTATATGAATATAGCGTGATCGAGAGGTAGCACTACAAGAAACGAGGATGTGGATGCGGAAGGCATGAGGAATTAGGAGGCTAAAGTATTGGTAAATTAGATCTTTCTAAACGAGTAAAAGTGCATTATAAAATCTGAAATATATCATATTTCTATCACTGAATTCACAACTAAAATAAAGCAATCTCTGAGGAGACATCACTATGATATTATACCATCTTATTTTAACAACGTCCTAAATATTATGATGAGAAGTTGTTTGGATGTGGGAGAAAAATAATGAAATTGACAAACAAACATTTCATAGGGTGCTCAAAAGTCTGAACGATTTGAATTGGGTTACTTCTCTGCTGCAATTTAAGGAATCCCTCAGTATTTTTATCTTGATGTGATTTTGGATGGACAACAATTGGATTATTTTCTCTCATTCTTGTTTCAAAGTTTAGAAAATAAAGCTTGGAGTACTAGATAGGTTGAAAATGACAATAATTTGTTTCCAAGAAAAACATGGAAAATTCGAAAATTCGAAAACTTGATATTTATTAGAATTTGAAGGAAAAACACAAATGATATCCTACATTTTATTGTTATAATTCAACTCCATCTTAAATAAATTTAAATAAAATTTAAATAATTAGATACTTAACTCTATGTGATAATTAAATATAAAATAAATAAAACTATGTAAATTCATTTTAAGTTTAAATTTATCAAAAATAAAAAGTTTTAAATTTGTTAATACATAATTTTTGTAATATGAAGAAATTGATAGATAATAAAGAATTAAATAGTATATATATATATACTCTTTTTCATTTTCTATTTTTTTTTTTTATGGAGGAAAAAGATCAACATCTCTCTAAAGTGGGTTGTTGGTACCAAGCCAAATCCACATGTATACTATAGAGTTCACAAGGCTCAAAGCCAATATAAAAATATTTAAGACATTATAACTCATAATGTTAGTAGCAAGGTTTTGACCCTAGTTAGAGAAGATAAATAATCATTATACCCAAAAACCCTATATAAATCCAATTGACAAAATTTAATCTTCTTAATATCCAATAAAAATATATTTAAAATAAATTTAAAATATTATCACTCAATTATAATATTTTTATTATTAATTTAAATTTATAACTTTTTTTTCCAATATTTTATTATTTTAATTATATTATATTATATTATTTTTAATTAAATTATATATAATTGTTACTATATTTAAATATAATCTATATAAACTTTTAAATATTGATAAATTATTTCAGAAATATATTATTGATATAAAATTTACCAAAATAAATACCATTTAAAAATTTGATATATAATTATTAAATCAATTACTTAAAAAGTTCACTTTCACATCTTGAAAAGTTAATATGGATAGTTTCAATATTAAATTTCATGAGATGTAAAAAAATCAATTCTACATCATCTAAAAAATATATAATTATATATTAAAATTTTAAAATAAAAAAGATAATTATAGAAATTTAATTATTAAAAATTCAAAATTTTAATATATATATATATATATATATATATATATATATATATATATATATATATATATATATATATATATATATATAATTGAATGTTTTCTTCAAAATTTTATTTAATTTAAATTTATAATTTTCATGTATTATTTAGTGGGTTTTTAGTTATTTAAATATAGTTATAATAAAACATTTAATATGTAAATATAAAATAGTTAAATAATCTCTCCAAAACAACACAAGTTTATCTAAAAATGTATACTCTATTAATAAGACCATCTAGCTGAGAAGCTTATTGGAGAGGTGTTTTCTTTTTGCATTCTCGTCTCTTGGAAAGAGCCGCTGACTTAAGTTCCGAGTTAGGTGAGGGGACTGTTACTGCTCAAGAGATATCCATCTAGTGGGTGCTACCTTATACTAACTATGCTTTATTCCATACATAGTGGGTACTCAAATTTTTAATTTCTTGTACTTAGCTTACTTACTGTGATGTGCTTTGATTACAGATATAATATCCATAATTTTCTACTTTTGTTTTAGGTAGTTAAAATCTCTAAAGGTCAAATAGTCCTATAGGAAAGTTAGGAAGAAGACCGATAAGCCATGTGATAACATTAACATTAATGTACCAGTATAGTGGTAAAATCCTGAGGGTGGATTTATGATGCAGGAGCATCTAACTCGGAGTAGACAGAAGGCGGGTTTATTTGTCTCACTGTTGCACTAGTTTGCGGATAGGTTACTGGACCTGTGTTTTATTGTCCTTTTATTATTTATTTCGTGGAAGAAAATGGTCGAATTAGGGAATTAAATTGTTTTGTAGATTTAATTAGGAGTTTTTTTTGTATAATCTTGAAATGTAGTTGGGAAGGAATGATTGTTAGTTTCAACCGAAAAGCAGTAACAGAATTATTATTTACAACAGTATAAAACAACAAAAAAAATATACTGTAAGGGTTAGATTCCCATGCAAAAGAGCAGGAATACAAATAAGAAGAATAGAACGAAAGTTTGTGTACCATCTATAACCTGTTGAAATTCCTACAGCCATTTTATTGTTTTTTTTTTAAACATATATTTGCAAGTAGATTTTTGTTGCTCTTATATGAATAGCATTCTAGGTTGAGTTTGTAAACAGAACTGAGAGTGGGAAGGAGAAATTGTGTCCAGGTGTGTGAAGATATGTGCAAGAAGACAAGCAAGAAGTGTGAAGGCATTCTCAACGACGCTGACCAAGAGAATTAACAAATGTGCCAGGTAATCACTTAAAACCCCAACGAAACAAAAACCATTTGTCTATTCTTTATTTCCGGAATTAACAGAATAAGGGAACTCAAATAGAAGTCAAAAGTGTTTATAATAAAACTAATAAACAGATAGGCGAGGGTTCATAACTTGAAACCCCAACAAAACCGAGCAGAGTCACAAAGCACCATTGATAGATTGCTAACACTGCAAAACGAACAGTCCTCTAAATATACAGGCAGCGAAAAAAAAGTTCTCTCTACAATTACATTGAACACTCCACAAGAGAATACTAGAGCATACGACGAAAGGTCATTTTAAATCACTAAAACCCTAACGCTACAGAAGCAACTGAAACTAGGGAGATGACTGAGAAGCCGAGTCTGACAGGTGACTAAGTGGTGCAGGTTTATAAGGGCCTGCAAACATAAAAGTGAGAGAAAATAATTCAGGATCAAAACTGTAGCATTTACGTTTCCCAAATAATGTGACAGTTCCAAAGTTGAAAGGGAAAAGAGGGTTTGAGACTGAACTTACCTTTTGAGTTCAGCATAGAACGGAATAGAGAAACATCGGCAAAACCCAGCAAGGTCTGCTCATGAAGGAGCGAGATCGATTAGTAACCTCGAAAAGTTGCGAGAGAAGCTCGAATCATAAACAGAGAGCATACCTGTATTGTAAAAAAGCTGAGCATGAAAAGGAGAAACCCTGGCAGTCCCAACCTGGAGGGAAACAAAAAAACAACGAAACATTCAGTTCAGAAAATTCGATAAACAAGAAAAAGAATCTTAACACAGGAAGAAAAGCTAGTGTTGGAGCTACCCAAACGACAGAAGAGGCACAGGTTTCCATTCACAGGGTTTGGACAAAACCATTGTCTGAGATAAACCACACAGTAAAAACAGAGAAGGCCACTCTAACAGAGTTTTCTGAATGCACCCATAATCGAAGTCACTAGCAGAGTAACCCTCACGAAATGCAGATAAACCAGAAAAGTCAGTAACCCTCACCTACAGCACAGTAGTGGAAAGTGAACAAGTTCGACGAATTTTTTTTTCCTAGTGTGAGAGTGGACCTCGAATGGTGGAGTAAACAATTGGATAATGCGCCAAAGATCTAGATAATTAACTCAAACTACGGAGGTGACATTTCCAATAGATTACCAATCTGTAAGTATGTCCGAATAATCAAACAAATATTTTTACATGACATTCAAATTAATTAGTTCATCATTACTACAGTGAGTTGGCAGTTGGACAGAACTTTTGTATTTCATATATATATAGGCTTGGTTATAATTGTGTGAGCATAGTTTGAGTTTGAGGCTGGGTGCCATCATTTTTGGTATCAGAGCTGGTTTGTGAACAGTGAAAATGGATGTTGGTAGACAAGGACGAGGAAGGGGGAGAGCTATTCGTAGAATAGCAGACGAAAGATTGAGGGAGGAAATTCGTATTTTGAATGAGGGATTAGAAGTAGTGGAGGCTGGAAGGAGAAGAGACCCTGAACGAGGGGATGACAGTGACGAGGAGGTTGCAGAAGTGACAGATGGTACAGAGGAGGAAGGACCTGAGATCAGGTTATTAAGATCAGTTTTGTTGTCGAGTAGCAAGCCGAAGCATGAGCTTTCTACTTATGATGGGAATCTATCAGCAGATGTGTTACTGGATTGGCTCAGTGAGCTGAACAAGTATTTTGATTATGAAGAAATCAGCGAAGACAAGAGGGTGAAATTCACTGCCACCAAGTTGAAAGGGCATGTGTCCTTGTGGTGGGATAGTGTTCAGGTAGAGAGGAAGAGGCTGAATAAACAACCTATAAAGAAGTGGGCCAGGATGGAGGCGAAGCTGAAGAATAAATTTCTACCCAAGGATTACCAGATCATGCTGTACATGCAGGTACAGAATTTGAGGCAAAGGGGGTTAATTGTTAAGGAGTATACGGAAGAATTCTACAGGTTGAATTTGAGAGCGGGATATATAGAATATACCCCCGAAAAGACAGCCAGGTTTGTAAATGGGTTGAGAGGGGAGATACTAGATGAAATCAGTATTCTCTCACCCAGAACAATCCATGAGGCATATCAGTGTGCCTTGAAAGCGGAAGAAAAAATAACTAGGAAGTAGAATGCCAGAAGAGGAGGAGGATCTGATAGAGGTAAAGGGGAGGCTTTTGGCAGGGGTAGAGGCACAAATCCCAGTGAAGAAGTCAGCGGTTCCAAGCCTTCAGGAACAGCAGAAAAAGACAATAATACTAGAGGGGGATGACCATACCAGTGAGGGAGAGGAATTGGTTGGGGCAGAGGAGCTGTCCAGTGTTATAGGTGCCATAAGTGGGGGCACAAGTCTTATGAGTGTCCTGAAGGGGAACCAGCAGGTGGTAGAGGGATCTATGTTGCCCAAACGGAGGAAGCAGAGGCACCACGCCAGGAGGTAGAAAATGCACCTGAGACAGGGGAAGCTTTGGTGCTGAATAAGGTGTTGTTGAAACCAGCCAAAGAAGTTGCAGAACCGGAGCAGCAAAAAGCTTCATTCTAGACAGTTACAAATCACAGGGTAAGTGTTGCAAACTAATAATTGACAGCAGGAGTACGGATAATTTGGTGGCCACAGAAATGGTGGAAAAGTTGGGGCTGAAAAGATTGAAGCACCCCACTCCCTATAAGGTGTCATGGCTGTAGAAGCGACATCAATTGTTAGTTGATGAGCAGTGAGAAGTGGAATTTCACATTGGCAGATACAAGGACAAGATTATTTGTGATATTATGCCAATGGATGTGTGTCATATACTGTTAGGGAGACCTTGGCAGTATGACAAAAAGGTGGTTCATGATGGAAATAAAAACTGTTACAAGTTTGTCAAAGATGGGATTAAGCACATGATTGTGCCCATCAAGGAGGAAGATAAAGCAAAAGCTAGTGGAGTTAAAGCATTACTAGTGGGTGGAAAAGAATTCCTGAAACAGATCGAAGATAATGATGTTAATTTTGTTGTTGTGAGGAGACCAAAGATAGTGGTACTGCACACGAAGATCACAGATCTACCAGAGGAAATCCAAGACATGTTGCATGACTTTGGTGATATTATAGTGGATGATCTACTGGATGAATTGCCTCCAAAAAGAAGCATTAGTCATTGCATTGATTTTATACTAGGAGCTAGTCTACCAAATCAGGCAGCTTACTATATGAGTCCTAAGGACAATGAAGAAATTAGAAAGCAGGTGCAGGAACTACTGGATAAAGGGTTGATCAGGGAAAGTATGAGCCCCTGTGCAGTTCCGACGGTTTTGGCTCCGAAAAAAGGTGGAGAGTGGCGAATGTGCACGAACTCAAGAGCTATTAACAAGATTACTATCAGGTACAGATTCCCATTGCCATGCATAGATGATATGATGGACTGTTTGAGTGGAGCAGCATATTTTTCGAAGATTGACCTGAAGAGTGGTTACCACCATATTCGAATCCGGGAAGGGGATGAATGGAAAACAACCTTCAAGACGAATGAAGGGCTGTATGAATTTCTGGTGATGCCATTTGGTTTGAGTAACACCCCTAGTATATTTATGTGCCTAATGAACGAAGTGTTGAAAGAGTTCATTGGGAAGTTTGTAATAGTTTATTTGGATGATATTTTAATTTTCAGCAAGACGAAAGAAGAGCACTTCCGACATGTTCGAAGTGTATTGAGGAAATTGCAGCAGAATAAGTTGCTACTAATTTGAAAAAGTGTACTTTTTTTCAACAAGAATTGGTTTATCTGGGTTTTGTGATTGTAGAAAATGAATTGAAGATGGACCCAAAAAAGGTTGCAGCTATAAATATCTGGCCATCCTCGAAGAATCTATTTGAAGTACAAAGCTTCCATGGATTAGCAAGATTTTACAGGAAATTCATTAGGAATTTCAGTGGGATCTGTGCACCCATGTCGGATACAATCGAGAAGGAAAATCATCCTTTTTGATGGACAGAAGCAACAGAGAAGATTTTTCAGGCTCTGAAGATGAAGATCACTGGGAGACTGATTTTGAGGTTGCTTGACTTCAACAAAATTTTTCAAGTTCGTTGTGATGCCAGCGGTACAGCCATTGTGGCAATACTTAGCCAGGAGGACAGGCTGGTCACTTATTTCAGTGAGAAGCTGAATGAAAGTAGGCAGAAATACTCAACCTATGATAAGGAGTTTTATGCGGTCGTCCAAGCATTGAAGCACTGGAGACACTACTTATTAGGTAATGAGCTTGTTTTATTTTGTGATAATTTTGCATTACAGTATATTATGCAGCAACATAAGTTGAACCATAAGCATGCAGAATGGGTTGAGTATCTGCAAAGTTTTACGTTTGTGCTGAAACATATTAGTGGGCAGGCCAACAAGGTGGCAGATGCATTGAGTAGAAGAGCTTTGCTCTTACAGGAAAGCACAGTACAGGTGTTGGGTTTTGAACATTTGAGGGATTTGTATCAGACACACACAGATTTTAAGGAAGCCTATCAGGCTTGTAAAAACCCTTTACTGAGAAAAAATAGTCCATGGTTGGACTATAATTTGCAGGAAGGATTATTGTTTAGGGGAGGACAATTATGCATTCCCGAATGTTTGATGAGGGAGAACATTATTCGGGAAAAACACAATGGAGGTCTAGCTGGACATTTCGGCATAGACAAGACATTATCACAGATTGAGCATTTTTATTTCTGGCCAAAGATACGACAGGACGTGCAGAGGTATGTAAGCAGATGCAAAATGTGTCAGTTAGCTAAAGGTTGCAGTCAAAATGCAGGACTTTATACGCCACTACCTATTCCAAGTAGGCCATGGGACTCAGTCAGTTTGGAATTTGTCTTGGGTCTGCCCAGAACACAACGGGGTTTTGATTCAGTGATGGTGGTAGTGGATTGATTCTCGAAGATGACACATTTTATACCCTACAGGAAAACCAGTGATGCCACTCACATAGCACACTTGTTTTTCACAGAGATTGTTAGACTGCATGGTTTGCCGAGGTCCATTATTTCAAACAGGGATGTGAGGTTCACCGAGCATTTTTTGCGTACCCTGTGGAAGAAGTTGGACACTCAGTTGCAATTTAGCTTCGCCTATCATCCACAGACCGATGGACAGACGGAGGTGGTGAACAGGAGTTTAGGAAACCTGCTACGAATTTTGATAGGCGAAAATTCGTGAATGTGGGATCGCGTACTTGCTCAAGAAGAATTCGCTTACAACGACTCACCAAATCAGAGCACAGGCTATAGTCCTTTTCAAGTATTGTATGGCATGCATCCTCGCAGAGTGCATGAGCTATGGGATTTGGGAAAAATTGAAAAAAGAAGTGCTGATGGGGAAGATTTCGCCCAAGAAATGAGCGACTTACATGAGCAGGTGAAATTAAAATTGCAGGACAACAGTCAAAGGTAAAAATAGCGGGCATATTTGAAAAGGTGGGAGGTTCATTTTAATGTCGGAGACGAATTTCTTGCACACTTGCGCAAGGAAAGTTTTCCGAAAGGGGAATATAAAAAACTGAAATTTAAAAATATTGGCCCCTGCAAAATTATTCGCAAATTTTCTGCCAATGCTTATGAATTATAGTTGCCACTAGGGATAGGTATTTCACCCATCTTCAATGTGGCAGATCTGTTTCCATATACTGCCATTCCAGAGGATGACAAGACAGCATGGCCAGAACGGGAAACCCAACTTGATGAAGGTTCTTGGGTGAGACAGATGCCTACGACGCAGCCCCTTGAGATCAAGAGCATTCTTGACACACAGGTAGCCAAGGGCACAAGTACAAAGCAGTATTTACAATACTTGGTCAAGTGGAAGAACCGTCCCATTGAGGACAGTTCATGGCTTGACGCGACACAAATACAAAAGGCTGGCTTTTCGGTTGAAAATCTCATGGAATGGAGCCATGACTTTTTGTTACCTCGGGAGCCTGATGCAGGAGCATCTAACTCGGAGTAGACAGAAGGCGGGTTTATTTGTCTCACTGTTGCACTATTTTGCGGACAGGTTACTGGACCTGTTTTTATTTTCCTTTTATTATTTATTTCGTGGAAGAAAATGGTCGAATTAGGGAATTAAATTATTTTGTAGATTTAATTAGGAGTTTTTCTTGTATAATCTGGAAATGCAGTTGCGAAGGAACAATTATTAGTTTCAACCGAAAAGGACTAATAGAATTATTATTTACAACAGTATAAAACAACATAAAAAATATACTGTAAGGGTTAGATTCCCATGAAAAAGAGCAGGAATACAAATAAGAAGAATAGAACGAAAGTTTTTGTACCATCTGTAACCTGCTGAAATTCCTACAACCATTTTATTGTTTTTTTTTTAAACATATATTTGCAAGTATATTTTCGTTCCTCTTATATGAATAGCATTCCAGGTTGAGTTTGTAAACATAACTGAGAGTGGGAAGGAGAAATTGTGTCCAGGTGTGTGAAGATATGTGCAAGTAGACAGGCAAGAAGTGTGAAGGCGTTCTCAACGATGCATACCAAGAGAATTAACAAATGTGCCAGGTAATCGCTTAGAACCCCAATGAAACAAAAACCATTTGTCTATTCTTTATTTCCGGCATTAATAGAATAAGGGAACTCAAATAGTATTCAAAAGTGTTTATAAGAAAACTAATAAACAGACAGGCGAGGGTTCGTAACTTGAAACCCCAACAAAACCAAGAAGAGTCACAAAGCACCATTGACAGATTGCTAACATTGCAAAATGAACAATCCTCTAAATATACAGGCAGCGAAAAAAAAGTTCTCTTTACAATTACATTGAACACTCCACAAAAGAAGACTGGAGCATATGATGGAAGGTCATTTTAAATCACTAAAACCCTAACGCTACAGAAGCAACCGAAAACAGGGAGACAGCCCTACCCTTAGGGTCTGAAGAAGCCGAGTCTGATAGGTGACTAAGTGGTGCAGGTTTATAAGGGCCTGCAAACATAAAAGAGAGATAAAATAATTCAGGATCAAAACTGTAGCATTTACATTTCCCAAATAAAGTGACAGTTCTGAAGTTGAAAGGGAAAAGAGGGTTTGAGACTGCACTTACCTTTTGAGTTCGGCATAGAACGGAATAGAAAAACATTGGTGAAACCCAACAAGGTTTTCTCACGAAAGAGTGAGATCGATTAGTAACCTTGAAAAGTTGCGAGAGAAGCTCGAATCATAGACAGAGAGCATACCTGTATTGTAAAAAAGCTGAGTACAAAGAGGAGAAACCCTGGCAGTCACAACCTGGAGGGAAACAAAAAAACAACGAAACATTCAGTTCAAAAAATTCGATAAACAAGAAAAGAATATTAACATAGGAAGAAAAGCTAGTGTTGGAGCTACCCAAACGACAAAAGAGGCACAGGTTTCCATTCGCAGGGTTTGGACGAAACCCTTGTCTGAGATAAACCACGTAGTAAAAACAAAAAAGGCTACTCTAATAGAGTTTTCCTAATGCACCCATAACCGAAGTCACTAGCGGAGTAACCCTCACGAAACACGGATAAACCAGAAAAGTCGGTAACCCTCACCTACAGCACAGCAGTGGAAAGTGAATAGGTTTGACGAAATTATTTTTCCCAGTGTGAGAGTGGACCTCGAATGGCGGAGTAAACAATTGGATAATGCGCCAAAGATCTGGAGAATTAACTCGAACTACGGAGGTGACATTTCCAATAGATTATCAATCTGTAAGTATGTCCAAATAATCAAACAAAGATTTTTATATGACATTCGAATTAATTAGTTCATCATTACTACAGTGAGTTGGCGGTTGGACATAATTTTTTTTATTTCATATATATATATATATATATATATATATATATATATATATATATATATATATATATATATATATAGCCTTGGTTATAATTGTGTGAGCATAGTTTGATTTTAAGGCCGGGTGCCATCAATTTAGGTACCAGTACAAATATCAAATATGAAAATTTAATGTTAACCAAGATTGTAGTATACGAGCCCTCCAGCCTTAATCTATGACAGATAGGTCAATAAATTGGGAGGGGGAGTGGGTGGGGGGTGGGGGGGCGGCGGCGGGGAGATGTGATGTGCCCTCAGTTCCCAAGGTAACGCCATAATAGAATTATAATTGAACTAAACTAGTTCACAGTGAATAGCATGGTGTTCAATGAAATTCAAAAGTGAAAACATAACCATGGCTAAAACATGAGTAACCCAAGTATAACCATTTAAAATTATAATCTCAGATGCAAAACAATTAGTAAAGGTGGAATATAATATGTGGTTATATTATAGTGGAGAGTGTTAGTCTAAAAGGGTAATTCAAGCTTTCATGGTAGGAATTCTAATGAATTTATCACCATAGTTAATGTTTTATAATCCCTAAAGTTATAAAGGTCTAAAGGTATATTCTTTTAACATAAAGTCGGCAGCTATACCTTGCACTTTGGATGTACCTAATAGTTTATATGGTACGCTTAACATTAGATTTTCCTATTCAATTTATTTCATAGGAAATGTAAAGCATAGAACACTCTTCAGATGAAATATCGAAAGGTTTGCTAAAGGTTATGTTGTAATAACCCCAAGTGTGGAAATTTAATATTAATTATGAATTTAACTATAGTAGGAGGAATTCAATCAACCTCCTATTGAATATTATAATGGGAATAATTCATAAAGTGTATAAAGTTCTAAGGTAGAGTCTATTAAAATAAGGGAGGGAATTCTTTGGATAGACTAAAGAGAATTTTAGAAGTATGAGACTAAGCGTATTATTTAATAAATACATGAGGGAAAATGATTGAAGATGTAAGATAGATAACTGAAATGTAATAGTGAAGAATTCTTATTATGACATTGATCCATAATTAAGGTTATAGAGATGGTAAGGTGAGTCTAAATAATATGAGGATAAGGAGGATAAAAATTAATCAAGAAGAAGTGATGGTTTTGTCAATTACAAAATGTATAACCCTAGAATTCATCTAAGCATGACGATAATATAAAAATAAGTCCGTCAAAAATTGATGAAATAGTGCGGAAAGGATAAGAACAGAATTTGTCAATGATGAATGATAGAGTTCAGAAAGTGAGTAACTATACTATAATTAGAAAAAAAAATTAGTGGTAAGTGGAGTTGTTACAGATGGTATCAAAGCCCATATTGAAGCATTGGGTCTATATGTGTCCTCATACAAGAAATTATAAATTTCAAGATTATGCTGCTGAATTTTTTCTTGAAAAATATTACACTAATTTCATTTCTATGTATAGTGAATTAGTACACAAAAGTACAACTGAAATTATGAATGAAGGGGATGAGTTGTATGTATATCTATATGGTGTAGAACATCCACCAGATAAAAAATAATCCATTATTGGCTATGATGTGGGTAATGCAACGAGAAGATTTTCAACTGAGAACCAGTAATGAAATATTGTTGCAAGCCAGAAAAGGGAAAGAGAGGTTGATTCAGGAAGTCACCTCAATGTCTAGTCACGAAAGTGAAAACCTGGAACAAAGAAAATAGGAGCTGAAGCCAATCAGAAGGATCTAAGGATGGTAAAACATCTATACCTGATCCCAAAACGGAAAGGGAGAAGGATGAGGAATCATGTCTCCTGAACTTAGAATAACACCTTCGGGTGTACTAAATCAAGTGAAAGATAAAAATGTTGAAATCTACCAAGTGCAGGGTCAAGTTAACAGTGGTAGAAAGAAAACAGAATGATACAATTTCAGAATGGAAACACCACTAATTGAGAATATTCTCAATCAAGGTTCAAGTCTATATACTTGAATGATAAAGGTAATAATGATAAGGCAAGGAAACAAGATAACCAGTAAAAGTGTTGAGGGGTTGGGGAATCTCATCAGATGGTTCGCACAAGACAATTTCGAACAAATTGTCACTGATTTAATAAATCTAGGAACATAAGTTGGGTAAGGGAGTTTAATTTTTTTTTTTTTTTTGTAAATTGTAAGAATAAATGCAGCAATATGGTTAGTATAGTAACCATAAGGAAAGGAGACGTTCAAAAATCTGCCAACTAAAAAAAAATTAGAGGAATACGAAACATAATTCAAATAAAAAAAACATTCTATTAGTAGAATGATATAACTTGTTAGTAGGAAAAAAGAGACTGGAAAAAATTGAAAATCAATGGTACGATTGCTAAAACATCTAATTTTTTTTGATAGATTCAGGAGAAAATTTAAGATATATAAGTCCACAGATAGTGGGAAGGTGAAAATTAACATCAGAAATAATTTTTTTTAGCAAGCTTGGCTAGTTCAACTAGATACTAAAAGAAAAGTGACTAAATATTGCTGTAAATTAATGGGTATAAACTGAATTAAAATGAAATTTTTTACCTTTATATTCCTATGAAGTATTAGTAGGAATGGACGGGTTAGACAAACATAAAACAATAGTCAAGAACTTAGATAAAACAGTTCATTGTATAGATGGTAAGGGAAAACCGGTGATAGTGAAAAGAAAACCCAGACTAATGTCAATCAGAAAAAAATAGCACAATAGCTACAAAGGAAAACAAGGAAAGGTTGTTAAGTACATGTTGTACAAGTGGAGGAACTGGGACAAAAAAAAAAAAAAAAAAACTATGGAAAAATTAATAGTAATCAGAGAATTTAAGGAGGTGTTTCCAATAGAAATATCTCAACTACCCAATTGATTTCTACGATGGAATTAATAACTGGAGTTACACCTATCTCTAGGACACCATATATAATGAGTACCCTATATTTGATCAAAATTAAAAATTCAACTACAAGAGTTGTTGGACAATGAATATATCCGGCCAAGTGTGTCTCCATGAGGAGGACATGTGCTATTTGGTAAAAAGAATGATGGAACATTCATAAATTTTATAGAATTCAGACAATTGAAAACAAATTATTATCAGGAATAGATGTCCTTTACCCATGATAGACGAGTAATTGATCAAATGAGAGAAGCCACTGTTTTCATAAATTGAGTCAAGGACAGGCTATCATCAATTGAGAAGAAAGGAAGAAGACATAGGTAAAGTTGTATTTTGAGCTAGATACAGAACCTATGAAATGGTAATTCTACCTTTTGGTTTGATTAATGCCTTGCTTCTTTATGTGTCTAATGAATAGTATCCTAAGTAAATACATCGAAAAAATTGTGCTAGTGTTTATTGATGAAATTATAGTATGATATAAGAATGAAACACAACATAAATAATAGCTCAGAATTGTTATACAATTATATAAACACTTAGAGAACATAAATTATATGCCAAAATTAGCAAATATGAATTTTATAAAGATAAAATTCAGTACTTGGGTCATGTAAATTCAGAAAGAGGATGAGCAGTGGACCAGAAAAGACACAAGCTATTATGGAGTGGTCAGTACCTATTGATGTTTCAGACATAATATCATTCATGGGAATTGCGGGATACTAGAGGAGATTGGTAGAAAGATGTTCAACCTTACCATATCCTATTACCTCTCTACAGAAGAAAGGAGTGAAAATTGAATGGACCGAAAAATGTTAATATAGTTTGAACAGTTAAAAAACATAAACTAACAACTGCTCCTATTTTTAATATTTGTGACCCAATTCAAGAATTTGTAGCTATGTAGATGCTTGGGAAAAAGGATTAGAAGTAGTATTATTATGATAAAAACTTAGTCATAGCATATGAGTGAAGAAAATTTAAGACAAATGAACATAATTACACTATTTATGACTTAGAGTTAGTTGCTGAAATGCATGCTTCAAGAAGTGGAGACATTATCTATTAGGAAAGAAGTGGTTTTGATACCAGACCACATAAGTTTGAAGGACAATTTTTTCAAACAACATGATAAATGCTAGACAAGCTCGGTGGTTTTCTTTCCTTGATGAGTTTGAAATAAAAATCAAACATGTAAAAGGAAAAGAAAATAATATTGCAGATGTTTTGAGGGGGAATGTTCCTCAAAATTTGAATAGTATTGGAGTATTGCAAATTATGAACTTGAATAATTGATACAAGAGGTAATGAGTCAAGTATTAAACATGAAAAAATCCAAGAAAAATTTCATAATACTGAGATATCGGGATAAGCTCCAAATCAGAAGGGACTGATTGTTATAAAAACAGATTGCGCATTACCAATGTGATCTCATTAAAACAAAATTTTTAAGATGAATATCATAATTTCCTTAGGTAGGATGTACTTGTGATTAAACCTGAATTCAATATTTAACCAGAACATGTTTGGACTAGTATGGGAAATGAGTAGTAGATTTTCTAGTAAAAAATGTTAATAAGTAAGAATGAAACATAAGTATCCAACATAATTATTGGATTCTATCCCTATTCCAGAACATAAGTAGGAATTTGTTTCAATAAATTTTAAAGTTGGTTGGCCTAGAACCAAACACTCATAAAAGTAGTCAATGTGTCTAAGACAAAAATTGTGAACAAATATGAAGTTCCAAGATTGATTATATATGACAAAATTGACAAGGTTAATTTCAATTGGGCTTTGAAAACTATGTTACAGGAAAAAGAGTATCAAGTTGACTGTTGAACTTGAGTACTATTTGTCACCAGCTGGACAGATTGAAAGAATCAATCAAATATTAAATACATGTTGTGCATGTCTGAAATGGAAAAAGGGATAAAACCTTAAGTGGGACAGTTGCATATGGGAGACTTGTTGTTAATACGATTTAGTAAGCTTCTAATAAAGAGGTGTTTCTTTTTGTGAAGCTTTGTGTAATAGGAAATGCTACACTCTGATTAGATGGAGTCTATGTGAGAAGACATGCAAAGGGAAAAAGAACTCACAAAGAATTCCAAATGTGCCACCATGTGTACTTGAGGAGTAAACCTCACAAAAGTACATTAAATGATGGCAAATGTGCTAAATTGGAACTGTACTACTATGAAACATTAGGAGTCTTGATGCAAAATGACTCTACTAAGAACTATTAAGGTTCAAAGTATTATTATGATTCATTATTATAATTGTAATAGGTGATAATACTCATGTGAAATGATGTGAAATGTGAACATGTGGAAACATGAATGAAAAATTCTTCCAGATATACTTCTCATACTGAGGCAAGAAGAAATAAAGCTCCATAGTATAACAGTAAGCAGGGTAAAAGTGTGGTGGATGCACTTTATCTCTGAGGAAACTTCTAGGACCAAGAGAATAATATGGAGGAGGAATATCCATCTCTGGTTGAGAAATCAACACATTAATTGATAACACTGAGGATGGTGTTCTGTTTTAGAGGGGGAATATGTAATATCCTTAATTTTTAGCTTTTATTTTAGGCAGTTAAAATATCTAAAGGTCAACTTTACCTATAGGAAATTTAAATGTGGATATAAATTAAAGTTGAATTTAATAAATGTAAAAATCAATTATTGTGCAAATACTAGAGTATAATTAGAGATCAGGAATCCAAGTCCATGAGGATGGATAAGGTTCCAAAGACTTTCCTAGATTCTCAATAAATCCTTGGAGAAAATAAATTAAATTGAAAATATTAGATTGGAGATAAAAATCTAAAAAGATACCCTAGTAAAGAGGAAAGTTACTGGGAAGAGGTGGAATAAAACTATAAAGAGGAAAAAAATAGTTTTAAATTACTTTTGTTGAAGAAACAAAAGGAAAGCCTAGGCAAAAAGGAAAACAACATCCTGATTAAAAGGATGAAGTTATGGAAACAAGATGATAGGAAAGCAGGCTTAAATAAGCCATTCCTGGGTAGACAAGAGGTTGTCTATACCTTAGAGGAAGAGATCTTTGCTCCGGGGGGAGATGTGGAGATAAAGCTCAAGGTTGGGTGGAAAATAGTCTTACCTTAAGTGGTATGCACAATTAAATTAATTTGATATTATTATTTTGTTTTTATGATTTGAATGATACATTTGAAGAATGATGTTTATGCAGAAAGATAAGTGAAAAATTATATATGTTGAGTAGTTGTATTAATTTTACAGTTTACAGTCGGATGTATTTAATAGAACCTAACCATTGTGGAAGTAGTTTAGTTCTGTATGGTTACATCGACAAATTTATTTAGAAACCAATAGACATAATTTCTAAAGTCAATGATGAGGGTCTAAATATGTTGTTAGGTTGTGAGGAATTATGTATTCAATTCAAAATTTTCATTAGGTGAATTAGAACAAAGGATAAATGAATTAATTAACCAAACTATTCAGCAAATCCAAAGGAAATAGAAACCTTAATATACCAAGAGATATCATAAAATCTAGACGCAACATGATTTTGTATCTCTATTTTATTTTCCTCTCGCACATAAATATGTTTATTCATTATATGGAAAAACGAGAAATTAATTCTCACATGTATATTTCAGCACTAGAATATTATACAAGTATACACACTGAATAAAGAGACATTCTCATGGAAATTCTGTAGGAAATACTGATGAATTGTATTAAGATATACTGTCCATATTATATGAACTGCATAAAATTTATCTGTATATTATGTACAAAATTTACATAGGAATCATTGTCCTGGAATTTAGAGGAGGGAATTCTAGCAGGTTATATACCAAACTGCTTATGGAGGAATAAAACCGACTATAAATGCTTTATCGAGGAACACTCCAATTGATTTATAATAAGTTTTTAAAGGTAAAATACATGTAAAATAACCCTGAAAACAATTGGTTATAATTTAATTATGAGGATAATTAAATTCATTATGCGAAATGTGAGGAAAAAAGTATAAGAAGGTAAATAGTAAATTACCTTACTAGTCAAGCAAAGATGTCATGATAAATTACTGTATTCACATAGGGAATCAAATCAAAATATAAGGAAATAAAGATACAAGTGGATATATTGTAAATACCTAGGTGTATAGAAAACCATGGGAGTAAAATTACCTGGGTTAGGACATCATAAAACTTGAATGGCCATGACTAGTTTTAGAAGGTTAAAAGAAGAAACTGCAAAATAAATCCTTTTAATTGGGATATACAAATTAAAATGATTATTACTTTCTAAAGGAAGAATTTAGAAAATTATATGAATCTATTTCTATGAATCTCAGTCCAGAGAAACAAATATTATTATAGAAAGTGAAATTAACAAACCGGGTAGGAATTTGGACTACTGTTAAAACCAGAATATTCAATTGTTATCTCTCGGTCTGACTCGCTGAAATTAACTCTTTCTAACTTCAAGATGGAAGTAATTTTAGAACCAAGAAGTATCATTTACACATACTTGTGAAGAAATTATCAAAAAATCTAAGGACTCTAATTTCCAAGGGAATTTGATGTAAAATGAAATCAAAGAGATAAGAATTATTTGAGTCAAGATAGACTATGTGGGGAATATTATTCCATTTAATAGAAATCATATTACAATGAGATTTTATGAAGTCAAACTAACCTGAGAAATGATAAAATTCAAGATAACCTTGTATGCAAAACCTGAAAAGTCAAAATGGAAATTCAGAACATTACCGTTCGAAAAAGCTCAGGAAATTCCATAAAAGAAGAGAGGAACCAAAGCTAGAAAAATAAACAACAGAATTCCGAATTCAGTATATCTCAGTCTTAAAAAAACGACAAATTGGGGGAAAAAATATGTAGGTATGGAAACACCAAGAAGTTGTCTGAATACATCGAGCACTTGGGTACCACCATGATTTTCTCAATGAAAAAATGGGAAAACAAAAATGGGGGGACCTCCCGAATTTAAATAGGATTCAATTGAAGAGCTTAGAATAACTCATCCTTGGGGAGTGATTCGTGAAATCACTCATTTACGAGGAAGGAATTTCACAAAAGCAAAACGAGTTGGATATGGTAAATTATCTAACTTAAGGTCTATTTGAAAATCCGAATCCGACATTCGTTCACCTACAATGAAACTTCGCATTTAATCAACGTCTTAGTAAAGGGATTATGAAAAACAAAACTCACAGAGAAAAATTGGGATTGTAAGGGTTAAATAAGGCAAAACTCTTTACCAGTAGAAAATGGTAAACTAGTGGACAGGGGTCATCATCGATTCCTAATAAACCTGCATATAGTAGCAACAATAAATACCATTAATATCAGAACAATATTTCTAAAAAATCAAAACTCGGAAACCTAAACTGGAATGGATGGAGTCACAGTGTAAACCATAAACGAAATATTTCTCGGTAACGAAAACACAGAGGAGCATTGGCCTTACCTGAGATAGAGGTTATTGGCATGAAAGGATGACGGTGTTGGTAGTTATACTGTGGATTGACTTCATGATTTCCATTGTGTAATAGTCAGAAATGAAAACAAACTTGAACCTGACTGCGTGGGCAAGTCGAGCTACAGAGCAGCATAAAAAAAATTCGCAAACGAAAACTGACAAAACGAGATTAGGGATTTCATTTTTCTAAAACCCTCTAGAGCATACGATTCCATCCATGCCATCCACATGGAAGGCATCGGGTGGAGGAAGGCTGATAGGCCATGTGATAATATTAATGTCAACGTACCGGTATAGTGGTAAAATCTCAAGGGTGTATTTAGGTACTAGTACAAATACACAATTTAATGTTAACCAAGATTGTGGTACATGAGCTCTCCAGCATTAATGTATGACAGATAAGTCAATAAATTGGGGGTGGGGATGTGATGTGCCTCCATTCCCAAGATAATGCCATAATAGAATTAGAATCAAACTAAACTAGTTCACGGTGAATAGCATGAGGTGGTCAATGACATTGGAAAGTGAAAACGTAACCATGGCTAAAACATGAGTAACCCAAGTATAAACATTCAAAATGATAGTCTGGCATACAAAACGATTAGTAAAGGTGGAATATAATATGTGGTTATATTATAGTGGAGAACATTAGTATAAAAGGGTAAGTCAAAATTTTGTGGTAGGAATTCTAATGAATTTCTAGCCATAGTTAATGTTTTATAATCCTTAAAGTTATAAAGGTCTAAGGGTATATTCTTTTAACATAGAGTCGACAGGTATACCTTACACTTTGGACATACCTAATAGTTGATATGGTATGCTTAACATCAGATTTTCCTATTTGATTTATTTCATAGGAAATGCAAAGGGTAGAACACTCTTCAGATGAAATATCCAAAGGCTTGCCTAAAGGTTATGTTGTAATAACCCCAACTATGGAACTTTAATATTAATTGTGAATTTAACTATAGTAGGAGGAATTCGATCAAACTCCTATTGAATATTATAGTGGGAATAATTCCTAAAGTGTATAAAGCTCTAAGTTAGAGTCTATTAAAATAAGGAAGGGAATTACTTTAGATAGACTAAAGAGAATTTTAGAAGTATGAGACTAAGGGTATTATTTAATAAATACACGAGGGAAAATCATTGAAAATGTAAGATAGATAACTGAAATGTAATAGTGAGGAATTCCTATTACGACATTGATGCATAATTAAGGTTATAGAGATGATAAGGTGATCCTAAATCATATGAAAATAAGGAGGATAAAATGTAATCAAGAAGAAGTGATGGTTTTGTGAATGAAAATATTTATAACCCAAGAATTTGTCTAAACATGACGATAGTATAAAAATAAGTTCGTCGAAAATTGACGAAATAGTGAGGAAAAGATAAGAACAGAATTCGTCAATGATGAACGATAGATTTCAAAAAGTGAGTAATTATACTAAAATTAGAAAAAAAAATTAATGTTAAGTAGAGTTGTTACAACAGATATGCTTATGATCTACTTGGTAGACTATGTTCAATTATACAATGTGCATGCTTAAGACTAGTAGGTGTTATGATCACTTGTCAACTAATCCCATACAAATTACTATGATCTAACTTGGTGAGCTAAGCTGTGATAGAACAAAGCACAGTGTTACTTACTTGATTACCACATTGTTCAAGCTTAGCTCTATTAGGGTAATCATAGTGAAACATGGATACTAAACTGTATAAAATGAGATATAGTTTAATTATTTATATTTTGTTTTTACTAAGAAAGTTATATTTCAGTTTAAAAGTTTTCTTAATTTAATTTGTATTTTCAAAATACATAAATCAATACAATTTAAAAAAAAAAATCCTAAATCAATTTTAATAATTTTTTTGATTGAATTTTAAATAACATTAATTGTAAAATCAATATAAAAACAAAAATTTAAAGTATTTAAGTTACCTTTATGATGAAAATCTTCCTAACATGTATTAAATTTTAATCAAATTAACTTAAAAAATGGTAGTATAAAAATAATAATTTTGGATTAAATTATTAAAGATTGTTAATATCATTAAATAAACCAATCATATCTAAATTTAGAGAAATTAATAATATTATTAAATATATTAAAAAATAATGTACTATAAAACTACCATTACTCCTAATTTAAACTATTAATTATTTTTGTTATAATTACTTTTAAAAAGCACTATATTTAAATTTTTTAAATTAAATAAAATCTATAAATATATAATTTGAAAGTTCATGGTGAAATAGAAAAAAAAATTATAATTGTTATTACATTAAGAATGTAAATAATGAAAAGTGATTTATTTTATAATATTGCATATGATAATGATATTAATGTCCTATAATATCTCTATAATTTATTAGTCATGAAGAAGATAAGAGAATAATTCGAACTCTTTAATATTTTATTTCTATACTTAAAAAGAAGTGATATAGATCACTTTAGTTTTGCTAACTTGAAAAAAATAAAAATTGTAATTTGATAAGTATTTTGAAAACTAAATAGAATTTGAGGATAAGATGGAAAATCTAGAGGAAGTGCTTTTCATTTTCAGTCCTCTTACAATTGTATATGTGATATACTCTTTCATCCCCATGGTGAATATTGAAGTGTTTTATCTATGGTCTATTTTTTTTTTTTTGGTATTATTCTATTATTTTTAAATGTAACTTAACATGACAATGTCTTTCATACTTGGTTTTAGAGCACCTCTTGGCACAAACAGTATGAGGAGATAATGTCATGTAATGTTACATTTAAAAAGAATAAAATAATAATTACATTAAAAAAAAAATATTAATTAAAAAAAAATCAATATTAACCACAAATAAAATCTTCAATTTTAAACTTAATTCTAAATCAACTTTATATAAACTTAATTCTAAATCAACTTTATGAAGTGCCATGTAATAATATTACTGATACTAAATAATGTCAAATTCATTCAATGTTTATTTGACATGTAATATTTAATAAAAAATATTAAAAATATTAAAACATTTTAACACATCATAAATAATTTTTTTTAATATCTATATTAAATAAAATAATTTTATATTTCAAATATAACTATCATTTACATAATATAATATAATATAATGTAATATAATGTAATATAATATAATAATATTATATTATAATCATAAAAGATCTCAATTTATTGTGATCAAACTTCTTCTCTATCTATCTGAAAGTCTTTGGCACTTACTGGTTCAAAGTCATGTTAAGGGTTTGTGCCGTCTAGATAAAGTGTTAGGGCCATTTAAGTTAAATGTAATTTCTAGATGATTTTGATGGCATAAATAACTCTAAATGGAAATTACTCAAACACACCTTAGGCATGTCACAAATATAATATAATATTATATTTTAAACCACATATCAAAATCTATACATATTTAATTAATAAACAATATTACCTACTTTTATATATATATATATATATATATATATATATATATATATATATATATATATATATATATATATGATTTATAATATTATATTACAAATCATATTTCAAACTAAACACCTATATACAATTAAAAATATTGTGTACCTAAATATAAATAATTATTATAATATTTTATATAGTTTTATTTTATAATTTCTTAATATAACTCATTTTTCTTTACAAAATATCACCTCATTTATATAATATGATTTAAAATATAATATAATATTAGAATACAATATTATATTGTAAATCATATTCTATTTTTTCTTTTATCCTCTCTCTCTATATATATAACTCTTATATGTTAACTATATATGCAACATATTACATATCATTTAAGATAAGCTATAGCATTTTTACATACCTATCTCCTCCTCCTTTTATATATATATATTTGGAAAATACAAGTATCATTTATATATATTATTTTTATTTCAATATTAAAAATTTCTTTTAAATATAACTCTATTATATTCTTCCAATATCATTATAATTTATATTGTGGTTAATTAAAATTTAAATCCTAATTTATACTATTATAGTCTAATATTAAATTATAATATAAATAATATTCCAAAAGAAACATGTATTTATGTAATTAAAAATACTACTTATTTTTATATATAACTTAGAATTAATCATTATAAAATTTTATAGATTTTTATTTTGATATTATATTTTTTTCCCTTAATATAACACTCTCTATATATAACTCTCATTTATATTATAGAATATAGTATTATAATATTATCATAATACTTATGTTATAAATCATATTCTAAAACATACACTTAGCCTATATGAATTCTTTTGCTATTTTTTTCATAAAAATTTAAAAGTAAATCATGCTATCTAATATGGATATTGAAATGTTTTATTTATGAGTGAAAATGATATATAAATTAATTATTATATATAAATTAAACATGTAATAAATTACTTATCTCCTAAGTTCAATTATATAATACAACATGCTATATATTAAATACTAAAGAACATATATATGATAATTTTTTTCCAAATATATTTCTTATTTATATTATTGTTTCTTAATTATATATATATATATATATATATATAACTCTTAGTTTAATATAATATTCTAATGTTATATTATATTATAAATTATATTCCAAAATAAGCATTTATCTATGTAATTGAAAAACACTACTTATTTAAAAAAAATTAAACTATCAATTGCACCAAACTTCGTAAGGCATAAATTCTAGAAGAATTGTGACATATAAAAATCCATTATGCAAGTGCACTCTCCTATTGATTTGTCCACTTCGATCGGATAACCTAGATCACTTTAGATTTTCGGAGCTCTAGAGGTTATATCAACATTTGTCCTAAGAAGCAAGCTACCTTTGGTGCCCAATAAGATACGTCATAGTCTACTGCTACCAAATGGAGTAGGTGCGCAGGTCCAATAGTGTGTCTTTATTGTGTCTTCCTCCAAAAACTACTAAAAATATAGAATTTTATCAGGTGAGTGGGAAATGTGAACTTACTCTTCTAGAGTAGGAGGTTCCTAGAGCTTGAGATGATTAAAATTAAGAACATTGTGGAGGAAAAGTGTAACACCCCTAGTTTCATGTTTTTCAAGTTAGACATTTGAACTTAAATCCAAAGGGGGTGGACACCAATGGATAATTATGGTGTGGATGTAATTAATTATTTAATTGTGAGAAATAAATAAAATGTTTCTATGCATATTGACCAAATGAGAATTTTGAGATCACTTGCCAAATCCATGAGGTATGGAAAGAGGCTAAGACTTTCCCCAAAAATATTTCAAAAATCCTGAAAGAATTTATTTCTAATTTAGATTTTTGAGGAAAAATATAGATTCCCCAATGAGGTGGAGAGTAGTTGGGAAGAGGTAAAAAGATAGAAAAGAAGAGAGCAACTTTAAAAGTCCCTAAATAAGGGAAGCCTAGGAAAACAGGAATAAAAGCATCCTGTAATTCTGGACGCAGAATTAGAAACAGGCTTTGGGGAGCATAAGCTTAAATAAGCTACTCCAGAACAGATTGGGGTTGGTCTGTTCTAGGAGATGATCTCAGCTCGCGGGTGAGTTCTGGGGATAATGGAACTCTAAGGTTGGGAGGACTGGTCATTTGTAGAAGTGGTATGCTCACATTTTTTATGAATGATTAATATTTACTTGTTATTATGCAGTATGGTTAATTACTGTAGGTGTTACTGTACTTCAAAAAATTATGAAATTGATATTCCGTACATTTAACAGAACTATTTAGAAGAACTTAATCATCTCAATTCTGTATAGTTGTAGGAATAGGATTTATGGGGAAAATCATTTAGAAGTTCTAAACCTGCTAATGGTTTAAACTTGAAGATTTATACTATTCCCATAAATCATTATAGTATAACTTTAATGTGTTTCTATAGAAATATAAATCAAATTCTGTATGAAATAGGAAAAGAGAATTTGAAGATGAGAAACCAGCTATGAAATTAGAGGAGCTTATAGTGATTAAGCACAATACTGACATTGCAGAGATACCTTATTGAAGTGCATGTAGATGAACTGTAATCATTTTGTTTTAAAAAGGAAAATCTGAACTGAGTGAATAATTCTTGTTATATGAATTAAATACCTGAGATATGAAGCTGCACAACATTGAAGAAGTAAGAAAATATCAATGATAAGTTAAATCATTTACAATACTGATATGAATATGTACATTTGGCCAATACAAGGCAGAGAATGAAACCCTATCTATAGACATTCTCATATCATGAAACCAACTGGGATACATTATAGAAAACCAAAATAGGTAAGTAGAGCTAAAATTATATGCTAATGATGAAACTCTTATAACAAAAAGATAAATGTCATTGATATGTCCCTAATGGAAAAAGTCTTTGTTAGATTCTGCCTACTTGACATGAAAAGAATAATAGTTAAACAATCTACTGACATAGAAATTCTTCTATCCTAATTTACATAATGGGTTACAGCTTAAATAAATCACATTGGGTTGCAATGAATGTAAGCCATGTATCCCAGAAAACTACTCATTTAAATTTTGTTAAGGGTTTTATTAACCTATACCCATTATTCCTCATGTACTCATAAGGACAAGAAGGACTAATGATAGTAACCCTTTGTATTCCAGGAATTGAAATAAAAAAATACTTAGGTAGATATTATTAAATTCCCTAATCATACATTGAAAGGAAAATTGTACTGATCAGAGTATTTTACATAACCATTAAGCCAAAAAACTGATTATTAATACAATAACTATTTTTCTGGATATTACAACAAAATAAAACATATGTCAATGTATAGACATCATAGAAAAATAAATAGCAAAAAGAGGACCCAAGAATTATGTTCGTAGGTAGTCATGGGGGTGTATTAAATTTCCATCAATTATTATATATATACAACTATCAAGTGGAAATACTGAACAAACCTGGGAATAAATAATAAGTGTATGGTGAATATGACAGACATGCGAAACCCTACATATTATTATGAAATAGATATACAGTGTCCCAAGCGAATTCGATAGGCCTCGCCCATGCATTGAAATTTCTGAGCACTAGTCTTAAGGGAAAATAGTATAATATAACTGGACTATATTAGAACGTGTTCCATAGTCAAAAATCTTGGTGGTATTCTAAGTTTGAGAGTGGATTTTAGACAGTCCAATTATTTACAGAGGTGCAACGGGATTTATAATACCCGAGCCAAATAAAAATTTTAAAGATCTCAGATGGAAAACATATAACCAAAGCCGACCCATACATATGGGAATAGCGAACTATTGAAATCAAAATTCTCTGCGACGAGAAGGAACCAACCTGACTTCACAAACGAAGAAAAACGTCTTAGAGCGAAACTGAAACGAGTGACGAGAGCATGGTAATAGTGACGATTACGATGGAGGGAATTAATATAATCACCTACAGTAACGAGAAACCAAAACGCAAAATTAAAAGGGCAAGGATAAGCCAATATCAATACAACTAGGAATCAATAAACGCCCATATACATATCAAATTACCTTGAGAAATATGGCGAAAAACGTTCCCTGGTTAATTCCTAACTCTGAAAGGGGAAACGAAACCATGGGTATTTAATGAAAATGATTCCAAAAATATTCATTCAACTCACTGTATGCAAACGCGGGAGAACAAAAAGCCTGAATGTGGAGCATATTGTTATTACCACACAGCACAAATGCCTCAACAACTCTGAGGAGTCCGCTCCGACACCAACGCTCTCAGAAGGTAGAGCTACAACACGAACAGAGTATCAAAATTTCAAGCTCCTCCTGTAGAGTTAGATCGTAATCATAATAAGAACCTGTATACGATATATGGCATGAATAAATTCAAAAAGGCATGGCGAAATAAGGAGAATGACTTACCTATGAATCTCACTCCTGTATGCAAACCAAGCTACTGTGTGCGTCAAGTAGTCTCGATGGCAAGACCGTCGATACCACCAAGTAGAAACCCCGGCCACGAGACATGCAAGAACCAAATGAAGGTTGTAACAAGAAAAATTCACAATTAAGTATAACGTCAAACCCTAACGCATCCACGCCATACAGATGGCAAAAATCTGCGAGAGGCGTACTTGAATTTAGGGTTAGATCAATGGCGCTTGGAGGTCTTTAATGGTGGATTGATAGAATTTATGAATTCAATCCAAGAAAATAAATGTGAAATGGATTCCAGGTACCACTTCTCTTCTCGAGGAAGGCAGCAGACTTAACGTAGGGTTAAAAATGGGTTGGCGCTCGAATATAATAATAGAGAGGTACACAAGAGACATTTAATATGTAGGACAAGCGTGAGACAAAACCTCCAACGGGGTTGATACATTGAGTGCAATGGTGCTCTATGTAAAGATTATGGGAATCGTTACAAATTAGTTCAATATTGTATGTACTATCTCACACATGCCAGACGTGATAGGGTTGCAGAGCTTATGACATATAATCAAAGGAAATTCGATATAGAACGATTTCACATGATAGTAATAAGGGCGAACCATATATTCACATGTTCAACGTAATAATTTGAATTAAGTTAACTAATGGGGTTATAAGATCTTCCACTTAAATTACAAGGGAAGTCGATTTAGTTCATATCCATTCGAATAGTAAGGTATGGGATGCTTAATACGTCTTAAGTAGCGGTGGATTCAATTAATACAAGTTAAAAATGATGTGAGTCATGAGGAAACGATTTCATGGTAATATATGTGCTTTGTTTTAATGAGACCATCCAATATTATATATATATATATATATATATATATATATAAAATGGGAATGATGGTGGTTTCTATAGTTCTTATGGTAAGTTCAACAAGTGCATTCTTGTGAAACAATACTAAGTTGGAAATTATTATTATTATGTATAATACTATTATGATATAAACTCTAGGAAAAAAAAATGTGGATTTGGAAAGGCATAATTAATAGCCAACCTCGAAGAAAAATAAATAAATTTTAAGGTATGTTACAAATGGTATCAGAGCCCATGTTTGAAAATTGGGCTGTTGTTGTGCTCACTCTGTAAATTATTTCTTGTTGGAAAAATTATATATATATATTTTTCTGATGTTGTTTTGTTTAGTGTACAGTGGTGAAATCTATGTTGATCTGCATGATAAAGATAACACGCCAGATCCAAACACTCCTTTGATAGCTATGTTGCACGGGTTGCAACGGGAGATAGCTGAGTTAAGAAGCCAAAATGACAGGCTGTCATTAGCCAGTGAGGAGCAAGAAAAGCTCATAAGAGAACTGACTTCGCGGAATAGCCAAGAAGGCGAAGGTTCTGGAAAGAGGAAGAAAGGCAAGTTCTCAGATGATTCTAAGGAAGATGACACTACTAGACATCAGTATAAATAGAGAAAGGAATTACAAGGGGAATTTTGAAATATTAAACCTCCCCCCTATTATGGAGAGAAGGAGGAAGATGTTGAGGCATGGTTGTTGAATATGATTAGGTATTTCCAGGTCTATGAATATGAGAGCAATCTGAAGGCCAGATTGGCTATCTACCAGTTGCAGTGTAAAGCTACCTTGTGGTGGGAGGAGACGAAAATGGTCCATGCCATTGATGAAAAAATACTGACTTGGGAAGATTTCCAAGTCAAGTTTAAAAACCGCTATTTGAACGAACGTTATTATGATGATAAATTAAAGGAGTTCCATGAACTCAGATTGGGACAACTCACTATAGATGAGTTTGTCACCAAGTTTACAAATCTGCTAAGGTATGTTCCTTATATTCATGAAGAGAAGGCAAAGGTAAAAAGGTTTTTGAACTGTTTGCCTGCTGTGTATAAGGAGAAAATAGAGTTCGATAATCCAAAGACTATGGATGAAGTGGTGAGGAAAGGTAGATTATGCTACCAGCAGTTTAAAGGCAAGGGTGAACATGGAAAAATCTGGGTAAATAAGAGTGAATTCAAAGGGAAGAAACAGAAACCAACTTACTTGAAGAACTTTGGCAGGTACCATCAGCGGAAGAAATTTAACAAACCCAAGGAAAGTCAAAATGCTCAGTCCCAAGTCAGTTCAAAACAAATAGATGGAGATAATAAGAAGGAGGGAGCAATCAAAATGTGGGAACCCTTGAAATGTTGGGGTTGTGGAGAACCTCATCTGTTGAGGGATTGTCCACACCAAAATATTTAGATGATTATGAGGGATCGAGAAGCTACCACAGTGAATGATATAGCAAGAAACATACCCACTATTAGTGCAGCCTTGGAGAACCAACAAGCAGAACACCAGGCTACCATGGTTGAGATGGAAGGTAAGATTGTTGACCAATCTGTTACAGTTTTAATTGATCCGGGTGCTTCTTTGAGTTATATTAGTCCACAAGTTGTAGAGAAATGCAATCTCAAAACCGAAAAATTTCAGCAATCTCGGTTGGTCGAGCTAGCCACTGGCACCAAGCGAAAAGTAACAGATAATTTACCTCAAACAACAATTAAATTAAATGATTTTCAGACAGAATTAAACTTAAACATTCTGCCCTTAGGCTCATATGACTTGCTGATTGGAATGAACTGGTTAGAAAAGAGAAAGGCTATGATGAGTTTTTGGGATAAATCTCTGCATTGCATAGATGAGGAAGGGAAACCCTTTATCCTCAAAGGAAAACCAAAACCAATCTCTGTAAGACAAATATCAGCTCTGCAATTAAAAATAACAACTAGGAAAAGATATCAATTATATGTTGTACATGTCGAAGAATTAGGACAACAACCTGAAGAAAGCCTGCTATACACTCTGCCAGTGGTTATAGAGTTTAAGGAAGTTTTTCCAGACGAGATTCCTCATCTTCCCCCCAAAAGAGATATTGACTTCTCAATCGATTTGGTGCCGGGAGAAACACCTCTTTCCAGAGCCCCTTATCGGATGAGCCCCCCCGAACTCATGGAATTGAAAATGCAATTGCAAGAATTGCTGGATAAAGGTTATATCAGACTGAGTGTGTCTCCTTGGGGAGCACTAGTGCTGTTTGTGAAAAAGAAGGATGGAACCTTTAGAATGTGCATTGACTATCGTTAGCTAAATAAGTTGAAAATCAAAAACAGATACCCATTGCCCAAAATTGATGATCTTTTTGATCAAGTAAGAGGAGCTTTAGTATTTTCTAAGATTGATCTGAAGACTGGTTATCACCAGCTTAGAATTAAGGAGGAAGATATTAGTAAAACAGCTTTCCGAACTAGGTATGGTCACTATGAATTTGTAGTCCTACCTTTTGGTTTAACAAATTCCCCTGCCACCTTTATGTGCTTAATGAACAGTGTTTTAAACAAGTACTTGGATAAATTCGTACTAGTGTTCATAGACGATATTCTGGTTTATTCAAAAAGTGAGGAGGAGCACAAAGAACACTTAAGGATAGTTTTGCAAACTTTGAAATGAAACCAGTTATATGCCAAATTCAGTAAATGTGAATTCTATAAAGATAAGATTCAATATTTGAGGCATATTATTTCTGAACAGGGATTGGCAGTAGACCCTTAGAAAATAAAGGCTATTATAGAATGGCTAGTGCCTACTGATGTTTCAGCAGTAAGGTCATTTATGGGGATTACAGGTTATTATAGAAGGTTTGTGGAAATATTTTCTGCAATAGCATATCCCATAACTTCATTACAGAGAAAAGGCACCAAATTTGAGTGGACTAAAAAATGCCAAAACAGCTTTGAACAACTAAAACTAAAACTCACTACAACCCCTATACTGAAAATTGCAGATCCTGACAAAGAGTTTGTTGTATGCACTGATGCATGTAGAGAGGGATTGGGAGGAGTTCTGTTGTAGGAAAATTATGTTATTGCATATGAGTCTAGGAAAATTAAGAAACATGAACAGAACTATAGTGTATATGATTTGGAATTGGCTGCTGTAATTCATGCCTTGAAGATGTGGCGACACTATTTTCTTGGAAAAAAATTCATATTGATGACTGATCATATTCGTCTCAAATATTTCTTTTCCCAAACTGATTTGAATGCTCAACAAGCCAGATGGTTGTCTTTTCTGAGTGAATTTGATATGGACATCAAACATATCAAAGGGAAAGAAAACAAAATTGCTGATGCGTTAAGCAGGAATGCTTGCCAAAACATAAGCAGCATTGGGAGTATTGCTAGTGTTGATTTAGAAGAACTAGTTAAAAAGGTAGCAGATCAAGATCCAAACTATGAGAATCTACAAGTGAAAACGTTAAAGAAAGAAATGGCTGAATACACCCGAAATCAGAAAGGGTTGATCTGCTATAAAAATAGATTGTATATCCCCAATGTAGAGTCTGTGAAAAAAGAGATCCTAGATGAATATCATAAACAGCCATATTCAGGACATCCTGGATATCAGAAAACGCTAATAGCTTTGAAAAATAAATTGTTTTAGCCAGGAATGAAAAAATATGTAGCAAAATATTTAGCTAGATGCATGAAAGTTCAACTAGTTAAAGTGGAGCATCAACACCCAGCTGATCTTTTAAATCCCTTGCCAATTGCAGAATGGAAATGCGATACTGTTTCTATAGATTTCATAACTGGGTTACCCATAACCAAGTACCAGCATGACTCAGTGATGGTAGTGGTAGACACCTTAACAAAAGTTGCACATTTCATCCCTGTAAAATCTACTTTTGGGACAACCCAAGTAGCAGATGTGTTCCTAAAAGAAATAGTAAGGCTACACGGGTCCCAAAAATGATTATTTTAGATAGGGATGCCAAGTTCACAGCTGGCTTTTGGAAAGGTCTGTTTGGGGGCATGGGCACTAAATTGAATTTTAGTACTACCTATCACCCTCAAACGGATGGTCAAACCGAGAGAACAAATCAGATTTTGGAGGATTTTGGAGGATATGAATTTTCTTACAACAACAGCTATCAATATTCCATCAAAATGAGTGCATTTGAAGCACTCTATGGAAGAAAGTGTCGCACTCCTTTAAGTTGGAGCCAACCGAAAGACAAGCTAGTATTGGGGCCAGATACTTTACAAGAAATGAAAATAATTTTCAAACAAATACAAAGAAACATCAAGACAGCACAAGATCGACAGAAAAACTATGTTGATAAGAATAGGGTGCATCAAGAGTTCAAAGTGGGTGATCATGTGTATCTGCATATTAAACCCAAAAAGAGCACACTTTATGTTGGAAGTTGTGCAAAATTGGCTCCTAGATATTGTGGGGCTTTTGAAGTGTTAGAAATGGTGGGACCAGTGGCTTATAAACTGGCCTTACTTCCCCATGTTAAAGTGCATGATGTGTTTCATGTTTCGTTATTAAAAATATATGTGCATGATGCTTCTCACATTGTTCATTGGAATGTGATATAGGTGGAACCAGAAGGGGAGTTCCTTCCAGAGCCGCTTCAAATATTGGAGTGGGAAGAAATTGAATTGAGAAACTGAACAGTAGCAAGAGTAAAGGTGCAGTGGAAGCACTTTACTGCTGAAGAAGCTACATGGGAAACAGAAGCTGAGATGATGGAAAAATATCCATATCTATTTTCAAAATGAACTCTAGTAATTAGTTGATAACACCAAGGACGGTGTTTGTTTTGAGAGGGGGAATATGTAACACCATTAGTTTCATCATTTTCAAGTTAGACATTTGAACTTAAATCCAAAGGGGGTAGACCCCAATGGATAATTATGGTGTGGATGTAATTAATTATTTAATTGTGAGAAATAAATAAAATATTTCTGTGCATATTGACCAAATGAGAATTTTGAGATCGCTTGCCAAATCCATGAGGTATGGAAAGAGGCTAAGACTTTCCCAAAAAATCTTTCAAAAATCCTTGAAAGAATTTATTTCTAATTTAGATTTTTGAAGAAAAATCTAGATTCCCCAATGAGGTGGAGAGTATTTGGGAAGAGGTAAAAAGCTGGAAAAGCATAAAGCAGCTTTAAAATTCCATAAATAAGGGAAGCCTAGGAAAACAGGAATAAAAGCATCCTGTAATTCTGGACGCAGAATTAGAAACAGGCTTTGGGGAGCATAAGCTTAAATAAGCTACTCCAGAATAGATTGGGATTGGTCTGTTCTAGGAGATGATCTCAGCTCGCAGGTGAGTTTTGGGGATAAAGGAACTCTAAGGTTGGGAGGACTGGTCATTTGCAAAAGTGGTATGCTCACAATTTTTATGAATGATTAAGATTTACTTGTTATTATGCAGTATGGTTAATTACTGTAGGTGTTACTATACTTCAAAAAATTCTGAAATTGATATTCCATACGTTTAACAGAACTGTTTAGAAGAACTTAATCCTCTCAATTCTGTATAGTTGTAGGAATAGGATTTATGGGGAAAATCATCCAGAATTTCTAAACTTTCTAATGGTCTAAATCTGAAGATTTATACTACTCCCATAAATCATTATAGTATAACTTTAATGTGTTTCTGTAGAAGTATAAATCAAATTTTGTATGAAATAGAAATAGAGAATTTGAAGATGAGAAACCAGCTATGAAATTAGAGGATCTTATAGTGATTAAGCACAGTACTGACATTGTGGAGATACCTTATTGAAGTGCATGTAGATGAATTGTAATCATTTTGTTTTAAAAAGGAAAATCTAAACTGAGAGAATAATTCTTGTTATATGAATTAAATACATGAGATAGAAAGTTGCACAACATTGAAGAAGTAAGCAAATATCAATGATAAGTTAAATCATTTACATGACTGATATGAATATGTACATTTGGCCAATACAAGGCAAAGAATGAAACCCTATCTATAGACATTCTCATATCATGAAACCAACTGGGATACATTATAGAAAACCAAAATAGGTAAGTAGAGCTAAAATTCTATGCTAATGATGAAACTCTTATAACAGAAAGATAGATGTCATTGATATGTCCCTAATGGAAAAAGTCTTTGTTAGATTCTGCCTACTTGACAGGAAAATAATAATAGTCAAACAATCTACTGACACAGAAATTCTGCTATCCTAATTTACATAATGGGTTACAGCTTAAATAAATCACATTGGGTTGCAATGAATGTAAGCCATGTATCCTGGCAAAGTACTCATTTAAATTTTGTTAAGGGTTTTATTAACCTATACCCATTATTCCTCATGTACTCATAAGGACAAGAAGGACTAATGATAGTAACCCTTTGTATTCCAGGAATTGAAATAAAAAAATACTCAGGTGGATATTATTAAATTCCCTAATCATACATTGAAAGGAAAATTGTACTGATCAAAGTATTTTACATAACCATTAAGCCAGCAAACTAATTATTAATACAGTAACTATTTTTTTGGATATTACATCAAAATAAAACATATTTCAATGTATAGACATCATAGAAAAATAAATAGTAGAAAGAGGACCCAAGAATTTTGTTCGTAGGTAGTCATGGGGGTGTATTAAATTTCCATCAATTAATATATATATATACAAATATCAAGTGGAAATACTGAACAAACCTGGGAATAAATAATAAGTGTATGGTGAATATGACAAACATGCGAAACCCTACATACTATTATGAAATAGATATACAGTGTCCCAAACAAATTCAATAGGCCTCGCCCAGGCGTTGAAATTCCCGAGCATTAGTCTTAAGGGAAAATAGTATAAAACAATTGGACTATATTAGAACGTGTTCCATAGTCAAAAAGCTTGGTCATATTCTAAGGCCGAGAGTGGATTTTAGACAGTCCAATTATTTACAGAGGTGCAACGAGATTTATAATACCGGAGCCAAATAAAAATTTTAAAGATCTCAGAGAGAAAACGTAGAACCAAAGACGACCCATACATAAGTGAATATCGAACTATTGAAATAGAAATTCTCTGCAACGAGAAGGAACCAACCTGAGTTCACAAATGAAGACAAACGTCTTAGAGCGAAACTGAAACGAGTGACGAGAGCATGGTAAGAGTGACGATTACGATGGTGGGAATTAATATAATCACCTGCAGTAATGAGAAACCAAAACGCAAAATTAAAATGGCGAGGTTAAGCCAATATCAATACAACTAGGAATCAATAAAAACCCATATACATATCAAATTACCTTGAGAAATATGGCGAAAAACGTTCCCTGGTTAATTCCTAACTCTGAAAGGGGAAACGAAACCATGGGTATTTAATGACAATGATTCCAAAAAGATTCATTCAACTCACTGTATGCAAATGCAAGAAAACACAAAGCCTGAATGTGGAGCATATTATTATTACCGCATGGCAAAAATGCCTCAACAACTCTGAGGAGTCCGCTCCGACACCAATGCTCTCATAAGGTAGAGCTACAACATGAACAGAGAATCAAAATTTCAAGCTCCTCCTGTAGATTTATATCGTAATCATAATAAGAACCTATATACAATATATGGCACGAA
Source organism: Pinus albicaulis (assembly GCA_034641835.2). Lineage (NCBI taxonomy): Eukaryota > Viridiplantae > Streptophyta > Pinopsida > Pinales > Pinaceae > Pinus > Pinus albicaulis. Next base: position 960,246,602 of record CM076577.1, read on the forward strand.
TAAATTCAACAAGGCATGGTAAAATAGGGAGAACAAGTTACCTATGAATCTTGCTCCTGTATGCAAACCAAGCTACTATGTGTGTCAAGCAGTCTCGATGGCAAGACCATCGATACCACCAAGTAGAAACCCTAGCCACAAGATGTGCAGGAACCAAATGAAGGTTGTAACAAGAGAAATTCACAATTAAGTAGAACGTCAAACCCTAATGCATCCACGCCATATAGATGGTAAAAATATGCGAGAGGCGTACTTGAATTTAGGGTTAGATCAATGGCGCTCGGAGGTCTTTAATGGCGGATTGATAGAATTTATGAATTTGAGCCAAGAAAATAAATGTGAAACGGCTTCTAGGTACCACTTATCTTCTTGAGGAAGGCAGTAGATTTAACGTAGGGTTAACAATGGGCCGGCGCTCGAATATCATAGTAGAGAGGTACACAAGAGACATTTAATATGTAGGACAAGCGTGAGACGAAACCTCCAATGGGGTCGACACATTGAGTGCAATCGTGCTCTGTGTAAAGATTGTGGGAATCGTTACAAATCAGTTCAATATTGTATGTACTATCTCACACATGTCGGATGTGATAAGGTCGCAGACCTTATGACATATAAGCAAAGGAAATTCAATATAGAACGATTTCACATGATAGTAATAAGGGTGAACCATATATTCACATGTTCAACGTAATAATTTGAATTAAGTTAACTAATGGGGTTATAAGATCTTCCACTTAAATTACAAGGGAAGTTGATTTAGTTCATATCCATTCGAATAGTAAGGTATGGGATGCTTAATACGTCTTAAGTAGCGGTGGATTCAATTAATACAAGTTAAAAATGATGTGAGCCATGAGGAAATGATTTCATGGTAATATATGTGCTTTGTTTTAATGAGACCATCCAATATTATATATAAAAAAAAAGGGGAATGATGGTGGTTTCTATAGTGCTTATGGTAAGTTCAACAAGGGCATTCTTGTGAAACAATAATAAGTTGGAAATTATTATTATTATGTATAATCCTGTTATGATATAAAATCCCGATGGAAAAAAAATGTGGATTTGGAAAGGCATAATTAATAGCCAACCTCGAAGAAAAAAAATAAAAAAAATTGAGGTATGTTACACAAACTTGGCAAGGAAAATTTAAATTACATGCATTCACACTCACCTACTGCATATAGTATAGGGACCATAGTGTATGGACTTGAGTTTATGATGTCACTTCCAATTAAAATACAATTTATCTAAATAAAATTAGATTCAATCATATATATAAAACCATAGAGACACTTGATGTCTATTCCAGAGTTATTTATATCAAGCTGAGGGTGTGTGAAGAGCATTAGATACTAGGGAATGTATACGATCCAATTTATAAACAACTGGAGTTATTTATAGCAAGGTGGAGGCGTGTGAAGAGAATTAGATACCTGGGAATTTATACAATCCAAGATGCTTTGTCGTGTGTATGGGGCCAACCATTGGTAACCATAACAATTTTTTTTCGCAGGACATGCAAATAATAACCATATTATTTATTTTTGTAGTCAACGCAAAGGGCCTGTAACATGATGTAGTTTATTACTTGGGTATTAACATTTGGTTTTTATCCTAGAGTGATTTATATCAAGCCTAGGGGGTGCGAAGATCATAAAATACTTGGGAATGGATGCAATCAAAGTTCTAGGATGCAATCCAATTTTCTAAAAAAAGAAGGATTCCTTGTGATGTTTCTTGTGTTGGTGATGTGGGATAGATGGAGGAAGAGAGATAGGTTGCTTGTAACAACCAACCACTAGTAACCGTAAAAAACATGATTATAGTTGTGCCTTGGGACATGGAAATTTCTTGTTTTGGTGACGTGGGATAGATGGAGGAAGAGAGATGGGTAGCTTGTAACAACCAACCATTAGTAACTATAAAAACATGATTGTAGTTGTGCTTTGAGACATGGAAATAAGAATCCCACAATTTATTTTTGGTGTAGAAACACATAGGGATTGTATTGGACTGCAATTTATTACTTTGGTCTAGGCATTTATTCATTTTCAAATGGAAGACAATAGAAAAATGAAGTTGAAAACCCAATTAATATTGAAGTATATTCAAAAAGGTGTTGAGTAAAGTTCTTTGTATGCCTATGTTATCTATTAAAATTTAGATAATAAGTAAAAAACTATTAAATTATTAACGTCAATTTTTGAAGAAAATGAACATTAGATCTTAGGTGTTGGATAACGTTATCTAATAATAAATATTCTTCCTTTGCTAGGGTTTTTTGTCACATTGCATGATATGAAGCATATTTTCATGAGAAAAGCTTCCAAATCCTTGAGGATTAAAAATATGTTACTGATAGACAAAAAAGTGAGCCTCAACTCTATATTATAATCTAATGTATTGAAAATCCATCCAAACGTTGGAGAGGGTCGAAGTAGAGAGAGTTTCCTCATGGAAATTAGACCCTTAATTGAATCTTGTGGGATTGAATCATATGGAAGTAGCTAGGGGAAAGAGGCATCAACCAAAAATATTACCTTCATCTTCTGATTTATCAGTGTATGGTATGATTATTGCCTGCTACAATAGCCTTAAAATGGCATGAATGTTGTGGGGTCATTATTATTGTAGACACTAGAGCTCTGTAATTGCGGTTGGATTTATGAATTTAATTTTTAAGAAACAAATTAATGCATACTACTTTCTTGTTATTCTTGCCATTTCAATTTTCTTGCAATGTCCATTTTAAAGTCTCATTCAGTGATTTTTTTCTCCTATTTTTTTAATTTTTTTTAGTTTTAGATTCATCCTATATTGAGATGCAACATGTTACAAAAAATGCCTTGTATTTTCGACATTGTACTATTTTTTTGTTCATGTATTGATTTCCACATCGATTTTCCATTTTGTGTATGAAAAGCCCATTAGAGTTTATAATTCCTTATGATCAATATATGAAGTCAATGAAAATCTAATTTTCAGTTGGAATGAGATTCAAGAGGGAGTTAATAAATGGTTGTGTTATGATGCAAGATATAGGAGATACACATACAAATGTTTTATATTGAAAATTGAACAATTTATGTTTATAATTAGTCCATATCTTGAACATTCGATAATGGAACCTTATAAAAAAATCAATAACAAGGACACATGTTCTCATATGAGTGGAGATGACAGCACAATTTATAGAAATCATTTATTTCTTATAGGAGATGTTGAGGCTATGAATTGTTCAATTTGTATGGAGGAGTGGACACTACGAGATATCATCGTATAAAGTATGTGCAATAATGCCACTGAGAAAGGCCACTGTAATTTTTGTTGCGTCAAAAATATTATAAAAGTTGAACAATGTTTTATTTAACATTTTAAGAGTTAAAAAATACTTTCTATCATTAAAATAATGTATACAACATAAATTTTTATACTAGGTAAAATCAATACTTCTAATGCTTTTTGAAAAGAAAATTACTATAACTTTGACTTAAGTTCGTCATGTGTAGATGCCACAACTTGTCATAAAAACATAGAGAGAGATACACGAGGTAGAAGTTTCAACTTATAAGAGATTTACATCATGATTTCTCTATAATTTGGTACATATCTCAAAAGAAATGAAAACAGATACTATCCACATATTCCGTGTCTACTTTATCAAACGTTAGAATTCACAAACACCTCTAATAGAGAAACATAAAAAATCATGCCTTTTTTTAAATTGAGAATTTATTTCCATTATAAGAAAATCATTATGTTACAGGTATTTTTTACATTGAAGTGAAAACTCGTTTCAAAGCAAGGCTCAAATTTTCTGGTCATATCCTGTTGTGGTGAATTTATGGTAGATTTCATTGGAAAATCTTGAGTATCACATTAGTTGCAACAAATAATCATGTGAGACTAAACCTTTGCATATAACTCTTCAAGGAAGGATTTCGTTGTTGATATTGTTTTACATGACTGATTTTCGTGATTCTCTCTTTCCTCCATAATTTTCTTGAAGAGAGTGGATGGACCAACTTCGGTTACTACTAGTAGTCTTACGCTATATGTTTGTTTATGTATTTTTATCATAAATCATATCAAATACATTTTTCCTTACATGATTATTTTTTGTAAATGTATTCAAACTTTTTGCAAGTGGTTCCCATCAATGTTTGAATCCCATGGAAACTATGTTTGGTGGAATCATTCGACAGACAATTGTGAATGCCTTTTATGGAAAGTTTCAAACACTTTTGAAGGTTTTATTTCTTTGGCACCCTACTTACCATGTTTATTTATTTATCTTAAATATAAATAGAATTGTACCCTTTTATATAGGAAAGTCATGGAAAGGAAGTAGAGATTTCAATTATTTATTGTCTAATATTGATTTCTATATTCCTACTTGTGTAGTTCTTCTATTTTGATTCATTTGCATCTCTCCCTATAGAAACCCTTATGCGAGAGGATCTGAGACCTTTTAATAGTTGTTATGATGCCAAAATTTATGTATTTGTAAAAGAGATGAAAAAAAGTTGGAATATGCAAAATTATTTTTTATGGGGGATGGTGCTCTGGGTTGTGAGCTTCTAAAGAACATAGCCTCATGGTATCGAGGGAAAGCTAACTATAACATATGATGGATTTATTGAGAAGATAAATCTTAGTAGACAATTCCTCTTTTGAGATTGGAATATTATCGATTGTTTGGTTTCACATAGATGTCTAAAATTTGAATATTATGTCTCTTGGGATAGAGTAAAGTAGGTAACTAAATCCTTTTCCTTTTTCCCTTCCCTTCCCTTTCTATAATTATATACTTTTCATTTTCATAATTTATTCCAACAAATATTAACACAATTTTATTGTTTACAAAAAGATTAAATTTCACTCAACTATATTTGCAAATCATTGAATCATTTGAGGATTCATGTTTGAGGATTTATTTTCAAATCATGTGAAGCAACATAATTTCAACTTCCCTGAGGATGCAAATACAACAGAAGGTGCACCATTTTGGTTTTTTCCCAAGTGTTTCCCAAATACCCTCCACTTTTCTTCCCATGATCCCAGGCACATGTCGCTAATTCTTGCAACCTCGATTTTAAAACCTAATACATATGGAATTCCCCATTCCTGATTGGACTTAAAATAAAAATTCAAGGAGGCACATGTGGTTGATAAAGTGCATATTCTAGTTTTTGAGCCAAAATAAGGGTGAATATTGTCACAAATAAGAAAGCTAAAATTTGAACCCTTCTTCTACATTGTATGATGATGATGATGATGATGAGCTGATTGAAAAATTGATCACCACACTGTAACTTGGTGTTCATAACCTGATTTTAGGCTTTCACATGAATTGTATTAAGTTTGAAAAGGTATTCTCTAAATTTACCCATTAATGATCCCTATTATCCTCTACTTATTACACACCTTCTCCTCCATCAAATACAATATTTCAATTCAAATTTATCCATTGGAAGAAAACTTAGTCTAAAGTTTTGTTTGCTGCTTCATTGCAGTGCAGGATTATGATAAAAATAATCACATGGATCTTATTGCTAAACTTGCTAATATGTGAGCAAGGAGCTATAAAATACTTAAGGTGGATAAAATCAAGGCCAAGTTCATAGCTGGCATATTAATTATTGGTGTTGCAGCTACCACTTCCATGGCCACTCATCTAGTGTGTTAAGAAATTTATGAGGTTAGATCAGGCCACAAGGTTAAAAATCAGCGTAATAGTTTTTAAAACTAAGCACTCCCTCTATTTTATATGGCTAAAATTTTCCCCAAAGTTAACTAATCATGCGAATCTTACCTGGTCTCAATGGGACCGTAGGGTCATACATGGAAATCTAACTATGAACTCCATGGTTGTATGGTTCCAATATAAAGGCTTAGATTCTTGAAGTGTGTCATTCCACAACACATTGATTTACAACACCTTTTTTCCCACCCATAGAGCAAGATTGGATGCGAAGGTGATAGACCTCATAAACTACATCCCAAACATAGAGATAGATACATATACTCATCATTATTTAGACATTGATGTCTATTGTGAATATGAAGATGGTGTACCCACAATATCCATATATTTTTCTTAAGTACTCAATTAACCCAGAATATTGTAGGATTATTTGTTCTATATTTTTGCATGAGAAATCTTTCTATTATTTTAAATTATTACTGAACATTTTGAATTAGTGATATTATAGTATTTGATTCAACATTGTTTGTGTATCATACACAATTTTTTTATCATTTACTTTGATTATAAATATTTATTTATTTTCTAATGTAAAATATTAGGCATATGTTTTTTTTGTGATATTATTATTATTATTATTATTATTATTGCTATATTGGTGAAAATGTAGTGTAGAATTGATTTGAAAATAGAAAAATCAAAATTTAAAGTCATTAAACTTATTGTGCACTCAACATCCACATATTTTAGTGACTATGACACTCTGCATTCTTTACTTGTGGCTACTTATTGCTTTCTCTTTTAGAACAAGCATTTTATATAAAAAACTGAACATTTGTTTAATTTAATTTTGTTTTGTTAAAAGATTAATTTAATAAATTTGTTTGTTAATATTATGATTTTTTTTTATTTTACAAACAAGAGATACAATACAAAGAATAATCTCTTCTTGTTTTGGCATAAAACTACAAGTAAACATATATTTTAAGCTAGTTCAAATGATGAATTTTATCTCAGAATACCCCTTGCATTGTATATTTCGAAGGATGTCATAAAACTTCATGCTTTCACATGAATCCTATTAAGTTTGAAAATATATTTTCTAACATTTCTCAATAATTATCCCTATTATCCTCTACTTATTACACAAATTCTCCTCCCTTAAATAAAATGTTTCAATTCAACACTACACATTGGAAGAAAACTTAGTATAAAATTTTGGTTGTTTCTTCTTTGAAATGCAGGATGATGATAAAAGTTATCATATGGATCTTACTTTCTAATATGCAAGCAAGGAACTATAACATACCTGAGGTGGATAAGCTTAAGGCTAAGTTCATAGGTGGCAGAAAAATTCTTGCTATTGTAAGTACCATTTCCATGGCCACTGGTCTAGTGTGTGTGGAACTTTACAAGGTTACATTAGGTCACAAGTTTGAAAAGTATCATGTCAATTTTGAAAAATTCACACTCCTTCTATTTTCTATGGCTGAAATCCCCCCCAAAGATAACTAAACACGGGAAACTGACTTGCTGTCAATGGGGCCGAAGGGTCATACATGGATATCCAACTATGCAAGCACTATTGGACTCCTTCCCAGATAAAATCTTGGATGCCTAAAGTGTGTCATTCCAAAACAAATTGATTTACACCACTTTTTTTCCCAACCATAGAGAAATATTGTATAAGAGGGTGATAGAATTGGTAAGATACTTCCCAAAAATAGAGATAACTACATATAATCATCATTATCGCTACATATACTCGCCATTATTTAGACATTGATGTCTATTTTGAAGATGAAGATGGTGTACCCACAATATCCATACATTTTTCCTAAGTCATCAATTAATCCAGAATATTGTAGGATTATTTTTCTCTATTTTTACTAAGTAATATTTCTGTTATTTAAATTAGTACTAAGCATTTTAAATTAGTGATATACTTTTTTAATGTTTATGAAAGAGTTATAGTATTTTATTCGTCATTGATTGTGTATCATAAGAAATAGTTTTATCATTAACTTTGATTATAAATATTTATTTATTTTTTAATGTAAAATATTGTTGGTTTGGTTCCAAAATAAAGGCTTGGATGCCTAAAGTGTGTCATTTGGCAAAACAATGACTTATAATAGTTTTTTCCCAACCATAGAGAAATATTGCATAAGAAGGTGATTGTTAATGTAAAATATAGTTGGACTGGTTCCAAGATAAAGGCTTGGATGCCTAAAGTGTGTCATTCAACAACACATTCATTTACAACAAATGTTTTCCCAAACATAGAGACAGATTGCATGAGAAGGTGATAGATCTGGTAAAATATATCCCAAACATAGAGATAGCTAAATATAATCATCATTATTTAAACATAGGTGTCTATTGTGAAGATAAAAATTTTCCAAACCATAAAGAAAGATTGCATAAGAGACCTGGTAAAATACATGCCAAACATAGAGATAGCTACATATACTCATAATTATCTAAACATGGGTATAATTTGTGAATATAATTTTTTTCCCAAACATCGAGAAAGATTGCATAAGAAGGTGATAGACCTCGTAAAATACATCCCAAACTTAGAGATAGATACATATACTAATCATTATTTAGACATGGATGTCTAATGTGCGATGAAGATAGTGTACCCACAATATCCATATATTTTTCCTAACTCCTCAATTAACCCAAAATATTGCAGGATTCTTTGTTATCTATTTTTGCATGAACAATATTGCTATTATTTTAAGTTACTACTTAGAGCCTTGTTTTGTAATGGTTACTTGTTATTTCTAGTCAAAGCCAAGGAATATAATATTTCATTCGTCATTGATTATTATAAGCAATTGTTTTATCATTTACTTTGATTATATATATTATTTATTTGCTAATGTAAAATATTAGCCATATGATTTTTTTGTGATTTATTATTATTATTATTATTATTGTTATTATTAGTGATAAGAATATAGGTTTTAATGTAGAACTAATTTGAAAATATAAAAAAATCAAAATTTAAATTCATTAAACTTATTATGCCCTCAATATCCATATATTTTAGTGATATGACATACTGAAAGATTCTCTTTTAAAACAAGTATTTTAGTTTAACAAGAACATTTATTTAATTTAATTTAATTTTTTGTTAAAATAATAATTTAATAAATTTATTTTTAATATTATGATTTTCTTGGTTTTAGATATAAAATTGAAAATAAAAGTAATGAAAACCAAAGTAGTTTCACACAATATTGATTCTACTTTTTCATGGTTAATATAGGTATATACTTGTTAATATCACATACTAAAAATTACATAATTTATATAACATTTTTTTAATTAATCAATTTAATTAAAATAACAAAAAAATCAAAATCAATTTATGATAGACCTCAATTTTTGATATGTAATTAATACTAAAAAAATATTCTAAACTATTAAATGAAAATTACATTTCGACTATCCACTTAATATTATTAACAATAAAATTAAAATATTTTAAAACTTTATGAAATCATATAATACTCACATACAATCCATTACTATTTTTCTCATTATGGTTTTCCACAAAATGAAAATGATTATGTTTTCCCAAGATAAAATGAAAGAAAAATTAAATTAAAATATTTTAAAATTTTGTAAAATCATATAATACTCACATACAATCCATTACTATTTTTCCCATGATGATTTTCCACAAAATAAAAATGGTTATATTTTCTCAAAATAAAATTAGAAAAAGAAAAACACTTGAAAAAAGAAAAAGATAAAAATACAACCCTTATTCTTTCCCACATTTTTTTTATAATATTTTTTGGTTTCCACAAATTTACAAGCCATTATATCATATAATACTCACATACAATCCATTCTTCTATTTTTATGAGCAATATTTCTATTATTTAAATTACTATTTCTATTATTTAAATTACTATTAAGCATTATTTAAATTATTACGGAGCATTTTAAATGAGTGATATTTTTGTGTAATAGTTACTTGTCACTTCTAGTCAAAGGAAAAGATTATAGTATTTCGTCTATTTTTATGAGAAATATTGTTATTATTTAAATGACCACTGAGCATTTTAAATTAGGGATATTTTTGTGCAATAGTAATTTTCAGTTTTAGTTCAAGGAAAGGATTATAATATCTGATTGGTCATTGATGGTGTATTATAAGTTGTTTTATTATTGAATTTGATTATTTTTTTTGTCCTTTATTTGTTAATGGATGTTTAAAGTGTGTCATTTTGATTTACAGGTTAAGAAAGATTGCATAAGAAGGTGATTGTTAATGTGAAATATTTCTAGATTGGTTCGAAGGTAAAGGCATAGATACCTAAAGTGTGTCATTGGATAACACATTGATTACAACAACTTTTTTCTCAACCATAGAAAAAGATTGTATAAGAAGGTGATAAAAGTGGTAAAATACGTCCCAAACATAGAGATAGCTACATATACTCATCATTATTTGAACATGGATGTCTATTGTGAAGATAGTTTTTTCTCAACTATAGAGAAATATTGCATAAGAAGATGATAGACCTAGTAAAATACATCCCAAACATAAAGATAACTACATATACTCATCATTATTTATACATGGATGTATATTTTGAAGATGAAGATGGTGTACTCACAATATCCATATAGTTTCCCTAATTCCTTAATTAACCCACAATATTATAGGTTCTTTTGTTCTCTATTTTTGCATAAACAATATTGCTATTATTTTAAATTACTACTTAGATCCTTGTTGTATAATGGTTACTTGTCAGTTATTTTCAAAGGTAAGGATTATAATTATAGTATTTGATTTGACATTGCTAGTGTATTATAAGCAATTATTTTATCATTGATTTTGATTATAATTATTTATTTATTTGCTAATGTAAAATATTAGCTATATAATTTATTTTGTGTGATATATTATTAATATTATTATATTGGTGAAAATAATATAGGTTTTAGTGTAGAAGTAATTTGAAAATAGAAAGAAAAAAAAAATTTAAGTTAATTAAACTTATTGTGCATCATATATATTCTAGTGATATGACATTTGACATTCTTTAATTATGGCTCTATTTTAAAATGATTATTTTAGATTAACAACTGAACATTAATCTATTTTATTTTAATTTTGTTTTGTTAAAAGAATAATTTAATTAATTTGTTTTTTAATATTATGATTTTTTTTTATATTTTAGATATAATTCAATTTTGTTAAAAGAATAATTTAATAAATTTGTTTTTTAATATTATTACTTTTTTGGTTGTAGATATAAAATTGGAGATATATTTAATGAAAACTTAGTTTCATAAAATATTTACCTTACTTATTTCTTCTATGCTACCACATTACAATATTTGGCTTCCATGAGTGGTGCAATTACTAGTGACTCATTTATTTGGCTTCCAAAGGGATCAAATTAATAGTATGCAATTTTTTTAGTAAAAAAATTCACTGTAGAAAATATTCACACCTCAAGCTATTTGATTCTTCTTCATGGTTAAGATAGGCCTATACTTGTTAATATCACATACCCAAAATTCAAAATAACAAAAAATTTAAAATTAGTTTTGAGATACACCTCAATTTTTAATATGTCATTACTACTAATAATCATCTAGACTATTAAATAAAAATTACATTTTTACTATCCACTTAATATTATTAACATTTTTTTTTTTTTTTTTATGAAATCATATAATACTCAAATACTATTAGGATTTGTTAGGATTATGCTTACTTAGTTTGGTTTGGGTTTGTTGAGGAAGTTCAGAGATTCTCTCAACTTCTTTCTGTAAGATTAAAATTAGTTGGATCTGAGTTCAACTATATATACCTATGTAATCTCTATTGATTTGTGGGCAGTAATACAATTAATTATTGTGTTTTATTCCTGTGTAATGGTTTCTCTCTCTAATTTTAATATGGTATCAGAGTTGGCATTGTAACGAAATACCTAAACAGTAATGAAGTCTTACCACAGTGAGATTGGAAGGGTATGTTTTCATTCTGTAATCATAGTTTTGCTTGAATAACTTTTTGAAGGCCACCACAGATCCCATCAAAGTTCTGATTCACTGTTTTCTGCATTATCTGGTTCATTTGTTGTTTCCCTTAAACTCTCGCTTGACGTGTTGCAATTATCGTGATACTCTATGCTTCCCTGAAAGCTAGAGCTTTGAAGAAAAAAATGTCTCTATGATTGAAGTCGTGGGCAGCTTCGGCAGTCGCTGAATGTATATCAGCGAAGACGGGCGAGGAAATGCATTTGGGGAATCATTACTATGCATGATGGTGTAGTTACCGGCTACCACTTTGCAACATGAATTTGCAACGTGATTTTGACAGAGTGTTACGTCGCCTTCATGAAAACGAGTTCCAGTTAATCCTGAATACTAAATCTTTATGCCAAGTGTGTAAGGCGTTTTGGTTGAAAGGGTTTAGATTACATTTGAATTTTGCATGTTCATATTGTCATTGTGCAAAAGAGATTTGGGGCTGCTGTGTATCCGCAGAAACGAGAGCCATCAATTCAATTTGTGAAAAAAAAAGGTAAAGTTTTTCTTTCAAACATGGAGCCTATTGCATTGGAAAAGTTTAATGGTTTTAATTTTTACACTTGGAAAGTAAAATTTCAGTTACAAATGATGAGTAGGAATCTGTGGAATATTGTAGAAGGCTCGGAAAAAGCACCTACAGATGCTAAACGGTTAATTGAATGGGAAAAAAGAGAGGAAAGAGCCAAGTATATCCTTGGACTATCACTTGCAGATTCTCAGCTACATCTTATTGACTTATAGAAATATTCTACAGCAATATGGGAAGAAACGAATAAGGTATTTGGGGCAAAAGCTATTAATGCAAAATTTTTCTTAAAGTTACAATTGTTTAAACTCCAAATGGATAGTGAGACATCATTGTCAACACACATAAATGAGTTAAGAGCTTTGATGAGACAGTTGTTAGAAATAAATTTTAAAGTAGATGAGGATGATTCAAAGGCAATTTTATTAAATAGCTTGTCTTCAAAATATGATAATGCCATATTTACTCTAAGTCAAATGTCACTTCAATCACTTGATGAAATGATAGCAGCTCTTATGGCAGAATAAAAGAGGATAGGTGACATAGAGGCTAGTTCACACAAAGAACTTGCACTATTCTCCAAGGGAAGGGTGAATAAAAATAAGATTGAATGCTTCTATTGTCATAAATATGGACATACATCATTCAATTGCAAAATTTGGGCTCAAGATATTTTGAATGGAAGATTGAAAAAATCAGCCTATGCAGCGTTTTCAGAAGATTCACCTGATGCTATATTTGAAGACTCTTCAAGTGACAATGAACCTTCTGAACCATCTCTCAGACTTTTCTAAAGAACGTTTTGTGATGTGATGTGCAAGTGTGTGGTGTGGTGTGGAATATATTATTATAGTGTGGGTTTATTGGTGAGAGTAGTGTTTTGTTGGTTTGTAAAATTTTATAATAAAGAACCAATTATTGAATAGATTTACACAATTTAAAATAGCGGTTCTCGATGTTCTTCAGTGCCGAGAGAATATATTGCTAATTTGGTTGTGAGAATCTGTTATATGTTGTAGACTCTTATTGTACTTCGGTGCTCCAATATCAACAATTAGAAGTTACCTTTACCTTGTGAGTTTGTAAGTGTGTAAAGGTCACTTTGTAAGATTGATCACTGATCATATTCTATACCTAGAATATTTTCCTATACGACTGTTGAAATTTATTCTTCGGGGTTATTTCACAGATGGAAATATTTCAATAGGGTAGTTCAGTGTCGAGACTCTTCTTCGGGGGTGTTAAGAATTTGTAATCTTACAAATTCAGCATTGCTGGTCAAAAGTAAGTGTGCTTTAAATGAGTTGGAAGGTAAGCTTGAAGATGTGGAGAAAGAAAGAGCAGAGTCCAAAAAACTGCAGAGTGGGTAGAGTTGCTGATGAAGACCAGATCAGACAAAGAGACGAAAGTTCAAAGTGTTGAAATTCTTTTGTAATTATGATTAAGTATTATATGTTTTGTAAAGTAAGCATTAAGGGAGGGTATTAGGATTTGTTAATATTATGCTTACTTAGTTTGGTTTGGGTTTGTTGAGGAAGTTGAGAGATTCTCTCAACTTCTCTCTCTAAGATTAGAATTAGTTCGATCTGAGTTCAACTATATATATGTATGTAATCTCTATTGATTTGTGGGCAGTAATACAGTTAATTATTGTGTGTTATTCCTGCGCAATGGCTGCTCTCTCTAATTTTAATAAATACAAGGCATTCTTTTTCTCTTAATTTTTTTTTGACAAAATGAAAATGGTTATGTTTTCCCAAAATAGAATGGGACCAAAAAGAAAGATAAAAATACAAAAAAACTATCTCTTGTTATTTTCCACACTTTTAATTTTTTAACTTTTTTGTTTCCACAAAGTTACAACAAGAAAGCATATCATATAATACTCACATACAATCCATTAAACTTTTTATATTAATGATTTTCCATAAATTGAAAACGGTTATTTTTTCCCAAAAAAGAATAAGAAAAAGAAAGACACTTGAAACAAAAAGACAAAACAGATACAAAAACTTTTTTTTTTTTTTTCCACAAAATTATAAAAAAATCTTAAAGTACATATAATTTAAACTCAAGTTACAAAATGAATTTTATTTTAGAATACAACAGATATTTTAAATCCAATTCACACGATGAATTTTATCTTAGAATACCCCTTTGAACTTGTATTTCCAACCATGTGTTTTAATAAAAACTTAAATGAAACAAACTATCAAAGACAACAACATCTTGAGACGGCCTGCTCAAAATTTGATTGGACAAATTAATGAAGTTATGCAGAACTATGTATTATTAGCGAACACATGGTTGTTTGAGTTACAAGTTACGTCACACAGTTATCAAAAGCCTCGCACAAAACTTGCCAGTTATCACTTTGTCGTCAATTAGTATTAGGATGGTACATTAGTATTGTTTTTTTCAGAGCAACCTTCACATTGTCTGAGCTTTCCAAGACAACAGAAACCTGCTTGGTAACATATAAGATGGTACATTAGTATTATTTCTTTCAGAGCATCCTTCACATTGTCTGAGCTTTCCAAGACAATAGAAACCTGCTTGGTAACATATAAACGATGGTGTCGTACACCAGAAAAACGAAGTATCAATATCTGGTGTCAAACATATGTAGAAAAACATAATGCATTGTAATAATTAAGGACTGAGTACATAACGCATTGTCATAATATTAACGACTTAATATTATTAATATATATTTTTTAAACTTTATGAAATCATATAATACTCAAATACAAGGCATTCTTTTTTTTTTCTTAATGTTTGACAAAATGAAAATGGTTATGTTTTTCCAAGATAGAATGGGATGAAGAAAAAAAGTTTACCAAGTATTTTTAATTTTTTAATTATTTTGTTTTCAAAAAAATTACAAGAAGAAAGCATATCATATAATACTTCTTTTTATATTAATAGTTTTTCAAAAATAGAAAACTGTTGTTTTTTCTCACGAGAGAATAAGAAAAAGAAAAACACTTCCAAACAAAAAGATAAAAAGATACAAAAACTTTTTTTATACACATTTTTTTTTTTTCAAAAAATTACAAAAGCAAGCTTAAAAATGCAAGTACACATATTTTGAGAATAAGAAAACCAAAAACACTTGAGACAAAAGAGAAAAAAAAAATACAAAAAGCTCTCTTGTTTTTTTCCACAATTTTATTTTTTATCTTTTTTGGTTTCCACAAAATTACAAAAACAAGTTTAAAAATGCAAGTACATATATTTTAAACCCAATTTACCCGATGAATTTTATCTTAGAATAGAACAAATATATTTTAAAGCCAATTCACACGATGAATTTAATCTTAGAATGCCCCTTTGAACTTGTATTTCCGACCACGTTTTTTTAATAAAGCTTTCTTAATAAAACCTTAGATGAAACAAAGTATCAAAGACAACAACATCTTGCAAGCTAAGACGACCTGCTCAAAATTTGATTGGACAAATTAATAATGTTATGGAGAAGTATGTATTATTAACGAACACATAGTTGTTTGAGTTACAAGTTACGTCACAGAGTTACCAAAAGGCTCGCATAAAACTTGCGAGTTATCACTTTGTCGTCAATTAGTATTAGGATGGTACCTTAGTATTGTCTTTTTCAGAGCATCCTTCACATTGTCCGAGCTTTCCAAGACAACAGAAACCTGCTTGGTAACATATAAACGATGGTGTCGTGCACCAGAAAAACGAAGTATCAATATCTGGTGTCAAACATATGTAGAAAAACATAATGCATTGTAGTAATTAATGACTGAGTACATAATGCATTGTCATAATATTAACGTTTTTTTTTAAATTTTATGAAATCATATGATATTCAAATACAAGGCATTCTTCTTTTTTTTCTTAATGTTTTTTTACCAAATGAAAATGTTTATGTTTTGCCAAGATAGAATGGGATCAAAGAAAAAAAAAATTAGAAAGAAAAATGATAAAAATATAAAGAACTATTTCTTGCTATTTTCTAAACTTGATGTTTTAATTTTTTGCTTTTACAAAATTATAAGAGAGAATATCATATAATACTCACATACAATCCATTAGTCTTTTTATATTAATAATTTTCCAAAAATTTAAAACCTTTATCTTTTCCCAAGAGAGAATGAGAAAAGGAAGGACCCTTGAAACAAAAAGAGATAAGAAAATACTAAAACTTTTTTCCACACATTTTTTAATTTTTTTTGGTTTGCACAAAATTACAAAACCAAGCTTAAAAATGCAAATACACATTTTAAGAATAAGAAAACAATAAACACTTAAAACAATAAGAGATAAAAAAATACAAAAAAGCTATCTCTTGTTTTTTTCCACAATTTTTTTAATTTTTTTAGTTTCCACAAAATTACAAAAACATATTAAAAATACAAATACATATATTTTAAACTCAATCTACACGATGAATTTTATATTAGAATACAACACATATATTTAAAATCCAATTCACACAATGAATTTTATGTGAAAATAATCTAGAATAATGTCGAAATAGGAGTGGTTATGGTTTGTTGAACAAGAGTTGTATAATTAGAGTTTAGTTCCACTAGTTCAAGATTGTTGCCTCTAATTTAGAAAGATTAGGTAACTTTCTGTTATAAATTTGTAATATTGACTTTGAGCTAATAACAAGTTGTGTGAGCTCTGTCTCATGTTTTGTGTGTGTTGCATTTGTTTTCTTTCATCTGGTAGCAGAGCCGGTATGGGCCTGCCCTGGCCTTGGCCCCTCCTTGGCTAAGGAAAATAATTGAGCGTATTTGTATTTACATTTGGTTGTCCATCGAAAGTTGAGACGGTGATAAGTGATCTTTTGGACGAAGCGTGGCTTCGATCTCGATCCTAATAGAGATGGAAGAAGGCAAGGCTGCAAAGTCGACCTGCGTGGAATTTACGAAGGCTGAAAGGGCATTGACAGTGCCAAAATATGTTGGTATATTAGATCTCTACCACAAATCCACGACCACAAATCTCTATAAAATATGAATAGTGTTGGCGTTTGTGTGCTCGACGTGTTGGTAGGAATAGTGTTGGCGTCGACAGCACGGAATTAAAGGGTTGAAATACCTGGTGTGAAGGTTGTAATAGCCTGGAGAGACGAAGCCACGGTTCACAGAGCCAAGTGCAGTCTGACTGAGAGAGCCGATCGCGAACGATCGTGGAGATCTCTTGGCAAAGAACAGTGCTGATCTCAAGCCTGTGTCAGTATAGGGTGTTGTTTTTGTGTATGGTCGTGTGTTCAATAGAGGACATTTTAGTGAATGGAAAGCGACTGAGTTGACATGGATTATTGTTGGGGTCATTGAAGCTTGCCATTCGTTAGGCGTTGTGCAACGAGACTTGAAGCAGAAGAATAGTTTTTCACTGATGTGGTTGGAAGCCCATGCTATGTTGCCCCAGAAGTGTTATACAAATGCTATGTTCCAGAGGCATCAAAACTGACTCAGAACTTTTGATACAACCGAAGATGCTGCATGGGCTTACGATGCCGCGGCCTAGCGGAGTCCAGGCAAGAAAGAAAAGCACAGTTTCAGTGACGGTCATCGCTCTGTTGACACTGATCTGAACGCTAAGTCAGGAAGCCCAGTATCGAATCTTGTTAGTGACTGCAAAAACTGTTGAAGCTGCGGATGGGAAGAAGAAAATGGAGCAGGGAGCCGAGACTGGAAGAAAGTGGGGTCGCATATTTTTTATTTTAAAGACTCGGATTCAAGCTGACAGAAGAGGCCTGCCCAGTTACAATGGGTATCCAGTGCAGTATGTGAGGGAGACATTGGAAATGAGGCGCATCAGTGTGATTTTGGGCATTGATATGTGATATGCAAACTTAATGTGTCTTTGTAGCTAGTTGAAAGCATGATTGTTTGTGTATGTTTGCGTAAATGAAATATGTCATGATGGAAATATTTTGGAAATAAAATTAATATACATATTGAGATTAGTCACATCACTATGCAGTTATTTTTATTAGAATTGACTATTCTAACAAATAAAAGGTTAAAAATGGAGTTCCAAATTTTTTAATTGACAAAAATAAAGATGCCCAAAATGTGAACATTTCAAAATATGATGTAAAGGAGCAGCAGCAACATTTAAAGGATGATAGGACATCGAAAGTGAAAGTTTGTTTTGTGTGAGTTTTTTGGAATAGACTCAATAGCATGTTGTATAATGAGCCACACAGTTGAATGATAAGGAAGTTTAGAATGGTTTTGTAGTGGTCATTTTATGTACTTAGTAACTCCAAGAGTTGGAGTATGTAAGCCTTGTAAAGGCATGTGTATCCCCGTAAAAGTTCGTGGTAATCTCAAAACCACTTTGTAATTATAAGTTCGTGGTCAGCCAAAAACCATTTTAAAGTGTCGGTTTGTGGTCAGCCAGAAACCACTTGTAACAGTGAAATGGACTGTGCCAGTGTTCACCCACTGATGAAGAGATCCCGTGCAAGGTCGCCGATGAAGGGATCTAGTAAAAGTTTTCCGAAGATATCTAAGACAGATCTACTACCGGTGAGAGTTCACCAATGAAGAAGGAGCATGGTTACGGGTCATCCGATAAAACCCACGTTGGAGGGGGATCGGCAGATACAGGTACATGTATTAAGTTATAATGGTTGACAGAACCATGTATGTGAAGGACATCCTATGAGTCTAGCGGTTGCAGCTGTTGGTACCCATGCATTCGTGGATGGTTTCTCCTTTATATGAAAGTTGACATATCATTTTCTTATGTTTGACCACAACTAGACTTTGCAGATGGATATTAAGACAAATAGTCATTACAAGGGAGTGTTGGAATATGTAATTCCTACTTATCTTGAGTTGTGATTCTCTCTATGTATAGAGTAACTTGTATTTCTAACCATATTTTTTTAATAAAT
Organism: Pinus albicaulis; assembly: GCA_034641835.2. NCBI lineage: Eukaryota > Viridiplantae > Streptophyta > Pinopsida > Pinales > Pinaceae > Pinus > Pinus albicaulis. Next base: position 960,265,802 of record CM076577.1, read on the forward strand.
ATTTCTTAATAAAATCTTAAATGAAACAAACTATCAAAGACAACAACATCTTGCAAGCTAAGACAACCCGCTCAAAATTTGATTGCTCAAAATTTGATTGGACAGAATAGTAAAGTTAAGGAGAACTATGTATTTTTAGCGAACACATATTTGTTTGAGTTACCAATTACATCACAGAGTTATCAAAATCCTAGCATAAAGCTTGACAAAGTGATAACTTGTCGTCAATTAGTATTAGGATGGTACATTAGTATTGTTTTTTTGAGAGCATCCTTCACATTGTCTGAGCTTTCCAAGACAACAGAAACCTGCTTGGTAACAATATAAACGATGGTGTCGTACACCAGAAAAATGAAGTATCAATATCTCGTGTCAAACATATGTAGAAAAACATAATGCATTGTAGTAATTAATGACTCAGTACATAATGTATTGTCATAATATTAATGACTTAATATTATTAACATTTGTTTTTTAACTTTATGAAATCAGAATACTCAAATACAAGGCATTCTTTTTTTTTTCTTTGAAACTGGTTATGTTTTCTTAAGATAGAATGAGATGAAGAAAAATACAAGAAAAAATATAAAACACAAAGAATTATCTCTTGTTATTTTCGACATTTTTAATTTTTAATTTTTTTTTGTCTCTACAAAATAACAAGGGAGCATATCATATAATATTCGGATACAATTTATTAGTCTTTTTATATTAATGGTTTTCCAAAAATTGAAAACTGTTATTTTTTCTCCAGAGAGAATAGAAAAAGAAAGATACTTAAAACAAAAAGAGATAAAAAATACAAAAACTTTTTTTCCACACATTTTTAATTTTTTTTGGTTTCCACAAAATAAAAAAAAGATTAAAAATACAAGTACACATATTGTAAGAATAAGAAAACAAAAAACACTTGAAACAAAAAGAAATTAAAAATAAAATTAAAAAAACAAACTCTTGTTTTTTCCACACTTTTTTTAAATTTTTTGGTTTCCACAAACTTACAAAAACAAGCTTAAAAATGGAAGTAGATATATTTTAAACCCAATTCACACGATGAATTTTATATTAAAATACAACACATATATTTTAAATCCAATTCACACACTGAGTTTTATCTTAGAATATCACTTTGAACTTGTATTTCAAACCATGTTTTTTCAATAAAGCTTTCTAAATCAAACCTTAAATGAAACAAACTATCAAAGACAACAACGTCTTGCTAGCTAAGACGATCTGCTCATAATATGATTGGACAAATTAATAAAGTTATGGAGAGCTATCTATTATTAGCGAACACAGTTGTTTGAGTTACAAGTAACGTCACAGAGTTATCAAAAGCCTCGCATAAAACTTGCGAGTTATCACTTTGTCGATAATTAGTATTAGGATGGTACATTAGTATTGTTTTTTACATTGTCTGAGCTTTCCAAGACAATGAAACCTGCTTGGTAACATATAAACGATGGTGTTGTACACCAGAAAAACGAAGTATCAATATCTGGTGTCAAACATATGTAGAAAAACATAATGCATTGTAGTAATTAATGACTCAGTACAAATTGAAAGAAAGGTCGACAACAAAATCATATTGATTATTGTTACGATAAGATTAATGGTCATAGCCTTAAAATATTGTCTTACCTATTTCAAGAATTGCGAAACAAAATAAGAAGTCCATGAAAAAATCATTTTTCTAAAACAAATTTAGAAGTTGGAGAAGGTTTGAGATAACATCAATGGTCGTAGCCTTAAAATATTGTCTTACCTATTTCAAGAATTATACAAAAATTAAGAACCTGAACAAAGGTGGCTATGATGTTCACGAAAAAATCTTGGAAAGAGGTCGAATTTAGAGGAGGGTATTTATATTATTTTTATGGGTTATAATTGTTTTAAAAATCAACAAATTGAATGGGTGAACAAATCAAGATTTAGTTGATAGTTAAAGCAATGAAATTTAAGAAAAACTTTCCATCTTCTAGCATTTTATTTAATGGAAAGGTGCATAGTGATAATTTGGAGAGTTGTCTCCAAAAAAGAAAACTTTAAGACATAATTACAATTAATTATTATAATAATTTATATATTTTTATTTTAATATTATATTTTTTTTCTAATATAACTTTAATTTATTTATTTTAAAAGAAAATATCACTCTCTTTTATATATATATATATATAAGGGTTTATAATATAATATATATTAAATTGTAAGTCATATTCTAAAACAAAGACTTATATATAATTAGTCCATATCAATCATCAATATTTATAATTTAAATTAATTTATTTATATCAAATTTGATATAAAATTATGTTATTTAATATGAATATTAAAATATTTTATGGTTAACAATTAATATTTTTTTAATTAATACATTTTTATTTTAACTATTATATACCAATTAAACATAAATTTAATTGCATGTTATGTAAGATAAATTATATTACTTTTACATGTCATTATGTTAACGGATTATATATTTTTTTAATATTTAAAAGTAAATTATGTTTTGAATATCTTTTTAATATTTAAAAGTAAAATATTATTTTTACTTTTAATTATTTTATTTTTATTTACAATTGCTTTATTTATATTTATAAATGTAAAATTAAATTAAAATTTAAAATATTTTATTAATAAATAATATTGATTTTTTTTTCATTATTGTTTTTAAATATTTATTATTATAAATATTATTCTATTTTTATTTTTATTTATACATATTAAATTAAACTATAAGTATTTTATTAATGGTTAATATTGTTGTTTTTTTAATATTTACTATTATAAATATTATTCTATTAAACAACATGCAAAGCACCACCTCTACACCCACCAAAAAAATGAAGTTTTAAAGTTTGGTGGTGTTGAAAGTTTTAATATTTAGTGTATGAGGGCATATTTGACTTTATGGGATGTGCTTTTATGGTATTATGATGATGCTTCAATAGTTAGTTTTGCACTGAAACTATTATCATATTTAATTCTAAATTATCATTTATATTTTTACAAAACAACATAAAAATGTCATTTATATAATATGAATTATAATATAAAATAATATAATAAAATATAATATAATAATATTATATTATATTTTCTATTAGGTTTAGAATAGATGTTGATAGGGTGTTGGGTTAAGGCACTAAGTGGTGAAAATGTCACTCAAAGTCATGCTAAGGGTTGGTGCCATCTAGATTGGATGTGATCCCTAGGTGATTTTGATTGCTTAAATAGTTCTCAATGGAAATTAATCACTCACACATTAACCATGTTAGTCATCTCAAAACTAGCCTTACTTCAAACAAAGAATTATTATATTATATTATATTATATTTTGGACCAGATTTGAAAATATGCACATATTTTATAAATAAAAAATATTACCTACTTCAATATATATTTATATATGTATATAACTCTCATGTACACTATATAATATAACTTATAATATTATATTACAAATCATATTTCAAAATAAACAAGCATTTGTGTAATTAAAAATATTGCCTACATAAATATAATTCATTATTATAATAGTTTATATATTTTTTTCCTAATATAAACCTCATTTTTCTTTACATAAATGAAAATATCACCTTATTTGTATTATTATTATTATCCAATTTTGAGGTCACTCCCAAGCTAGACACTAAATTGGTGTATGATATCCCCTTGTTTGTGGGACAAGGGATCCACCTTTACTTACCTATTTCACTGCTACGTCTACTAATGCATACATACTCTATACATACTCTACCCCCCTCTTGTTTTGAATATGTGACCTCTTAGGAGGAAACACATGCCTTCTTAGACAGATCCCTTAATAGACATTGTCCTTGCTGGTGGGATATGTGTTGGTAGATAAAACCAAAGTCCAGATCACTTAGTAGACATTTCCCTTGCTAGTGGAATATGTGTTGTAGATAAAGCCAAAGTCCAAATCCCTTAGTAGACATTCTCCTTGCCAGTGGGATATGTTAATGTTTCTTGCAATAACACTTCACTTCTTAATTATGGCTCATTGGTTAAATGTTTTTTTAAAGGCCTCTGCCACTTTGTCAGCCTTGCTCACTTTGATCTATGTGAGATTATAATACACTGGGGTCACTTTGATACTATGAGATTTTGTGTGTTTATAATAAGTCTTCTCGTTTATTAATTGTTTGAATGTTTAATTTTATGTTATGCATATTTCATTTTCTAGTTTTCTATTTAAATTCAAGAATGTTTACTAGGATGAATGTCAAATAAAATTAAAAAAATGGAATAGGAATCAAAAGTTTACCATTTTTACTTACAATGGTTTGATATTGAAATATTTTTCATATATATATATATATATATATATATATATATATATATATAATAACTATATAAATTATACATGTATAACATATTAAGAATTAAGAATTATAAAGTAAAATTTTATTCTATATAAATATATAGTTGATATAAAATTATTTATTTAAAGTAGATATTTAAACATTTTTTTTATCGTCAACATATACTATGAAGTGATATTTTAATATTTTTAAACAATAAAGAGATTATAAATTTTTTATATTTATTTTCAATAGTAAATTACTATTAATATTGAAATATTTTATTTATGACTTGTTATCACTTTAATAATTCTAAAGTTGTGAGATTTTTTATTTAAAGTCGAAGAACATTAGAGGTAACCACAGACCAACTTTTAAACTCTAAGATCTAGCCTTCTTAGGGTTCAGAGAGGGCTCTCTCTTTAAGATTTAACTTTGTTTTAATTATAAGATATTAGGCTAGTTATGATTATGCAAATTGGTTTGGTTTAGTGGGAAAAATCACTTAATGAGATGGATAGTTAGTGGGAGATTTGTTTGTCCATTTGGCTAAGGAGTCAAAAGTCAAGCAGACAGAACTAAGATCAAGGTCAAAAAAGTCAAATGTTTTCAGGGCAAGATAGACAAGTCTTTGAAGATATTGGAAGGCTATTTGGTGAAGTGGTTTAATCAGGATACAGAGCAATGGAGAATTCTTTAATCCGAATAAGGAATGAGTAAACAGAGGTCATTCAAAAGAGGGGGAAATTAAGGGTTCTGTACTTTAGAAGTCAACATAAAACATAGAAATGTTAAACAGTTAAAGACAGGGTGCTTCTAACAAATACCGTAACAATACTCCTGACTTATCATTCAAATTTAGATAACATATATGGATGCATGTAAACATAAGAATATAAACAAATACAATAGAAAGTACTTCAATTCAATGGCTCATCACATGAATCCTGAAATATGATGCTAGATGATTTGATCCAGTCTGCTACTCGAACTTGCAACAAAAAGCCTTCAAGTACAACAAAAATGACTATATAAATATTCAACAATTTATTCCACAATATCACTTCAAAAGATGAAGTATATATACAACAATGTTTACAAAATATCATAGAATAATCAGAGGATTTTTCTAAGGAAATAAAATATCTTTTACAACAAAATCATGATGGCTGATTAACAACCTAGCAAGCTGTCCTATTTATCAAAATAAAATAGAAAATGTTGTTATGGATTAGGTGCAGTTGGCTACCTTGGTGTCTTCTTTGCTGGAAATGATATTTGAAATCTATTATGAAATATTATATTCTTATCTGATACTCTTTCAGATGATACTCTTTACCTTTGATACACTTTAAACTCTGTCAAAACTACCTTACTGCTGTAAAAAATTCTATTTTGACCGTGAAAAAATCAACGAACTATTTTATCTTTTTATCTGCAATTTGAATTTTATAGTAGGTCAGTGAGTGATTCCCAAGCATCTTGATCAAGAATTTTTATCCTTTTCAGCTTCCTAAAGTTCTGATCTGCCTCAGTGTATCTCGAAAATGTTGGTTTTATAAAAAACAAGGTGTTTTATCTCATGCTGAAGATAAAACAAGTCTTCAAAACTTCCGTGTAAAACTTTCCCTGTAGGAATTCCTTGTCCTTCAATTTTTTCAACCTTCTCTTTTGCATAATCTCTAATATTTTTGTTGTAGTCCTCCTATGGCATGAGTTATCATTAATGACTAGGATGTTAGGAAAACCTCTTTGCCTCAAATTTTCAAACTTAACCATAAACTTGGTTATGGCTATGTTCATGTTTTCACATTTTTCTTCTAACCACGTTCATTAAATTATTCTTTGAAATGAATTTCCTTATTTCAAGGATTATCTCTGTTTTATTAGTAATTTCTATCTCTTCAATTTCTTGCTTGTTCTTGTTGTTGAAAAATTTGATTAATTCTATGGCCTGTTCTAGTTTGTCACCTAGCTTATCTTTTGTTTTCTAAATTTCTGCTTGTGCTACCTTCAGTAAATCCCTCTGCTCATATATTACCTAGATCGACAACCAAACATCATTGATTGCTTCAATGAATTTACTCCATAACTGATTTTTCACATAAGAAATTGGCTCTTTCAAGGTTAAATCCTTTTGTAGATTCTTCAATTCCACATTTAACATGTTAGCCCTTTGTTCATGATTTTTGGCATTAATTTGGGTTAGATTCTTAGTATCTTCAAGATTATCAATAAATTTCTTCAATCTGTTGATCTCATTGGCTTGAAGTGACATTTCCTCCATAGCTTTAACTAATTTAGTAGCCTCATCAGACTGTTGAGCTGTTGTCGTAGAGGATTCTGTGGCTGAAGTAGTGGATGAGGTTACTGGCACTGTAGTAGCTAGTGGTACTTTTGGTGCCAACACTTCTACCAGAGTTGAAGGCACAACTGTAGTAACCATGGGAATTACTGTATGAGTTTCCTGTGATTTTGTAATTTCTCTTTCATGGACAAGTTTGTCCATTTTGATCTGCATCTATTTTATCTGTCTTGTTAATTTTAGAATCAAGTTCATAATATTATCTTTTTTTTTTCCTCTTGAATTATTTCTTTGGCTTGTGGATGTTCAGTTGGTGGAAGCTTGAGCCATTTCCTCAATGCTACAAGATTAGCATTTTTTTTCTTCACTAACTCTTCTGCTGCTTTGACATTGGCAGGATCATATCCTACTTGAATAGCCAACTCTTCTAAAGACTTAATCCTAAGATCTTTAGCATATGAAGAAGCCTTGTCCACTTTAATTTGATCTCTCATGTTTCTTATTGTATTCTGGAGTTTGCTGACACTCATAGCCTTTGTAGTGATAGTATAATATAGCATCTCAAAAGTTTTCCTATGAAATTCAATTTGATCTAGTGCATGGATACTTTCTATTGGCACTTCAAGATAGATTTTCTTGTAATCTGCCATTGTCTTGGGAGTCTTGACTATTGGTTAAAGCAATGAAATAATCAACTTCTTGTTTGAATAATCAAAAGCTGATAAAAGTCTATTCTGGATACCTGGTGTTTTCTTGAAATAATGAGAATAAATCTCATTTTTATTTCTTCATTCTTTGTCTTAATCTACTTATATTTCTCTCTGATATCAAGATATTTTTTTTCTATTGTATGTGAGGAGGATGCCTCCATAATCTGTTGCTTTTCAATTACCTGTGTATTGGAATTATTAGGATGTTCTTCATTTAAAATCTCTGTTGATGGATCATTTGTAATGATTGTAGTTGAATTTGTATTTGTCTCTGGAACATTTGTATCTTCTACTTCTATGATCACTTTTCATTTATCAACTGAATTGACTTTAGGCTTTTTACTGTATCTAAGTTTAAACCTATTTTTAGTTGTTGTCTCAGAAGTGTAGGTGCCTTCTTCTCTCACTGTCTTAGTAGCTTTCTCTCCTTGATTTGTAGTTTGCAAGGTGTGACTAGTATCACCCTGTTTAACTGCTTCTACCAAGGTATTTTCTGGCCACTGTATTTGATTGAAATATTGTTCAATATCTGGTTTTTTCTCATGAATATAAGGTGTCAGTTTGCACTTCACCCTCATTTTTCTTAATATTCCTTGTGGGTCATAATTCCATGAGAATATTTCTTCAAATCTGTACTCAAGTAACTATTTTTCTGCTTCTTGTTCTGCATCTCTGTGATTACAAATAAAAGGTCCTACTTGATTCTTCAACTTAAATTGGGTCTTCTTTTTGGCTACTAGGAATTTTATAGAATCTAAATTTAAGATTTTCCTGATATAATCCAAGGAAAAAATTCTCATTGTTACATATTTAGGAAGTTTATAGGGTAACAAATTAGACCCAAAAACTCTGATTTCTGTATTTTTTTTTATATAAGTACCAATCTCTAGTTCTAGTGTGCTCTGATAGTTGTAGAACTTTATTTATTTCATCACTGATTCTTGGTTGTACTGTATTTGTTAGCATGCTTATCAATGGATGAATAAAGTAATTTGTAAACTCTACATAGCTGAACTCTGTGGACTCTTTTCTTATCAAATATGTCTAAAATATGACTGAAAGTGGATTCTCTTCTATATGAAGCTTCTAAAGTGTTATTGGAAACTTGTCTTCTTGGAAATATAAGAACATATGGAAAAGAAAGGATGTATACCTAAATACTCCTTCAATTGGCATTTTGAAAATCTGATCATGGATATTATCATCTATGTATTCAACATAATTGAAAATGATAGAAGGAGGTTGTCTTGGTGCAAAGGGAGATAGGAAACTAGGATTGACTCATCTGTATTTTCATCTATAAAATACCCTAGGATAAAGGACAACATGGATATGACATGCCTAGACCCTTCTGGAAATTTTGAAGTAGAGTAAGGAGGGTTGATTTCCAGAATTTCAACATGTAAACGCATGAAGACTTGAAAATTTTGGAACCTTTTGGGAAAATCAAGACCAATGTAAAGTTTGGTAAGTGCTTCTATTAATAAGGGAACTGCATTAGGATCTAGTTTGATTTGTAGCGTCTGGTTTATTCACTTAGCAATAATTGTAAATAATACTTCTTTATTTTCATTTACCATTGCTCTTTGTTTAGGTGAATAATAGGTCTGACACATCCTAATAACCTCTGGACATTGATGGGTGAGTGGAACAACATATTTGGGTAGGTTTGACTCCCAAATTTGGACTTCTTCAACTTGATCCAATGACTTTTCATAACTCCACCAGTGGAGGTCTAGCAGATTGAATTCTACAATTGGATGTACTATTTTATAATCCACATCTACTAAAGGTGTATGTTCAATGTCTACAACAGGAGTTTGTAGAGGATTTACAATAATTGTAGTCTTGGATTTTACTGCTCGATTTGATTTTGACATCTTTTATACTTTCTGGATAACTAAAACTCTGTCTTTGGACTTTTTTGGACTCTTCTGTAAGATTAGATTGTTTACAGAAGTGTTTTTTATTTTAACAGAGGTTAGTTGGATAAAAATAGGTAAAAACTATCTTTTCCTTGGGTTTCAACGTTCAATTTTGAATTTAAACTGGACTTTAGAATCTTTACAGGTTTAGAAAATTATAAACAAGGGTTTGAATGCTTTTTTCAGTAAATACTGGTCTGAGATTTATTCAAATTGGGCACTGAAGGATTTAGGTTACCTGTGAAGGATTTCTAGCCAAATTTGAAGTCTTATAAGGTCTGCAAAGGATAAATAAATTCAAATTTTCCTTAAAAAAACATATGAAATATTGAAAACAGGGGTTTATCAAAGATTTCACAGTTAATTCATTCTTTTCAGGAAACTACAGGGTATTCTTTGGCTAAATGGTCTCTACTGAGCTTAATTCCATCAGAAAACTCCTTTTTAATTGATAAATAGGTCATTTTTTGTGAGGAATACCTATTTGTGCAGGTATTTAGTCTTTTAAACAAGTTTTGAGGCATAAAATAGGCTTCTGATAGCTTTGGAGGTTTCTTGGAAGCAATCTAGATGCTTCCAGTAGTCTTTGACAACAACTATGGAGGCTTTTTTTAGGTTCTCTAGACGTGAAACCAGTGTATCAGGACCTTTGTTTCTAAGTCGGAGGATAAATGCATGCAAATAATGCAGAAAGGGCTTAATGGGTGCAATACGAAGGTTTATATGATGTTTTAGGTTTAAACTAAGTAAAGTGTGTAAAATAGGCATTTAGTATAGAAATTATTCCATTTTGATATTTACACATAAACTTAGGATAAGATTTATTTTGTGGGTTTTTGATTTTTTTTGGATGAAATGGAATTAATTAAGTAGCTATTTTACTTTCACTAAGCAAAGAAGGTATTTTACTTAGGAAAATGGATTTTCATGAAGGGAATCTAGCATTTTTAACCAATCAGTTACTAAGCATTAGGTCTGGTCCCAACAGAATTAAGAGAAATCCTCTGAACCTCATTAACTGAAGGTTTAGAATACTGGATCATTGTGGGGGGATGGAAATTAGTAATTTTCCCAATGATACTTTATTACATGCCTTGCACAACTACTTTCTACCTACCCATCTTTATTATAACATTTTTACTTTATTTGCATGGGTTCATTTAAGCTTGCAACCCTCAATCCATTTTTCTTTTAAAGCAATAAATCTATCTAATTGTAACCTTATTTCATCTGATGGCTCAGATTAAACTGTAGAGCTCCTCATTTATTCTATAACTATCTACTGATTTGTCAAGTTTAAACTATTTGACATATATTTATTCTCTATCTAAAACATGAAATTCAAAGCATGAAAAGCTAATATTAAACTATTTAACTGATCATGGATTATGGAATTTTGAACAATCTGCACATAACCATTATTCTTACAGTAAAAGTAAATAGTAGTGGCATTTTAACTCACTCACTTTCATGTCTTATTTTTATCTCTTCTTTTTTTTGGGGTCTATTCTTTTCTAAGTCCTTTGTTCTTTCTTTTAGGACTTTTACCCTCTTTTAATTTTTTATTATTTTCAAAATATGGGAAAACAACTTGTAGAAAGCAAGGTATTTACATATTTAAAAGACTATCAAATTCAATTCAAAAATTATAAACCCTATTATTATAGGACCCTAACAATGGCTCCACATGTGGATGACATTTCCTGGTGAAATTTCAAGAACTTTAAGACTAGTAGCCTTCGAATTTTGACTGTGATGAACTTGAAAGTGTTTTATGATCTCTGTAGTTATTTCATACCCTCTCAAAGCTTAGGGCCTTCTCTCCGGGATTTAAATCTGTTAGGAAAACAACGAATCCAATCTAAAATCTTCAATGTATATGTACAATGGTCAAAGTAAATAAAACTAACTATTTGTTATCTCTGAGGAGTAGTAGTGCTTCAACATTCTTCCATTTTACTAGTCCATATAACATATCTGATCCATCCATTTCTTTTATAAAGAAAGCACTGTTACCTCTACAACCATAAATAACATAAGGTCCTTTCCTTAGAAAATCAAATTTTCCATGTCCACCTTTCTCTTCTCTTCTTGAATCCCATTTTAACACTTTGTCTCCAATGTAGAAATCATCTTCTTTACTCTTTTTGTCAAAAAATTTCTTTATTTTATCCTGGATAACTTGAGATTTAATATAAATCTCTTCTCTTGTTTGCTTCAAGAGAATCGTTTGATTTATCCTTCTTTGAATGTCATTTATCTCAACTTGTAATTCTTGGATAATATTCATTACTGGTACTGCTAAGGAAGATGGAAAAACAACATCCATTCCATAGACAAGCTGGTAAGGATATGTACTAATAGATTTTTTGGTGGTAAGTCTATCTCCCCATAAGGTATTGACTAAATTCAAGTTTCAAGTCTTTTTGTTATCTTCTAGTAACATTTCGATGATGTTTACAAGGCTCTAATTTGAAGATTCAACAAGGCCATTACCTTGAGGGTAATGTGTATTAGAATGGCCTAGGGTAATATGATATTTATGAAAAAATTCAATTATAATTTTAGATTTGAATGCAGCTGCATTTTCCGTAATTATCTTTTAGGGACATCCAAATCTTGAAAGTGTGTTTCTTTCTAAAAAGGAGATAATGACAGTGTCAGTGGCTTGCCTAGAGGGTATGACTTCAATCCACTTGGTAAAATAGTCAGTGGCTGTCAGAATCCACTTGTGTTGGGCTGCTGATGGGGGGTGAATTTCACCAATGAAGTCTAGACCCCATTGTTGAAATGGAATTTCAATTGAAGTGGGTTTTGAGGGCAGGGGTAACAACTTTTTCTTACCCTCAAATATTTGACAATTGTGATAGGAGGTCACATGCCTTTTTACATATGCGAACAAAGTAGGCCAGTAGAAACCAACGCTCAGGATTTTGTCTGCAGTAGTCTTCCAATAGAGATGTCCTCCATAGTCACCTACATGAAATTCTTGTAATAATTTGTCAAATTCTTCTTTTAACAAAAAAATTAACAATATCCCACTATGATCCTTCCAAAAAAGTACTTTGTCTAATATAAAAATTCTTACTGCCTTAAGGTTTAAGTTTCTAGCTTTTGTTCTTGATAATATAGGAGGATCTTGTAATTTTAGTGATACAAATATGATATATTCATACCATGGTGAGTCTAAAAATGATTCATTGATCTCTGGAGTCGCCATCTCTTCCTGATCATCTACTTGGGCAATAAAATTTATGTCTAGGGCATGACAATTTGATTTAGACATGAGTTTGGCTAAACCTTAACCTTTTATAAGTTTAGTGGGTTTTATCTCTGTGTCATATTCCAAAATTGTGGAAATCCACTTACCTCTTCTACCATCAGGACCATCCTGAGTTAGAATGTCTTTTACTACTTCATTTGAGACATAGGCAATGATGTGAGAATAAATAATGTACACTCTGAAATCTTTAATGGCCTTTACCAAGGCTAGGGCATGTTTCTCCATGATATTTTATTTCAAAGTGGCATCTCTTAGTGTTCTGCTAAAGAAAGCTATGGGCTGCTCATAACCCTGGTCATTTTTTTGTAGTAAAACTGCAACAATGGTGTGTTCTGAAGCAAATGAAAAAATGATGAAATCCTTTTTAAAGTTAGGACTTATAAGGACTAGGGTTTTGGTTAAGTCTTGTTTGATGGATTCAAATGATTGTTTGGCCTCAATATTCCATTTAAGAACTGAATCTTTTTTAAGCATGTTGTTTAGTTCTCTAATTATTTTAGCTAAATTGGAAATGAATCTTTTAAAAAAGTTAATTTCTCCTAGAAAATCTTGTAATTATTTTATATTTCTTGGTGGACTAATGTTTAGAATTTCTTCTATTCTGGCAGGGTTTATTATAATTCCTTCTTTATAAATTGTGTGTCCTATTAACTTGCCTTATTCTAATCCAAATAAGGTTTTCTTAGGGTTTAAAGAGATGCCCAACTTTTGGCATTTAATAAAGACTTGTCTAAGATGATCCAGGTGTTCATAATCTGTCTTAGAAAATAAAGTTATGTCATCTAAGTAAATCACTAAGAATTCATGAATTTCCTTTGCAAAGGCTATATCCGTAGCTCTTTGAAAGGTAGCCCCTGCATTCATGAAACCAAAAGGAATTTTTACATAAATAAAAGTGCCCCAAGGAAAAATTTGTTTTGGATTGATCCTCTGGTTGGACTAAAATTTGGTTGTATCCTAAAAATCCATCTAAAAGTGAAATCCTAGAAGAACCAACTACCCTTTGTAAAATGTGATCCATCTTTGGTAAAGGATAATTATCTTTTAAGGATAATTTGTTTAGATTCCTAAAATCAACACATAATCTAATCTCTCCTATCTTTTTTCTCGTTGGAACTAAATTAGAAACCCAACCATAATATTTGAATGGTGCAATTATCTATGCATCGTACATTCTTTTTACCTCTTTTTCAATCAAAAGAATTAAAATAGGGTTGATCCTTCTTAAATTTTGTTTAAAAGGCTTTTGGTCTTCTTTTATAGGGATTTTATGTTGTATTATGTTGGTGTCATAGGATTTTAGGTCATCATAACTCCAAGAAAAACATCTTGAAATTCCTTAAAAAGAGCAATATATTTTTCTTTTTCTTATTGAGGTAAGGCTTTGGAAAGTTTGATCATCTTGGGTTTTAAGTTTGTGCCTATGTTACATTCCTCAATATCAGATCTAAGTGGCTCCATTTTGGGTTTTCTAGCAACATCATTTGAGTCAAATAAATCTTCTAAAAGAGTTAAACCCTTTGGTAAGAAATTATCTTTGAGATTTAATATATTAGATTAATCATCAATTATCTCATCAATTTCTACTCTCTCTAAGTTATATATATCTGATTGACTAAATTTAGTAGGTCTAGCAAACTTTACTTTATTTACATCTATATTATTCAAATCAATTTCAGTATCTAAATTCTGATCTAATGTACAATCTGTATCTATTTTATAGTTCTGAAATTCGCCTTCATTATTCATAAAATGGTAAATCTGTTGATCTTGTGAGAAAATTTGCCAATATTGAGGTTATCTAGAATTATTGGTTTATATTTTACTTCTGCAGTATACTTATGAGTGGGCTAAAACGGTAAATTATAGGAACTAGCCTTCTTGGTATTGCAGAAAACTTACATTCCAACAATTCATCTATCAAATCTAATACAGTTTATCTATATTGGCCTAATCTAGGATTATAAACAGAATATTCTCCTTTTATCTGTTTAATAATCAAATCTGAATCTCCCATTATTGATATTATTTTACCTCCTAGGTTTCTGGTAATCTGGAGTCCTAAAATTAGGGCTTCATACTCAACCATATTTTTGGTACATTTAAAATTCAATCTGAAAGAATGGAATTCTGCACGATTTTTTTCAATATTAGTTATCCAAACTCCTGCTTCTACTCCTAGTTTTTTTACTGAGCCATCAAAATCTAAATTCCATAAAGATTCATCAAAGATATTGTCATTGTTTTGTGTTTTATTTTTGTCCTTTAGTTCATTTTTGAGTTCATTATTAGTTTCATAGCTACATAAGATGAAAGAATCTAGGTCAATAGGTGTAGCATAAATTGGGTAATCTATTGATCTTGCTACACTACTCACCATATATTTCAACAATGTTTCCCTATAGAGTTCCTTTGGTTGACCAAAAACTAATATGGTTGCATATGACATGTCCAATTGTAGAGATCCCTATAATTTTGCTCCCCATGAGCGAGATAATAACATTCCATACTTGGGTGGGATATCAGCTGTTAAAATGTCCATGAGTATATTTTTACCAGGATATTGAACTAATGTGACACAAAAATATTTAATTAAACCTGGGAATTTCAGTTTGCTTGAATCAAATGAAAATAAATTTTTGTAAGGCCTTGTGATGTCTAAATTCAAGGTTTCCATTATTGCTGTGGGCATTAGATTGTGTGAAGCCCCTGAATCTAACATTACATTGTGTAGTATTTGGTCATGAACAGTTAGGCTAATGTAAAATTGTGGAGCTGCTCCATCTTGATGTTTTCCATTAACATCAGGACCAGAAATTAACTCTGGTTGATCATCATTCAAGTTTACAAAGTTTTCTCCATCATTCATGTTTAAGGTTTCAATGATAGTTGTTTTATACAAATCATTTTTTACCAATTTTTTCAAAGGAATTGGTATTTTTAACTTTTCAATTTCAGTTTTTATATTAAATGAAGGTTGTGATTTACTATTTTGAATTAAATCTTCCTTAGTAACTATAGTTTGAGTGGGTTTATCTTGTTTTTCTACAATTATTTTTTCATTTTTTGTTTGAGTTTCTTGTGTCTTACTGCTTCTGGTTTTCGTTTTAGGAATGGTTTGAGAAGTAGTAGATGTTTTTTCAGATTTTGAAATATCAGAAGCTACTTTTGCAGTGGCAGCTTTTGGATCTGCTGATTTTGGATTAGCAGTGGATGTATTGGATTCCAAGTTTCTTATTTTAGAAGAATTATGTGTTTTTATAGCAATAGATGATTGAGAATCTTTTGATGTTTGATTAACTTCATCTGTTATGTCAACAATTTTAGGACTGGGTGAAATTTTGGATCTGGAAACTTTTTGGGATGCGTTAGAGTTTTTCTTATTTTCCCTAGGGAGAATTTGCATAAATTTTGTTGTTGGGGCTTCTACTATTTTCTTATTTTTAGTTTCGGTAGTTTTTTTAGTAGAAGGTTCAATTTTTTTATTACTTCTAAGGTTATATTGTTTATGTACTTCGTTTATGGCAAAATCATAACCTTGCTTGTAGTCAAATGATTCACCTGAATCTAATTGAAGTTGTTGCATTTCAAATAACTCCGTGTCTTCCTAAGTGAGAAAGATAGTGTTATCATCATTTATACCCATTAAATTTATGGTTTCTTCATCATCAACATTTTTTTGAGAACTTTCAACATATTTCTCTTGAAATGGAGGTCTTATTGTCTGATCAGGGGTTGATTCTTCAAATTTTCCTGAATTTATATTTTTCCTGAAGTTGGGATTCCTAATTTGCTATTGATTATCCCATTGAGGACTCCTTTCTATGTTGTCTAATCTATCCATAATTCTCTCTAAATTTTTAGCTAGCTGATCTATTTTTCCATCTGAACTAGATGTTTCTTCCTTTATGGTTACTCTCCTCTCATTCCTCAATCTAGCTTTTCTAGCTAAAATATTTACTTCTACACTAACAACATCTGTTTGCATTATTTCTAAGGTTTCAACATTTCTTTCCCTTAGCTAATAAGCCATGTATGTGTCAAATCCATCAGGGAATTTGAGTAGGATAGAATCAAGGCTGGGTTTAAGATTAGTTTGGATTGAATTATAAACACTATTGTATCTTGTGCAGTAGTCCTGGACTATTTCATTAGGAGCTCTTTTCATGGCATCAAATTCAGATAATATTTGGAGTGGATTTTTCTTCTTTTCCCATTTATTTAAAAATAATCTATGAAATACTCCTAAATCAGTTATACTACCAGGATTAAGACCTTTAACCCGTTTTTTAACTTCCCCTGTTAATTTTCGTGAAAAGAGTCTCATTTGTACATCAAAATCATCTATTTCATGAAGCTCAAAATAATTTGTTATTTTATTAATGTGTTGTTGGGCAATGTACTGAGTAGTAGCATGAAATTGGGGTATCCTACTTTGGAAATCCTGAGGCATATTATGTAGTTGTGCTGAAAGAACTAGGGGAGCATACCTAGTAGCCATAGCTTGAATTTTAGCTTGGCTAGGAGGTAGATTGGAAGTGCTTGGGTCTGAACTGCAAGTACTAGCTAATGCAGTTAATGAAGTGACTGATGAAACTAGACTATAGGATGGTGAAATAGAAAAAATCATGGATGAACTAAAGGATAAAGTTGGGGTGTTAGAAAATGAAACTGGAATATATGAAAAACTACTTAGGAATGAGAATGACGAGTTTAAATTTGCAGAAGATAAACTAATCAATGATGTTGATATGGGAGAATATGGAAATAGTATTCTAGGTTGTAAGGGCTATCTAGGGATAAATGGATCTATAGATTGAAAGGTACTGGAAATTACAGATGATGTAGTGGTATCTAAATGAGAAATAGAAGACTTAGATGTGTATGCTAATAATTTAGCTAATTAAATAGCTTCATTTATTTCCTTAAGAATAGTAGCATTTATCTCTTAAATTTTGTCATGAGATTTAAATATCTTTGATTTAGAATATGCTGAAATATTTTTCTGTTTTGTTCCAAGAAATGAAATAAAAATAGGGTCTATTACAACATTTTTTAAGTCAGTTTCGGATTTTCTTCTAAACAAAGAAGGTGCAAAATTTAAGTCAAAATATATATCTCGTAAACTCACTAACTGTTTTGGTAATGAATTGGCTCTATCTAAGGAAACTTTTGCACCTATATCTTCTACTTGTTTATTCTTCTTTCCAATTCTATCTGGATTGTCTACTATAACAACAGGTTTAGGATCCGGGTTTGACCTGGTATAGTAAATTTTTCTAGAAGCCATAATTAATTTTTTTTTATAAATGATAATCACAAATTATAAAACAGTATTTAAGGTAAAAATGTAATGAGAAATATTTCATTAAAGGCCTATTTAAGACTGAGGATTGATTATGTCCCCAGTATGGTCGTCAGTATGTTATCACTCTAATAATTCTAAAGTTGTGAGATTTTTTATTTAAAGTCTAAGAACATTAAAGGTAGCCACATACCAACTTTTAAACTCTAAGATCTAGCCTTCTTAGGGTTTAGAGAGGGCTCTCTCTTTAAGATTTAACTTTGTTTTAATTATAAGACATTAGGCTAGTTATGATTATGAAAATTGGTTTGGTTTGGTGGGAAAAATCAATCAATGATATGGATAGTGGGAGATTTTTTTTTCCATTGGGCTAAGGAGTCAAAAGTCAAGAAAACGGAACCAGGATCAAGGTCAAAAATTCAAATGTTTTCAGGGCAAGATATACAAGTATTTGAAGATCTTGGAAGGTTGTTTGGTGAAGTGGTTTAATCGTGATAAAGAGAAATGACAGATTCTTTAATCCAGATAAGGAAGGACTAGACATAGGTCATTCAAAAGAGGGAGAAATTAAGGTTTCCCTACTCTGGAAATTAGCAGAAAACATAGAAATGATAAACAGTTAAAGACGTGGTGCTTTTAGGAAATCTTGTAATAATACTCTTGATTTATCATTCAAATTTAGATAACATATATGGATTCATGTAAACATAAGAAGGTAAACAAATAAATTAGAAAGTATTTCACTTCAATGGCTCATCACATGAATCCTGAGATATGATGCTAGATTATTTGATCTAGTTTGCTACTTGAACTTACAACAAAAAGCCTTCAAGTACATAAAAAATGACTATAGAAATCTTCAATAATTTATTCCACAATGACACTTCAACAAATGAAGTATATATACAAAAATGTTTACAAAATATCCTAAAATAATCATAGAATTTTTCTAAGGAAACAAAATATATTTTACAACAAAATAGTGACAGTTTCTTAACAACTTAGCAAGTTGTCCTATTTATCCAAATAAAAGAGAAAATGTTGTTGTGGATTAGGTGTAGCTGGCTGCCTTGGTGTCTTCTTTGCTGGCAATGATATTTCAAATCTGTTTTGAAATATTATATTCTTATATGATACTCTTTTAGCTGATACTCTTTACCTCTGACACACTTTAAACTCTGTCAAAACTGCCTTACTGCTGTAAAAAATTATGTTTTGACTATGAAAAAATCAACAAACTATTTTATCTTTTTATCTGCAGTTTGACTTTTACAGTAGGTCAGTGAGTGATGCCCAAGCTTCTTGATCAAGAATTTTTATCTTTTTCAGCTTCCTAAAGTTCTCATATGCCTCTATGTATTTGGAAAATGTTGGTTTTATAACAAAAAGGTGTTTTATCTCATGCTGAAGATAAAACAAATCTTCAAAACTTCTGTGTAAAACTTTCGCTATAGGAATTCCTTGTCCTTCTGTTTTTTCAACCTGTTCTTTTGCAAAATCTCTAATCTTTTTGTTGTAGTCCTCCTGTGGCATGAGTTTATCATTGTTGACTAGGATGTTAGGAAAACCTCTTTGCCTCAAATTTTCAAACTTAACCATAAACTTAGTTATGGCTATCTTCTTGTTTTCACATTTTTCTTCTAACTGCTTCATTAAATTTTTCTTTGAAATGAATTTCCTTATTTCAAGGATTGTCTCTGTTCTATCAGTAATTTCTATCTCTTCAAGTTCTTGCTTGTTCTTTCTATTGAGAAATTTAATTCTATGGTCTATTCTGGTTTGTCACCTAGCTCATCTTTTGTTTTCTGAATTTCTACTTGTGTTGCCTTCAGTAAATCCCTCTGCTCATATATTACTTGGATCGATGGCCAAAAATCATTGATGGCTTCAATGATTTTACTCCATAACAAATTATTCACATAATAAATTGGTTCTTTCAAGGTTAAATCCTTTTGTAGATTCTTCAATTCGTCATTTAACCTGTTAGCCCTTTGTTCATGAGTTTCGGCATTAATTTGGGCTAGCTTCTTAGTATCTTCAAGATTATCAATAAATTTCTTCAATCTTTGATCTCATTGGTTTAAAGTGACATTTCCTCCATGGCTTTAACTAATGTAATAGCCTCTTCCGACTGCTGAGCTGTTGTGGTAGAGGATTCTGTGGCTAAATTAGTGGATGAGGTTACTGGCACTGTAGTAGCCAGTGGTACTTTTGGTGCCAACTCTTCTGCCAGAGTTGAAGTCTGTTAGGTCCCTATATTACTAGTATAGTCCCTTATTATTGTTAGTGTAACCCCCTTATTGTTATTATTATGCCCTTAAATTATTATTGTTAGGTCGGCTAGGATTACATTGTGGCCCACTAGGATTACATTATGGCCCCATGGACTCCTATATATAGAAAGGAGGTTTTGTAAATTGTATCCAAGAATTGTTCATTTATGTAATGTATTGGAGGTTTCCCCCTCGAAGTGGCTTATTTCTAAGGCATTGATATCTCTTTTCTTCTATTTTTGAAGTTGGTTACACAACATTTGGTATCAGAGGTTTGGATTCTAGGGTTTCGCTGCTCCAAACAGGTCATCGTGGAATTTTTGCTATAAATATTTTCCTACAAAGTTTCAGATGCTGAAACTTTTAGGGTGAGAAGCCGAAAGTTGGAGGAATATTTTCTATAAATTTCAGAGCTTGGTTCAAAATATTTGCGGAGATATGATCTGTGGAAGTTAGGTCTTTTTTCAGGCTCCTAAACAGGTCATCGTGGAATTTGCGCTATAAATTTTTTTCTACAAAGGTTCAAAATCTGAAATTCTTATGGTGCGAAGCTGAAATCCTAAAGAAATTCATCAAAAAAATTTAGAGCTTGATTCACAATATTTTTGGAGATATGATCTGTGGAAGGTAGTTCTTTTTCAAGCTCCTGAATTTCATCTCAAAGAGGTGATCGTGGGAAAAGTTCAATAACTCTCTCTCTGGGCATCGGATTGGAGTGCCATAAAAATTGGTCACAAGTACACAGACTGTAGTTTCTTTGCAATCAATTTCAGAGACGAAGGATGAAACAGTGACACATGGCAAGTCGTACAAGTTCACTCTACTAAACGAGTCCATAATTAGGTCATTATGGGAGATTGGACACAAATTTGTCTCGGAGAATCCAAATCAGGTCAGACCTATGGCATTCAAGATATAATTTAGAGGGCTATGTTGGTACCGAAAATCGAATATTTAAGTGCTTCAATCACAAAGATAATCCAATTTCAATATCGAGCTCCTCAAAAGGAAGAAAAATGTGTGTATTTTTTTTTCCGAATTGCATAAGTCTTGTTTGAAGAATCAATTTGAATTGATTCCAATGGGCATATTTTAGAATAGATATCAGTACTGGGTTCTAAAATATGCCCCATAAAAATAATTCAACACCCATTAAGCCTTCAGAAGGCTCTACTATGACTCATGAAGATGAAGAATTACAACATGATCTATCAAAATTACAAGAGCAAGTGCAACAAATTTCACTCTCGTAAAGAGAAACAAAAAATGAAATAGAAGTTTTGAAGAAAGGCGTGGAAGCTAAGATGGATAGCGTGGAAGCTAAGATGGATGGCATGGAAGCTGGCATGGAAGCTAAGATGGATGACATGAAATACAACATGGAAAACATGAAGAATGATCTAAAAACATACATCGAAGGTTTGACAAAGTTGATACAAGAGATGTTTCCTAATGGTGAAAAGATAGTAGAAGAACCTCATGATGAGAAAAAAATCAATGTTAATCATGATTTCATAAACTCTAATGTTGGCGAGAAGAACTACCATATTCCAAAAATGGATATGAGGAATTTTGATGGAAAGGATCCTGTAACATGGATACTACAGATGGAGCAATATTTTGATCTCCATAACGTGCAAAACACACAAAAGGTACGCATTGCAACTTTACATTTATAACAAAATACATTTGTATGGTATCGATGGCTTTGCTCCTGTAAAAAAATTGTCACTTGGTCAATTTTTACGAAATAAATGATAGCACATTATGAGGATACAAAGAGCAACACTTTCTTTAGCCAATTGATAAATCTCAAACAAAAGGGTTTAGTGGGGAAGCACATTGAGAAATTCCAAAAATTGAATATAAGGGTAACTGATATTCCAGAGGAACATAGGATCGATCTCTTCATAAGCACTTTAAAGAATAATATCCAACATGAAGTTCGCGTTTTGGAACCAGATTCATTGGAGAAGGCATTCAGGTTGGCAAGAAAAGTTGAATGTAAAATAATGGCGACAAGGAAGCCTACCACTCAATTCTATAAAGAAGGAAGTGTTGCTATGCCTAGATTTCCACAACCTACAAGGTTGACACCACAACAATTGGAAGAAAAAAGAGCAAAAAGGCTTTGCTACAGTTGTGATAGCAAATACACTAAAGGTCATAAGTGTGCTGAGAAGAAATTATTTTACATAGATTGTGAAGAGGAAGAAGAATATGAACAAGAAGAGGATATACACCAGGAACCAACCCTAGAAGAGGAAGAAATGAATCCGACCATATCGTGTAATGCACTGGCAGGAATTACCACTCCTCAAACTCTCAAGATACAAGGACAAATCAAGAAGAAAAGGTAATAGTGTTGATTGATTCAGGTAGCACCCATAATTTTATTCATTGTAAGGTAGCCAAGGAATTAAATTGTTTCCTATACCCAGCACCAGAATGTCAAGGGATGGTTGCAAATGGAGGAACTATAAATTGCTCTGGAAAATGCCATAATATCAAGCTAACCATGGGGGAATATGTATTGACTAGTCCAATGCTTTTCATTCCTATGGGAGGTGTTGATGTTGTACTAGGAGTACAATGGTTACAATATTTGGGGACGATAGCTTTTAATTTTCAAGAACTTTTCTTGAATTTTTTTCAAAAGGAAAGGATTTCGAATTACGGGGTATTGAAGGGAAGCTAGGAAGGATAATAATCTCTAATGTCATGACAAAGCTTCTAAAGAAATAACAACGAGGCGTAATTGCACAATTATGCTCACTAGAAGTTCCGACATCAAAATCATCTATTTCTGCAGATCTCCAACAAGTCTTGGACAATCATTCCAAGGTGTTTGAAACTCCCAAAGGACTCCCACCCATTCGTGATCATGATCATGCTATTCATTTGATTCCAGGAAGTGTTCCTCCAAACATCAGGCCTTATAGATATCCTTACTTCCAAAAGAGCGAAATTGAACGTATGATTGCAGAAATGTTAGAGGCGCGTATAATTCAACCCAGTCAAAGTTCTTTCTCTGCTCCTGTAGTATTGGTACACAAGAAGGATGCATCATGGAAAATGTGTCTGGATTATAGGGAGCTCAATAAGCTCACCATTAAAGATAAATTTCCCATTCCTGTGATTGATGAAGTACTGGATGAATTACATGGAGAAATTTATTTTACCAAGTTGGATCTTCGTTCAGGATATCATCAAATTAGAATGAAGACTGAAGATATTCCCAAAACAACATTTCGAACTCATGAGGGTCATTATGAATTTTTGGTCATGCCTTTTGGCCTTACCAATGCACCTTCTACATTTCAAGGGTTGATGAATTCCATTTTCAAACCCTTAGAAAATTTGTGCTAGTACTTTTTGATGATATACTAATCTACAGCAGGTCTTGGAAGGATCATGTTGAACATGTTGACAGGGTGCTCAAACTATTGCAGGAGAAACAATTATATGCAAAAACATCCAAATGCTTCTTTGGAGTACAAGAGGTGGAATATCTGGGTCATATTGTATCTCACGAGGGTGTTAAGGTAGACCCTAACAAAATTAAAGCCATTAAAGAATGGAAAGTCCCCACAACCATAAAGCAGTTGTGAGGATTTCTCGGGTTAATAGGGTATTATCGCAAGTTTGTTAAGAATTATGGGAGAATAGCAAGACCTCTAACAACATTATTGAAGAAAGACGGATTTTCATGGACTTGCAAGTCCGAAGGAAAGAATGTCACCATGGTGGTAGTTGATAGATTCTGACGAAGTATGTACATTTTTGTGCATTATCTCATCCATTTAAAGCACCATAGCATGGCTACATTGAGGACAAAATTCAAAAGCTACAGTGAAGCCCAAGGGTTATGGAAGCCCAAGGGTTATTGTGAGCGACAGAGATCCCATTTTTACTGGAAATTTTTGGACAGAGTTATTTTCTTGTTTTGGTACTCAATCAGCTCATAGCTCATCTTATCATCCTCAATCTGATGGTCAAACTGAGATAGTAAATAAATGTTTGGAAGGATATTTTCGTTGTTTTGTATCTGATAAACAAACACAATGGGTCAAGTGGTTACCTCTCGCTGAATGGTGGTATAACACTTCCTTCCATACTGCAGCAAAAATGACCCCCTTTATGGCACTTTATGGATATCATCCACCATCGATCACATCATCTTTAAGGGAAAATTTGAAGGTTCAAGCAGTGGAAGATCACGTCGAGCATCAGCAAGAAGTTCTCCCACTCTTAAAGGATAACCTGAATTTGGCACAAAATCGAATGAAACAACAGGCAGATCAACATCGCAGCGAGAGAAGTTTTGATGTAGGAGATTGGGTATTTTTACGGCTACAACCATACAAACAAATGTACCTCAAGCAAGCTAAGAAGGATAATAAATTATCGCCAAAGTACTATGGTCCTTACAAGGTGTTGCAAAAGATTGGTACTATGGCATACAAATTGGAGCTTCCTGCTTCTTTGCGAGTACATCCAGTTTTCCATGCTTCATGCCTAAATAAGGTTATAGGTGAAAATATTCCAATTCAAACAATATTTCCAAAACTTGATGAGAAAGGAAAAATCATATTGGAACCTGAAGAGGTCATGGAAACAAGAACTCAACAACTACAGACCCATCAATTTCGCAGTATCTCATCAAGTGGAAGAACTTACCCACCGAAGATTCTATACGGGAGGATGAGAATTTTATACAAAAGCACTAGAGCTACTCAAGTACCGAGACAACACTTTTTTGAAGGAGAGGGGCATGTTAGGTCCCTATATCACTAGTATAGTCCCTTATTATTGTTAATGTAGCCCCACTTATTGTTATTGTTGTACCCCTGTAACCCCCATATTGTTATTATTGTGCCCTTACATTATTATTGTTAGGTCGGCTAGGATTACATTGTGGCCCCAATAGGATTATATTATGGCCCCATGGACTCCTATATATAGAAGGAGGTTTTGTTCATTTGTATCATCCAAGAATTGTTCATTTATGTAATGTATTGGAGGTTTCCCCCTCGAAGTGGCTCATTTCTAAGGCGTTGATATCTCTTTTCTTCTATTTTTGGAGCTGGTTACACAACAAAGTCATAGTTGTAGCAACCATGGGAATTACTTTAGGAGTTTCCTATGATTTTGTAATTTCTCTTTCATGGATAAGTTTTTTCGTTTGGATCTCCATCTCTTTTATCTGTCCTGTTAATAGTAGAATCAAGTTCATCATATTATCTTTCTTGTTTTCTTCTTGAACTATTTCTTTGGCTTGTGGATGTTCAGTTAGTGGAAGCTTTAGTTTTTTCCTCAGTGCTGCAATATCAGCATTCGTTTTCTTCACTAAATCTTCTTCTACTTTGACATTTTCAGGATCATATCCTACTTTAATAACCAACTCTTCTAAAGACTTAATCCTAATATATTTACCATATGAAGAATCCTTGTCCACTTTCATTTGATCTCTCATGTTTATTATTGTATTCTGGAGCTTGCTAACACTCATAGCCTTTGTAGTGATGGTAGAATATAGTATCTCAAAAGTTTTCCTGTGAAATTAAATTTGATCTAGTGCATGGATACTTTCTGTTGGCACTTCAAGATCAACTTTCTTGTAACATTCCATTGTATTGGGAGTCTTGACTGTTGGTTGAAGCACTGACATAATCAACTTCTTTTTTGAATAAACAAAAGCTGATAAAATTCTGTTCTGGATACCTGGTGTTTGCTTGAAATACTGAGAATAAATCTCATTTTTCATTTCTTCATTACTTATCTTAATCTGCTTATATTTCTCTCTGATATCAAGATCTTTCTTCTACTGTCTGCGAGGAGGATGCCTCCATATTCTGCTGCTTTTCAATTACCTATGTACTTGAATTATCAGGATGTTCTTCATTTAAAATCTTTGTTGCTGGCTCATTTGTAATGATTGTAGCTGCATTTGTATTTGTCTCTAGAAAATGTGTATCTTCTACTTCTATTGTCACCTTTGCTTTATCAACTAATTGAATTTAGGCTTTTTATTATATCCAAGTTTAAACCTATTTTTAGTTGTTGTCTCAGCAGTGTAGGTACCTTCTTCTTTAGCTCTCTTAGTATATTTCTCTCCTTGATTTGCAGTTTGCAAGGTGTGATTAGTATCACCATGTTTAACTACTTCTACCAAGGTATTTTATAGCCACTCTATTTGATTGACATATTATTCAATCTCTGGTTTTTTCTCATGAATATAAGGTGTCAGTTTTCACTTCACCCTCATTTTGCTTAATATTCCTTGTGGATCATAATTCCATGAGAATATTTCTTCAAATCTGTACTCAAGTAACTGTTTCGCTACTTCTTGTTCTACATTTCTGTGATTACAAATAAAAGGTCCTACTTGATTCTTCAACTTAAATTAGGTCTTCTTTTTGGCTTTTAGGAAGTTGATAGAATCTTAATTTAAGATTTGCCTGATATACTCCAAGGCAAAAATTCTCATTGGCACATATTTCGGAAGTTAATAGGGTAACAGATTGGACCTAAAAACTCTGATTTCTGTATGTTTTTTATATAAGTACCAATCTCCAGTTCTACTATGCTCTGATACATGTAGAAATTTCTTTATTTCATCATTGATTCTTTGTTGTACTATATTTGTTAACATGTTTATCAATGGATGAATAAAGTAATTTGTAAACTCTACATAACTGAACCCTATGGACTCTTTTCTGGTCAAAGATGTCCAAAATATGACTAAAAGTGGATTCTCTTCTATATCAAGCTTCTGAAGTGTTATATTTTTTGGCTTCCTAAAGTTCTCATCTGCCTCAGTCTATCTGGAAAATGTTGGTTTTATAACAAAAAGGTGTTTTATCTCATGTTGAAGATAAAACAAGTCTTCAAAACTTATGTGTAAAACTTTTCCTGTAGGAATTCCTTGTACTTCTGTTTTTTTCAACCTGCTCTTTTTCATAATCTCTAATCTTTTTGTTCCAGTCCTCATGTGGCATGAGTTTATCATTAATGACCAGGATGTTAGGAAAACCTCTTTTCCTCAAATTTTCAAACTTAACCATAAACTTGGTTATGGCTATGTTCATGTTTTCACATTTTTCTTCTAACTCATTCATTAAATTCTTCTTTGAAATGAATTTCCTTATTTCAAGGATTGTCTCTGTTCTATCAGTAATTTATATCTTTTCAAGTTCTTGCTTGTTCTTGCTATTGAGAAATTTGATTAATTCTATGGCTAGTTCTAGTTTTTCACATAGCTTATCTTTGGCTTTCTGAATTTATGCTTGTGTTGCGTTCACTAAATCCCTCTGCTCATATATCACCTGGATCGATGGAAAAACATCATTGATGGCTTCAATGATTTTACTCCATAACTGATTCTACACATAATAAATTGGATCTTTCAAGGTTAAATCCTTTTGTAGATTCTTCAATTCCACATTTAACCTATTAGCCCTTTGTTCATGAGTTTTGGCATGAATTTGGGCTAGCTTCTTAGTATCTTCAAGATTATCAATCACTTTATTCAATCCGTTGATCCCATTGGTTTGAATTGAGATTTCCACCATGGCTTTAACTAATTTACTAGCCTCGTCAGACTACTAAGCCGCTGTGGTAGAGAATTCTATGGCTGAAGTAGTGGATGAGGTTATTGACACTGTTGTAGCTAGTGGTACTTTTGGTGCCAACTCTTCTGCTAGAGTTGAAGGCACAACTGTAGTAACAATTGGAATTACTGTAGGAGTTTCTTTTGATTTTGTAATTTCTCTTTCATGGAACAGTTTGTTCATTTGGATCTCCATCTCTTTTATCTATCCTGTTAATTGTAGAATCAAGTTCATCATATTATCTTTCTTGGTTTCTTCTTGAACTATTTCTTTGGCTTGAGGATGTTTAGTTGGTGGAAGTTTGAGCTGTTTCCTTAATGTTGTAATAAAAATATTCTTTTTCTTCACTAACTCTTATACTGCTTTGACATTGGAAGGATCATATCCTACTTGAATAACAAACTCTTCTAAAGACCTAATCCTAAGATCTTTAGCATATGAAGAAGCCTTGTCCACTTTCATTTGATCTCTCATGTTTATTATTGTATTCTGGAGCTTGTTTACACTCATTTCCTTTGTAGTGATGGTAGAATATAGCATCTTAGAAGTTTTCCTATGAAATTCAATTCGATCTAGTGCATGGATACTTTCTATTAGCACTTCAAGGTCAACTTTCTTGTAATCTTCCATTGTCTTGGGAGTCTTGACTATTGATTGAAGCATTGATATAATCAACTTCTTGTTTGAATAATCAAAAGCTGATAAAAGTCTATTCTGGATACCTAATGTTTTCTTGAAATACTGAGAATACATATCATTTTTTATTTCTTCATTCTTTTTCTTAATCTGCTTATATTTCTCTCTGATATCAAGATCTTTTTCTTCTGTTGTCTGTGAGGAGGATGCCTCCATACTCCATTTCTTTTCAATTACCTGTGTATTGGAATTATCATGATGTTTTTCATTTAAAATCTCTGTTGCTGGCTCATTTGTAATGACTGTAGCTGCAGCTTTATTTCTCTCTGGAACATTTGTATCTTCTACTTCTACTGGTCACTTTTCCTTTATCAACTGAATTGACTTTATTCTTTTTACTGTATCTAAGTTTAAACCTATTTTTAGTTGTTTTCTTAGTAGTGTAGGTACCTTCATCTCTGAATCTCTTAGTAGATTTCTCTCCTTGATTTGCAATTTGCAAGGTATGACTAGTATCACCCTGTTCAATCTCTGGTTTTTTATCATGAATATAAGGTGCCAACTTGCACTTCACCCTCATTTTTCTTAATATTCCTTGTGGATCATAATTCCATGAGAAGCTTTCTTCAAATCTGTACTCAAGTAATTGTTTTGCTGCTTCTTGTTCTACATCTCTGTGATTACAAATAAAAGGTCCTACTTGATTCTTCAACTTAATTTGGGTATTCTTTTTGGTTGCTAGGAAGTTGATAGAATCTGAATTTATGATTTTCCTGATATGATCCAAGGCAAAAATTCTCATTGGCACATATTTAGGAAGTTTATAGGGTAACATATTGGACCCAAAAACTCTGATTTTTGTGTGTTTTTTGTATAAGTAAATTTCTCCAGTTCTAGTGTGCTCTGATAGTTGTAGAACTTTCTTTATTTCATCACTAATTCTTGGTTGTACTGTATTTGTTAACATGTTTATAAATGGATGAATAAAGTAATCTATAAACTATGCATAACTGAACTCTGTGGACTCTTTTTTGATCAAATATGTCCAAAAGATGACTGAAAGTGGATTCTCTTCTATATCAAGATTTTGAAGTGTTATTGGAAACTCATCTGCTTGGAAATATAATAACATATAGAAACGAAAGGGTGTATACCTAAATACTCCTTCAGTTGTTAGTTTGAAAATTTGATCATGGATATTATCAGCTATGTATTTAGGATAATTAAAAATGAAAAAAGGAGGCTTTCCTAGTGCAAAGGTAGATAGGAAACCTAGGATTGACTCATCTGTATGTTCATCTGTAAAATACCCTAAGATAAAGGAAAACATGGAGATGACATGCCTAGACCCTTCTAGAAATTTTGAGGTAGAGTAAGGAGGGTTGATTTGTGGAATTTCAACATGTAAAGGCATGAACACTTGAAAAATTTGGAATCTTTTGGGAAAATCAAGACCAATGTAAAGTTTGGTAAGTTCTTCTATTGATGAGGAAACTGCATTAGGATCTGGTTTGATTTGTAGCGACTGGTTTATTGACTTAGCAGTAATTGAAATGATAATTCTTTATTTTCATTTACCATTGCTCTTTGTTCAAGTGAATGATAGGTCTGACACATCCTAATAACCTCTAGACATTGATGGGTGAGTGGAACAACATATTTGGGTAGGTTTGACTCCCAAATTTGGACTTCTTCAACTTGATCCAATAACTTTTCATAACTCCAACAATGGAGGTCTAATAGATTTAATTCTAAAACTAGGTCTACTATTTTATAATCCACATCTGCTAAAGTTGTATGTTCAATGTCTACAACAAGAGGTTGTAGAGGATTTACAATAATTGCAGTCTTGAATTTTATTGTTGGATTTGATTTTGACATCTTTTAGACTTTCTGGATAACTAAAACTCTGTATTTGGAATTTTTTGGACTCTTCTGTAAGATTAGATTGTTTACAGAAGCGATTTTTATTTTAACAGAGGTTCTTTGGATAAAAATAGGTAAAAATTAGCTTTTCCTTGGGTTTCAACCTTCAATTTTGAATTTAAATTGGACTTTAGAATCTTTACAGGTTTAGAAAATGTTAAACAAGGGTTTGCATGCTTTTTTCAGTAAATACTAGTCTGAGATTTGGTCAGATTGGGCACTGAAGGATTGAGGTTACCTACAAAGGATTTCTAGGAAAATTTGAAGTCTTATAAGGTCTGCAAAGGATAAATAAATTTAATTTCTCCTTAAAAAAACGTATGCAATATTTAAAATAGGGGTTTATCAAATATTTCTTAGTTAATTCATTCTTTTCGGGCAACTACAGGGTCTTCTTTGGGTAAATGGGCTTTATTGATCTTAATTCCTTCAGAAAAATCCTTTTTAACTGATAAATATGTCATTTTTTTGTGAGGAATACCTGTTTGTGTAGGTATTTGGTCTTTAAAACAGGTTCTAAGGTGTAAAACAAACTTATGATAGCTTTGGAGGTTTCTTGGAAGCGATCTTGATGCTTCCAGCAGTCTTTGACAGTAATTGTGGTTGCTTTTTTCAGGTTTACTGGTCGTGAAACCAGTGTATTGGGACCTTTCTTTCTCAGTTGGAGGATAAATGCATACAAATGTCCCAAAAATGGCTTCATGGGTGAAATATGAAGGTTTATATGAAGTTTTAGGTTTAATGCGGATTAACCTTAAATGCAGGTCATATCAAAACAGAGGGTAGTTTGGCGCGTGAAGGCAGAAAACCATAGGTGGTTATTGCATAGGTTTTGGGTGGTATATGGTATTGTAGGATCGAATGCGATCTAGTAATATTTTGCCACATGGAGGAGAGATAAGGGCTCTAACCACCCATTTCACAAGTGTTGAAATGAGTTTTGATTGCGCAGTTTAAAATGCGATATGTCTTTGCAGTCGTCGGATCTGAGAGCGTTCATGCGAACGGTGGGGATTAGTTTTGGAGTTTCTCGACAGTGGGGCATTGGGACCGAGCTTTGTATTATGCGGAGGGATTAATTCTAATATAAAAAACCTTTGTTCTTCAATATAAAGCTAATGTGTTATGATGGTTGGCTAGATAATATTTATATGATTAAATAAAACATTAATGTCTGTTTTAAAACCATTGCGGGTGGGATTATAATATAAGTTATGTTAAACCTATGGGGATATAGTGGGACTTATATTTCATCACATGGGATAATATAAACCATAGGTTAATGTTAAATAAATGGGGTTTTTGGGATATTTAAATAATGGATTTAATAATATATATATGGGAAGGGGTTTTATAAGGGATTTAATACTTTAGGTTAAAAATTAATATGAAATGAAAATGTAATGAGATGAAAAATACATACATATAAACTAAGTAATGTGTGTAAAATAGGGATTTAGCATAATAATTATCCCATTTTTATATTTACTCATAAACTTAGGATAAGATGTATTTTGAGCGTTTTTTAGTGTTTTTTGATGAAATGGAATTAATTAAGTAGGGATTTTACTTTCACTAAGAAAAAAATTGTTTTACTTAGGAAAAGGGATTATAGTTTTGGAAAAGGGTGAATATGTTGACGAAAATGGATTTCCATGAAGGGAATCCAGTATTTTTCACCAATCAGGTATTAAGCCTTGGTTCTGGTCCCAACAGAAATCAGAGAAATGCTCTGAGCCTCATTAACTAAAGGTTTAGAATACTGGATCATTGTGGGGGAAGGGAAATTAGTAATTTTCCCGATGATACTTTATTACATGTCTTGCACAACTTCCTTCTACCTACCCATATTTATTCTAACATTTTTACTTCATTTGCATGGGTGCATTTAAGCTTGCAACGCTTAACCAAATTTTCTTTTAAAGCAATACATCTATCTAATTCTAACCTTATTTCATCTGAGGGCTCAGATTCAACTGTTGAGCTCCTCATTTATTCTCTAAATATCTTCTGATTTGTCAAGTTTAAACTGTTTGACATATCTTTATTCTCTATCTAAAACATGAAATTCAAAGCACAAAAATTAAGATTAAACTATTTAACTGATCATGGATTATGGAATTTTGAACAATCTGCACATAATCATTATTCTTACAGTAAAAGTTAGTGGCATTTTAACTTGCTCACTTTCATTTCTTATTTTTATCTCTTTTTTATTTTGGGGTCTATTCTTTTCTAAGTCCCTTGATCTTTATTTTAGGACTTTTACCCTCTTTTAATTTTTTTTTATTTTCAAAATATGGGAAAACAACTTGCAGAAATCAAGGTATCTACGTATTTACAAAACTATCGAAGTCAATTAAAAAATTATGAACCCTATTATTCTAGGACCCTAACATGACTAACATTTTTCTGTTGTTAATATTTATTTTTTAATATTCGATGTCAATTCTATGTCATGAATAAATTACACATTTTTTTATACTCATGAAGCATGTCAACTCCATATTGAGTCTTCGAAGAATTACACATCTCCCTCATACTAACAAAAGATTAAGAAATTATAGATGGAGCTTTTATTGGGGGAACTGCAGGGGCATTTTTCCACCACCCTAACATGCATTAGTGCAAGGGACATGGCATTAAGCCCTACAAGTATTATTTATCATAAGCATGGTTACTATGAGCAAGTGTTTGATATGGCACCAAACAATTTCATTTCAACGTACTTCGTTAAATGTTTGTTTCATTTTTTGGTGAGCCTCATTCATGGCATGTAATATCAAGGATCCATGGTCATTTTTCCACTCTTGCCCCTACATATAATTCATCATCATTTATTTTTTTCTAATTGGTTTCGAGCCATTATCCTCACATTTCCCCTATTTTGGTATCTAACTTACCTCAAGGACTTCCATCATCAAAATAACCTATCAGTTTTGATCATCACCTACCTCCACCACCTTAGCCATCCCATCCACCCACAAATGTTACACCCATATACCATTAGGTAGCCCCTTTCTACCCTAGGTCCCCCAATAAACATTTTGAGTAACATTGTTCCATCAACCCACAATAGAAATTCAGTGGAAGAAATAATTGATTTCTCTTCTAAGCATGTTGTGTAGCGGAGTACTCCACGTGCTAGCCAATCTCTATCACTGGGTGAGACATTCAAGATGAGATCATTCATTGATGAATTATTTTATTTATGATGAATTGAAGTGATTCTAGAAATTTTTTGTTTAAATTCTATGCTCTAACTTTTGTAGCTATTAAAGGGTGGTATAGTAGAGAGGTCATGGGAGGAAAACACCTTCATTATTTATTAGATGATATTTGTTCGAAAAAGAAAAATAAATTAAAGCTTTCTCGAAAAGAAAAATATTGAGCTCCCTCTTCTAGTAGGAGGAGACTTTGAGGATGAAACTGTTGGTGGTGAAGGTCTAAATGGTCAAGAGACTCCTTTTGTATATTTACTATCATATATCAAATAATCATGTTTGGGCATGAGATGTTGTTGGTATATTATAATCATTTTCTATTTAGTCCACCACATGCCATACTTACATCTTCAGGCATGAGGTGTCTTTTTGTATATTGAAAAAGTTGTGATTTTTTTTTAAATGTGTACATTTGAGACAATTTTGAGTGTGTGTGTGTGTGCATTTAATCATGTATGTACGAATAGAAGTGTTTTTTGACTGATGTTGAAGTTTTATATTGTTAGATTGAATTTGCATCTATGGTACTCATAATGAAATATCACCTATTGTGAAGTGGGAACTCTCACATGTTGTATTTTTGAAGGTGTTTGGATTGGGTTCTTAAAGGCATGTCACTTAAAGGAATCTTATTAGTTATACATAAAAAAAATTATTTTTTTGTATCCCTTAGGGAACACTTCTCAAAAAACTAAATATCAATTTACTACAATAATTTATGTAACATAAATATGTTTTTAATCCTCAATTTCTATCTTAAATCACTTAAAAATTTCAACCATATGTTATATCAAATCACCATGAATGAAAAATCTTGAAAATTACTTAATCATGAACAGAATGAAAGAATAAAAATCAAATTTTCAATCACACAATTTTGGATAGCAATATACTTTATAAATGTGTAGAAGAAATGAAATATGTGTAAAAAAAAAATTATCACAAAATTGGTACAATATCTAGCTCTTCAAACTATAGCAAGGTAAAATCAAGAAAACCCTAGACACCATCAAAGATCCACAACAAGCTAGCACCAAAAATGAGAATTCATGCCTTGGACTAGACAAGATTTTAGCACATGTGCTCTTCACAATAGCATTATTTTCTACCTTAGTATTTACAAACCACAACCATGTTCCATCAAATAAGTGCATGGAAAGAGTGTTATAGTCCTAGTATCCATATATATTTACCTATCCTAGTTATTTTGTGCTCAGATAGCTCTCCTTAAACTCTTACATCAACATAAACAACAAAATTTACATGGTACATCATGAAATATATAGTAACCATCTAATATTTTAATAAAGGCATGACACCATGCTCAAGAAACATCAATTTCATATCACTAGGATATTTCCCTAACCTCACATCCCATAAGAACAAGGTCTTAAAATAATTCAAGGTGTTAGTTTCATTGTCCATGTCTTCAACTAGGTTAGATAATATATTAGTAGAACAAGATACACCATAGTCACCATCATGGATAAAAACAAATCCATGTTCATCTAGAGGGTATACATGCATATCAGAAATGTTATCACCACGTGATCAAACCTAAAATTCACACAAAGTAAATCTCTCCATGAAACATACAAGACATCTCCCTCTCCTATTTTCTTGTTCTATTGTTTTCTCATGTACCTTAATATTATGCTATTATGGTTTCCTCTTTATCCTAACCTCTTTCTCCATACAAGTTCTAAGACAATACAAATAATAGAGTATAATGATGAAAAATACACTACAACTCTATTTTTCCTTAAATATAAATAGGTGAGGGGGGCTAACATAATAATGACACAATTCTATACAAGTGAAACATCATCCATGTACGATCCTATTTGTGATAAACACCCCTCCTCTAAGATGGTTAACTCTTTAATAGGTTATCCCAATGCTTCATAATGTGTCCTCATTCAAGATGATTCTCCTATAATGTGCCACATGTATCCAATATTATTTTGATTTGTTTAATAGATTTAGAACCACACTTTGGCACATTAAGAAGCTTGTTGTTATATTGGGAAGCTAAACTATTTTACTAGATGTTTATGTTTCACATTTCATTTACATTCACATCATAAAAATGTATTTTCATGTGCGAGCTATATTTTTCAATAGAAATACATGTAAGAGAAATTCTTGGGGTCAGGATTTTGGGAGTGATACACTTGTCATCCCTACCCTCTAATAACGATTTCCTTATTATTATTTCTCAAATATGACCATTAGTGTAGCACCATGAATAATGTATTAAGAATGCACCAAAAGTTAGACCATTTTATTCATTTGAAAGGAGGATTTTTTTTTTTAATCTTATGTGTGTGATAAAATTCCTAAGTTTTCTTAATGATATTTATACCATATAAGATTTGATATTGGGTACTCACATAGGAACCTATGAAATTTTTCTTCTATATTCATTTCTATGTCATGCTAATGTGTGACCCATTTAATGCTGATACCATATCACTCAACTAACATAGTAATGTCATGGAGCATCTTCCTCTAGCCACTCACCTTAATCTGGATGTGGGACCTCACTTGGATGTATGGTAGTCACAGGGGCTTCACTCGGGCAGAAATGCCATACTATTTGGGTGCATATTGGGTGATATATATTGAAGAAAAAATGAAATAATATATTGGGGGGATATATAGGGGGTAAATGGTTTTTATATTGGAAGGTATACAAAATGGAGCTCAAAGTTAATGAAACATATAAAGAGGTATAAAAAATGTTAACAAAAAAATGGATACATACAATATCTAGTGAAATTAGGGGTTTTTTAAAATGGGAAGGTGTATCAGGTTCATATTGGTAGGTGGATAAATAATGTGATTTTTAGAGGTATTTTCCAATATGTAATAAAATTAAGGGTATTTTTTAATATTCCGCGAACTCACGTGATATGACAAATGTTCATTTAGTGAAGACCCCATGAAGGTAGTTGGCTGGGTTTTTTAGGCACACTCTCCCATTGGTCTCCAGCCCTTGGCATCATTGTTCACGTATATAAAATGAAACTGAGAAATTTCTACAAGTTATAATATTTAAAGGGTTTTTCAAAATCGAACACCTTGCACACAATTTGCATTAGCCTCTACTAAACAAAAACCTACTTCCAAATGTACTCAATAAATAATTATTTTACCTATGAAATCCTATGATCGGGTGCCTTTAGTCGTAACACAGCGAGTGGAATCCAACATAATTGGTAGTTTTCAAATTAGAGAGATGGTTTGTGTTTTAGGGCCAATTGCATGTCACTTGCTTGAGTCATTCAAGACATAATATAAATTTTATCTATGGCCATAAAGCACAAAAAAAGTAGAAAATTTGAGTTCCCTAAGCTATGGAAAGTGTGTTTTTCAAAAGACCATGCAAGAACACTACTCACAATTGCATGAGTGTTTTGAAAAATCCACCCTTTTGAGCTAATTTGCATTGTATTTTACTTAACAAAACCCTAGCTTCAAATATCATCAATAAATCATTTTTTTGCCTATGAAATCCTAAGAGGTGGGGTGTCCCTATCTATAGCATAGTATCAATATTCCAATGGAATCTATGGTTCTTGCACCTAAATATTGATTTATTATTTATAGATGCTTGCATGTAACTTGCTAGAGTAAACTAGAGACATATTTTGAATTTTGTATGTGTATACAAACAAAACCAATCTACAAAAATGACCTCTATAAGCTTTGAAAATTGTGTTTAGAAAAGGCACATGTTAGTAGAGGCAGTGCTTCAACTCAACGAATGCCTTTTTTTGGGATTCAAAGGAGGAAAAATTTTCTTCTGCCCCTTGCTTAGTAATGTTACTTAAAGGCCAAGTGATATGGGAGAATCCTAACATGAACCTAAGATAAAAAATTGCAAGGCCCAAAATGTTGTGAACCTCTGTTAGAGTGG
This sequence comes from Pinus albicaulis, assembly GCA_034641835.2. NCBI lineage: Eukaryota > Viridiplantae > Streptophyta > Pinopsida > Pinales > Pinaceae > Pinus > Pinus albicaulis. Next base: position 960,303,252 of record CM076577.1, read on the forward strand.
TCAAGGCTGGCCAATCCCAAATGACTTGGATCTTAGTTGGATCCACATGAAAAGCATGCTCATCTATGATGTAACCTAGATATTGAACATATCTCATGCCAAAGGTTCATTTATCCAAGTTGGCACACAATTTGTGTTACTGAAGGGTTTGAAGGACCTTTCTAATGTGCTGCAATTGTTCTTCCCAACTCTTATTGAAGATGAGGATGTCTTCTAGATAAAAAACCATGAACGAGTTGGTGAAGGGTTTTAAGATGTCATACATTATCCTCATAAAATTATTCGGGGCATTTGGAAACACAAAGGGAATAAAAAACTATTCAAAAAGGCCTCCTTGGATTTGAAGGTGGTCTTCCATACATATGTGGGCTCTATTGCAACCTGGCGATAGCCATACATCATATCGATCTTGGTGAAATACTTGGCCCCCTTGAGGTGGTTCATAAGGTCATAAATTCGTGGGATTGGATACATGTTCCTCAGAGTGATTTTGTTTAAATCACAATAATCAATTCAGAGCCTCCATGTCCCATCCTTCTTCTTGATTGGTACAATCGGGCTCACACAAGGCGAGGAACTTGGTCGGATGTGCCCTTTTTACACTTGATGTCTTCATTTTCCATAATGGAGTAGTGATATATCGACTCATTGGGTAGAGGTGCTCTCAGAGTCATATCGATTGACTGCTTGACCTGACAGAGCAAGGGTACCCTTGTGGGTGAGGAGAAGATGTCCATGTATTCCTCCACTACGGACTCTACTCGCTTTCTACTACAAGGAGGAACCTCTTTTGAGGGCCATGGATGTGGCTATAATCTTCCTATTACATTGAGAGAAAAATTAGAAAGAAAAAAAAATTCCCCAGTCTCGGGGATGATCTTACTGCATTGTTTAGCAGAGATCAAAGAGTCATTTGCGTAGGAGAGGCTACGTCTAGTAACTTGTATAACTTATTACCCAAAGAAATAATAACAAGGCAAGGCCTAGACTCATACGTGGCATGACGCTTCCACAAGTATGGTTTTCCTAATAATACATCAGAAACTTCAAGAGAAGCTATATCACACAATACCTCATTTGTGAAGGGCTTGATGTTATAGGAAAGGCGACATTGTTGGTTGACGCTGAGATCTTGTCCTTGGTGAAGACACTCGAAGGTCTAAAACTGTAGGTGTGGTATGGTCGATAGGCCCAACCGCTTCATGGCCTCTTCTGAAATTAGGTTCTTTTGGCTTCCGCTATCAACAATGAATAATAGCAATGAGCCCTTCACCCACATTTGTGAGTGAAAGAGGCACCCCCCCTCCTCTGGATCTTCTACTTCCGCCATTTGGAGCTTGATTGTGGCTACCATCATAGTGCATTCTGCATCAATGGTCTACTTACCATTTTCAATTACCTTGTCAAGTTCCATCTTATATTCAGCACATGCATCTGTCTTTGAGTCTCTCAGCTCAACCACAAGTGCTTGCTTCGTGTGACATTCCTGCGTGTTGTGGATGGGGCTTTTATGGAACTCACAACAGTTGTCGGTGTCCTTATTGTCCTTCTCATCAATTTGGCTTACGACTTCAAGGAGGTGCCTTAGGGGGCTCCTGGTCCAGCTTTGTCCTTTTCTATATGACTTGAGCTGCCTTTTTTCTACTTTGGGTTCAAAGGTCGAAATTCTCGATTCTTCTGCTTGAATTTATGCTCAATATCGGCAGCATATCGGTACTCTACACCAAGAAAGGAGATGTACAAGAACTCCATTTCCTCTTGAATGAATTTTTTAAAACCACCACAGTACTTAAGAACCATATGTTTCTCAGAATATTTGTTACACAAATTTGGGCACAAGTTATGTAAAATATTTTTCATCTCATGCACATCTTGATCCCTTTATCGTTGTAACATAGTCCATTATATGTACTTGTCTTCATAGCTCCCGATAGGATAGTACTATTCTTAATGGTGTCTCGGAAATAATTCCAAGTTGGTGCGTCCGAGAGAATAAGGGTTCCCCCTATTTCTTCTGCTCATAGTAGGTTTCCCACCGGTCCTTGACGTGGGGGACAACTTTCAAGAGTGAAAAAGTAATATTTTCCCTATTGGAAAAATCTTGAACATAAAAATATCCTTCCAACAGATTTAACCATTTATCTACGACATATGCATCTAAATGGATTTCAAATGTGGAAATGTCAAAGTTGACTTGTACGTTCAAGGGAGTGGCGCATCTAGAGTGGCTTTTGGATGAATATGTGTTTCTTATGGGCATCCACTGAAGGATCTGGAAAAAATTATCCATCATTGTGTTTCTGTGTTTCTTGAGAAATATTTTGATAGGATCTCCTGCTCCCTCGTCTTTATTTTTGTCTTCCATGGGAGGCCGTTGGGGTTTTCGGGGCCGATATTGCAAGGGTTCAACAAGATAGAGCCGTAACTCCTTAGACCCTAGCCTTTTTGGGGATATGCAAAGAAAAACAAAGAAAGAGGAGACCGCTATGATACCACTAATCTAAATTTATGTAGGAATGAAACATAATAAAAATATAAAGATAGAAACAGAGATGCAGTAGAAATATAACTTCATTTCATTAATATCAAAAACTGAAATATGCATAAATATACAGTGGAAATAAACTAGCTCGAGCAATGATAGCTTATCTCTGAGAAGAGATGTGGTGGACACATGCCTCTAAACTGTGTTAAAATGAGGCTTGAAGGCCTATTTATTATTGAGAAATAATGTACAACCGTAAACATCCAAAAACCTAACCTTAGGAGATGAAGCGGCAATACTATGGACCCAGTTTGGGTAAATTGGTACATCAACTTCCCCAGATTGTAACTTTGACATACGATATCCGTTTGACGTGCACAATAACTCGTTAGAAATATCTATCAGAGGAATAAAACTTTCAAGTGGCACTAATTAGACAATGACCCATGTTGGCTAGGTTTTTCCCCAAAAATGTTGTTTATGGCCTCAAACCCGCTCTGGACGATCACGACTCGAAAATGTGCCAAAAATAGTAAATCATGCTACAATTACGGAAACTAAAAAATTGAAAGAAACAATGGTGGGGGTCTAAGTTAAATAGGTGGGTTGCCACCAATATCCACCGAGATTAGTCGCCCCCCCCCCCCCCCCTAGGAAGCAATTCTCCCCATTGTGTTGACTTCCTCCATGAGATGAGGAAACTTTTGATGAACTTGGTCCTTAGTGAGCCACTTGCCTTGGTGTAGGAGTTGTCCATCTTTGAAAATCCGATATAACTCGATCTTCTATGTGCAAGTGTTATTAATCGATGTGTGCATGATATGATCAGTTGTGGTCTCTTTTATGCATTCGGGGTTTAGATCTGTTCGTGTGAGTTGTTATGCAATGTCTGATGTGTTGAGTAATGGTGGAAAGTATGGACGAAGGTAGTCCACATTGAAAAATGGGTGCAGGCCAAGGAATGGAGGAATGCTGATCTTAAAAGAATTGTACCCTACAGCATTGATGATTGTGTAAGGCCCATATCAGAGTGGTCTAATATTTCGATGTTCTCCATTTAGGTGTTATTTCTTCAAATGCAACCAAACCTTGTCACCCACAGGAAAATTATGTGGTACCTAATGTTGATCATGTCGATGCTTGTACTTGGAATTGGATTTCTCTACAATTTCATTAACCTATTGGCAGATGTGCTGGATATGTTCAATAAATATGGTTTCTTTATCAGCCTCAGACAATACATGTGTGGATTCTATCTATGTAGTCACATGAAGTATGGAAACATCAATCAGAAAAAATGGTTGAAATCCTAGACCCAATTGAAAGGGACTGTGACTAGTCAAGCTATTGAGAGCTCTGTTATAATTGTTCTGCACTTACGGGATACTCCCATCCCAATTTCGTGGATGCTTGGATTTTTACATGAAAATTATGTGCACTAGTATCATGTTGATGACCTATGTATGGACATCAGTCTGGGCATGGAATTTAGTCGACTTCGTGAGCGTGGTGTCGAATACTATCCAAAGGCTTGATGCGAATGTGCTCAGAAACGTACTATCCTGATTTGATATAATGCTTCGTGGGACACCAAAATTTACCCATGCTCATTCAAAGAAGATTTTGGGAGTTTCCTCTACTGTGATACTCTTCTTGCAAGCTGCTAATATAGCCACCTTAGAAAATATTTCCAAGACCACAAATACAAATTCATTACCATGCTTGGTAGAAGGGAGGCCTTACATATAGTCCATGGAGATGGATTCCCATGGCTGGACAGAAGTAGGGAGAGGTGTTTCCAAACCTTGTTTCTTGAATTTTGGCTTGGAGATGGCACAGGAAATGCAGGATCTAGTTAGTGTTATGGTCAATAAAAGTACCTTTTTAGTATAGCCACAATTTTCTCCACACCAAAGTGTCATGTGACCCAACTGTAGTGTGTCTCCAAAATCAGCTTGGTACGCTCGCTCAAAGGAACATAAAGGTGGCTTAGGTAGCATAACAATGCATTCGTGAGGTGCAAATCAGGAAATTTGTTTCCATATACAAGAATATGATATGTGGAGGTGAACTCAAGATCATTTTTGTATATTTTTGGCCATCCAGAGGTTGTGTGGCCACAAGAGCTGATAATAATAGTTAGTGCTACAACTAGGGGGCGGTTGAGGCTATCTACAACATGATTGGTGTTTCCCTTTCTATATTTAAAGTTGAAGTGGAATTTTTGCATATATGTAGACCACTTCTTGTGGCGATCGTTCTTCAAATTCCCTTGTACTTTTATAAACTGAAGAGGTCAGTGATTGGTATGGATGACCATCTCCTTCCACATAATGTAATGCTTCCATTTCTAGCAAGCATGAAGTATATACTTTCATTATCATGTGCTAAAAATTTAGCCTGTAAACATAAAAGTACGATACGTGTAGTTCGGATGAAGAGATTTCTATCATATATCTCCTCTCATCCATGTTCATTCATACATATCCTATAGTATAGGATCCTGAATTGGTACGAGAAAAGAAATAGGAGGTAGACTCCTGTCCTTTATTGCAGTTGCATCAAATCCTTTTTCCCAATATTATGAATTAACAGGGACTAGTGTATTTCCAAAAAATATCTAACCATACGATGGAATACATCTCTTTATCATAGGTGGGGTAATTTCGAATTTTATTTGAAAGCTTCTCACTATGATACACCACTGGATGCCTATGATGGGTGACGACTGCACCAATAGCATACTCGGAGGCATATGTCTCAATTTCAAATGGATGTTGTAGGTCTAGTAGTATGAGTATCGGCGTAGAGCAGAGGCGGTGCTTCAACTCAAAGAATTCCTTTTGTTGGGATTTATACCAAGAAAAAATTACTTTTGCTCCACCCTTAGTAATCTTACTCAAAGGCCGAGTGATATGGGAGAATCCCAACTTGAACCTCCGATAAAAATTTTCAAGGCCAAAAAACCTTCGAAGCTACGTTAGAGTGGTGAGCATTGGCCAATCCTGAATGACTTGGATCTTAATCGGATCCACATGCATGCCATGCACATCTATGATGTAACCCAGATATTAGATCTAGCTCATGCCAAAGGTGAATATATCTAAGTTGGCACATATTTTTTGATGTCGAACAGTTTGAACGACCTACCTACTGTGTTGCAAGTGTTCTTCCCAACTCTTGTTGAAGATAAGGATGTTGTCTAGATAAACAACCATGAACAGGTTGGTGAAGGGCTGCAATATGTCATTAATTAGCCTCATAAAAGTAGCAGGCGAATTTTTCAACCGGAAGGGCATAACCAACCATTCAAAAATTCATTCCTTGGATTTTTTGGGTATTTTTCCATACATATGTGCAATCTATTGGAACCTGGTGATAACCAAACTTCAGATCGATCTTGTTGAAATACTTGGCCCACTTGAGTTGGTCTAGAAGGTCATAAATTCATGGGATTGGATACCTATTCCTAATAGTGATATTGTTTAGTGCACGATAATCAATGCAGATCCTCCAAGTCCCATCCTTATTCTGTATAAGTATAATCAAGGTCCCAGAAGGCGAGGAACTTGGTTGTATGTGCCATTTTTTTAGCAAATCTTAGATTTTATTCTTGATATATTAATTTTATAAATTAGAGCAACAATATATTGGCCCATTTGGTAGAGGTTCTCCTGGATTCAGATCGATCAAATGGTTGACCTGACAATGCGAGGGTACCCCTATGAGTGAAGAGAATATTTCCCTATATTCTTCCACGACCGTATCCACCTACTTCTATTGCATTTAGGAACCCTTCCTGGGGGCCATGGATGTGGTTACAATCTTCCCTTTACAGTCAGAGTGAATCAGAAATAAAATAAATTTCATGGTGTGGGAGATTATCTTACTACATTTCTTAGTAGAGATCAAAGATATGTCGATAGGCAGGGCTCCTCTTGTATCATGTATAAATTATTTTGCAAATAAATAATAACAGTGCAAGGCCTAGACTCATACATGACATGATACTTCCACAAGTACGATTGGCCTAATAATACATCAAAAAATTCATGAGGAACTATATCACACAATACCTCATTTGTGAAGGGATTGATGTTATAGGGAAGGCGACACTGCTAGCTAACACAATGATTTTTTCCTTGGTGAAGCCACCATATGGTGTACGACTGTGGATGTGATGTGGTCAGTTGGACCAACCGCTTCACGAACTCTTCCGAAATGAGGTTCTTTTGGATCCCGATGTCGACAATGAAAGTAGCGCTAATCTTTTCACCCACATCTATGAGTGAAAGAGGAGATCCCCCTCCTCTGGATCTTTGGGTTCCACCTTTTGGACCTTAGTGGTAGCTACCATCATAATGGGTTATGTGTTAATGACATACTTACCCTTATCGAGTTTCAACCTAGAATCATAACATGCATCTATATCTCAATCACTCATCTCAACCACCAATACATGCTTTGTGAAACATTCATGCATTTTTTGAGTGGGGATTTTATGTAACTTGCACCACTTTTTGATGTCCTTCTTTGCCTTCCCGTCACCCTTGGATTGTGACTTCAAGCAGTTTTCCTTGGGGGTCCCAGTCGGGCTCCGTCCTTTTCACTGTGGCTTGGGGGTGCCTCTGTTCTGCTTTTATTTTGCAGATCCAAAGTTTCGCTTCTTCTGCTTCAATTTCTACTCAATTTTGGCAGCATAATGATATCCTGCACCAAGAAAGGAGATGTACAAGAACTCAATTTCCTCTTGAATGTATTTGTGGAAAAAAATGTGGTACTTGAGAACTACATGTTTCTCATAATATTTGATACCTGGATTTGTGCACAGGGTATGGAAAATATTTGCTAGCTGATTCGCATCTCGATCCCTCTGCTGCCATAATGTAGCCCATTGTATATACGTGTCTTTATAGCTCCTGACAGGGTAGTACTGTTCCTTGATGGCATCTCATAAATAATTCCAAGTGGGTGCGATAGAGAATAGTGAGGGTTCCCCTCTTCCTTATACTCACAATAGGTTTCCCACCAATCCTTGATGTGGGGGGTGACTTTCAAGAGTGAAAAAGTAATATTTTCCCAATTGGAAAAATAATTAACATAAAAATGTCCTTTCAACAGATTTAACCATTTATCTACAACATCTACATCTATCTGGGCTTCAAATGCAGGAATGTGAAATTTGGCTTGTACCTTAAAGGGATTTCCACCTACAGAGTGGATTCGAGATGAATATGTATTGCATGTGGGCATTCGTCGAAGGATCTGGGCAAACTTATCCATCATTAAGTTCCTATGTTTCTTAAGGGCCTCGTCGAGAAATATTTTGATAGGATATTTTTTTTCCTCATCTTTATTTTCATCTGCCATGGGAGGTCATTGGGGTTTGCAAGGCCGATATTGCAAGGGTTCAACAAGATCTATCCATGGAAAATTTTAGGGGCTAATATTTGCAGGTGGGCTAATTTTCCATGATTTTCCCAAAAAAAGATTCGCCCAAATTTTATAATATAAAATTATTTTACCTTAAAAATAACCAAAATTATATAGAGACTATATATAAAATCATTATAATTTTTTATAATTTTACAAACATATCGATAAAATTTTATAGTTCACATATTAGGGACTAGTGAAATTCACCAATGTTTTAAACTTCAAGATAATTTTCCATCCTTAAAATTATCCCTAAAGCGATCCCTAACTCCTTATACCATGACCTTGTTTTGGAAATGCAAAGAAAAACAGAGAAAGAGCAGACCGTTATGATACCATCATTTTAATGTTATGAAACCAGCTCCAAAAAAAGAAGAAAATATAGATCAATGCCTTCAAAATAAGCCACTTTGAGGGGGGAACCTCCTTTACATTACATAAATGAAATTTTTTTGGATGATATAAATGACAAAACTTCCTTTCTATATATAGGAGTTCATGGGGTCACAATATAATCCTAGCTGACCTAACAATAATAATGTAAGGGCACAATAATAACAATATGGGGGTTACACTAGGTACAAAAATAACAATAAGGGGACTACACTAACAATACTAAGGAAATAAGCTAGTAATATAGGGACCTAACATGCCCCTCTCCTTTAAAAAGGTGTTATCATCAACGCTTGAGTAGCTCTGGATGCTTTTGTATAAAATTCTCATCCTCCCATGTATAATCTTTAGTGGGTAAGTTCTTCCACTTGATTAGATACTCTGAAATTGATCGATTCCGTAGCTATCGAGTTCTTGTTTCCATGAATGCTTTGGGTTCCAATATGGTTTTTACTTCGTCATCAAGTTCTAGAAATATTGTTTGAATTGGAATTTTTTCACCTATAACCTTCTTTAAGCATGAAACATGGAAAACTAGATGCACTCAAGAAGAAGGAGGAAGCCCCAATTTGTATGCTATAGTATCAATCTTCTGCAACACCTTGTAAGTACTATAGTACTTTGGATGTAATTTATTATCCTTCTTAGCTTGCTTGAGGGACATTTGTTTGTATGGTTATAGTCATAAAAATACCGAGTCTCCTACATCAAAACTTCTCTCACCGTGATGTTGATCTGAATGTTGTTTCATTCGATTTTGTGCCAAATTTAGGTTATCCTTTAAGAGTTGGAGAACTTGTTTTTAATGCTCGATGTGATCTTCCATTGCTTGAACCCTATAATTTTCTCTTAAATACGATGTGATGGATGGTGAATGATATCCATAAAGTTCCATAAATGGGGTCATTTTTGCTGCGGTATGGAAGGAATTGTTATACCAACATTCAGCTAGAGGAAACTACTTAGCCCATTGTTTTTTTTTTTAGATAAAAAACAACAAAGATATCCTTCCAAAAGTTTGTTAACTATCTCAGTTTTCCCATCAGGTTGAGGATGATAAGATGAGATATGAGCTAGTTGAGTACCCAAACAAGAAAATAATTCCATCCAAAAATTTCCAGTAAAAATGGGATCTCTATTACTTACAATAATCTTTGGGTTTCCATGTACCTTTTGAATTGTTTCCATAAATGCAGTAGCAACTGTACTTGCTTTAAATGGATGAGATAATGTAAAAAAGTTGCATACTTGGTAATTCTATCAACTACCAGCATGATGAAACTCTTTCCTTCAGACTTAGGTAAACCTGTGATAAACTCCATTGAAATTTCCTCCCAACGTTGAATTGGAATGGATAAAGGCTCTAGAATACCCGAGGTCTTAATTGTCTCCACTTTATTTTTTTGGAAAACCAAACATTCTGCCACAAAATTTTGAATATCAAATTTAAGTACATCCCAAAAAAATTCTTTTTTCACCCTGTGGTAAGTTCTTTAAAATCCTAAGTGTCCTCCTAAGGGAGAAGTGTGCAATTCCAAAAGAATATTTTGTTTTAGTTGGGAATACTTACAAATATATAAGTGATATTTGTACCATAAGGAATCATTTTCGCAACTAAATGTATCATATGTACTAGGATCTTGCTACAAATTTTGAATGAGTCTCCACACTTCTTTTTCCTTCTTCCATTAATCCCTTTCTTTAGTTATCCAATCTGGTTAGATAATAAAAATGGCACAAAGAAATTCCTCCACCACTTCATCCTTTCTTGAGAGTGCATCTACAAAAACATGTATCTTCCCTTTTTTATATATGATTTCAAATTCATAACCCAACATCTTTGTGACCCATTTTTGTTTCTCTTCTTAAGATAATATTTCTTCCAAAAAATATTTAAGACTATCATGATCAGTTTTTACCTTGAAGTATCTTCCCATTAGGTAAGGTCACCATTTCTTTAGTGCATGTATTATTTCCAACATTTCCTTATCATAAATAACTTTCTGTAAATACTTTCCTTTGATTGGATGACATTCAAAAGAAATGGGTCTTCCTTCTTACATTTACAATAGCACCAATTCCATTTCCTAAGGCATCACATTCCAAAATAAATGTTTTTATGAAGTCTGGCGTAGCTAAGACCGACGCTAATCACATTTCCTCTTTAATATGTTCAAAGGCCTTAGTTGCTTCAGGAGTCCATGAAAATTCATATTTATTCAATAATGTTGTTAGAGGTGCTGCTATTCTCCCATCATTCTTAACAAACTTGCGATAATACCCTATCAACCCAAGAAATCCTTGCAACTTCTTTATGGTTGTGGGGACTTTCCATTCATTAATGGCTTTAATTTTTTTAGGGTCTGCATTAAAACACTCTTGAGATACAATATGACCCAAATATTCCACCTCTTTTACTCCAAAGAAACATTTGGAGGGTTTTGCACATAATTGTTTCTCCTACAATAGCTTGAGCACCCTCCCAACATGTTGAATGCGATCCTTCCAATACCTGTTCTATATTAGTATATCATCAAAAAATACTAAGACAAATTTTCGAAGGGTTTTAAAATGGAATTCATCAACCCTTGAAATGTAGAAGGTGCATTTGTAAGGCAAAAAGGCGTGACCAAAAATTCATAATGACCCTCATGAGTTCAAAATGTTGTTTTTGGAATATATTCAGTCTTCAGTCTAATTTGATGATATCCTGAACGAAGTTCCAACTTGTTAAAATAAATTTCTCCATGTAATTCATCCAATAATTCATCAATCACAGGAATGAGAAATTTATCTTTAATAGTGAGCTTATTGAGCTTCCTATAATCTGAACACATGCACCATGATCCATCCTTATTGTGCACCAATACTTCTGGAGCATAGAAAGAACTTTGACTAGGTTGAATTACACTAGCCTGTAACATTTCTAAAATCATAAGTTCAATTTTACTCTTTCGGAAATAAGGATATCTCTAAGGCCTAATGTTTAGAGTAAAACTTCCTGGAATCAAATGAGTAGCATGATCATGATCACGAATAGGTGGGAGTCCTTAGAAAGTTTCAAACACCTTGGAATGATTTTCCAAGACTTTTTGGAGATATGTAGAAATATATTATTTTGATGTTGGAACTTCTAATGAGCATAATTGTGCAATTAAGCCTCATTGTTACTTCTTCAAAAAAAATTCCATGACATTAGTGCTTATTATCTTTCTTGGCTTTCCTGCAATACCCCATAATTCAACTTCCTATCCTTCTGAATTTTTTTTTAAGAAAAGTTCTTGAAAATTAAAAGCTATCGTCCTCAAAGATTGTAACCATTGTAATCCTACTACAACATCATCACCTCCCATTGGAATGGAAAACACTGAACTATTAAATACATAGTCCCACATGGTTAGCTTGATATTATGGCATTTTCCAAAGAAATTTATAACTCCTCCATTTGCAACCACCACTTGACATTCTGGTGCTCGATATAGGAAATAATTCAATTCCTTAGCTACCTTACAATGAACAAAATTATGGGTACTACTTGAGTCAATCAACACTATTACCTTTTTCTTCTTGATATGTCCTTATATCTTGAGAGTTTGAGGAGTGGTAATTCCTGCCAATGCATTAGAGGATTTGGTCTGACTCATTTATTATTTTGTAGGTTTGGTTCCTGATGTATATCCTCTTATTTTGAAGTATCTTGTTCATTTTATTCCTCCTCTTCACAATCTATGTAAAATAATTTCTTCTCAGCAAACTTATGGCCTTTAGTGTATTTTCTATCACAATTGTAGCAAAGCCCTTTTTCTCTTTTTTCTTCCAATTGTTTTGGTGTCAACCTTGTAGATTGTGGAAGTGTAGGAGTAGCAACACTTCCATATTTATAGATGTGAGTGGTAGGCTTCCTTCTCACCATAATTTTACATTCAATTTCTCTTGCCAACATGAATGCCTTCTCCAATGAATCAGGTTCCAAAAGGTGAACCTCATGTTGGATGTTATCTTTTAAAGTTCGTATCAAGGCATCAATCCTGTGTTCCTCTGGAATATCAATTACCCTTATATTCAGTTCTTGGAAGTCCTAAATGTGCTCCACCGTTGAACCATTTTGTTTGATATTTATCAATTGGATAAAGAAGGTTTTTCTCTTTTTATCCTCATAAGGTGCTATCATTTACTTCGTAAAAATGGGCTAATTGACAATTTATTTATGGGAGCAAAGCCATTGATACCATAAAAATGTATTTTGTTCCAAATGTAAAGTTACAATGCATAATTTTTGTGCGTTTTGCACATTATTGAGATAAAAATATTGCTCCATATCTAGTATCCATGTTACGGGATCCTTCCCATCAAACTTCCTCATATCCATCTTTGGAATATGCTAGTTTTTCCATCCAATAGTAGAGTTTATGAAATCACAATTAACATTTATTTGTTCTCATCATGAGTTTCCTGTACTACCTTTTCGCCATTAGGAATCATTCCTTGTAACAACTTTGTCAAACCTTCCTTCTAAACTTCCATGTCTACTTTTAAATCATTCTTCATGTCTTCCATGTTAGCTTTCATGTCATCCATATTAGCTTCCATTCCATCCATCTTAGGTTCCATGCCATTCTTCAAACCATCCATCTTATCTTCCACGTCTTTCTTCAAACCATCAATATTAGCTCCCATGCCCTTATTCAACCCATCCATATTAGCTTCCATGTATTTCTTCAAACCATCCATCTTAGTTTCCATGGCTCTCTTCAAAACTTCCATTTTGATTTTTTGTTGCTCTTTGCAAGAGTGACATTTGATGCACTTTCTCTTGTAATTTTGATATATCATGTTGCACTTCTTCCTCTTCATGAGTCATAGTAGAGACTTCTAATGTCTGAATTGGTGTCGAATTATTTTGAGGGGGGGTTTTAGAACCCAGTACTGATATCTATGTCTCAATATTCACTTGAAATCACTTCAAACTAATTTTTAAAACAAGACTTATTCAATTTTAAAAAAAATACACGCATTTTTCTTGCTTTTGAGGAGCTTGATATTGAAACTGAATTATCTTTGTGCTTTCTCATCTTCAATATATGAAATTTAGTCCTTTATTATCCCTCTAAATATTATTTCGAATTCCAAGGAAAAATTATGCCCAATCTCCCACAATGACCTAATTATGGCCCAGATCAGTAAAGCGAACTTGTATGGCATGCCACATGTCCCGATTTCCTCGTTAGGCTCTAAGATTGATACACAGGAAAATATAGTTAGTGTACTTTCGACCACATTTTATGGAATCCAAATCTGACACTCATAGAGAGAGTTATAACTATTTTCCCACAGTCTCCTCTTTGAGATGAAATTTGGGAACCTGAAAAAACCCTAAATTCCATAGATCATATCTTCGAAAATATTGCGAACCAAGATTTGAAATTTTTACACGAATTTCCTTAGGATTCAACCTCTCATGGTACAAATTTCAGCTTCTGAACCTTCTTAGAAAAAAATTTATAGTGAAAATTCCACGATGACCTGTTTGGAGCAACAAAACCCTAGAATCCAAAGCTTTGATACCAAATGTTATGAAACGAGCTCCGAAAATAGAAGAAAAAATATATCAATGCCTTAGAAATAAGCCACTTCAAGGGGGAAACCTCCTTTACATTACATAAATGAACAATTTTTGGATGATAAAAATGAAAAAACCTCCTTTCTATATATATGAGTCCATGGCATCGCAATATAATTTTAGCTGACCTAACAATAATAATGTAAGGGAACAATAATAAACATATGGGGGTTACAAGGGTACAAAAATAACAATAAGGGGCTACACTAACAATAATAAGGGACTACACTAGTAATATAGGGACCTAACATTGAATTTGTGAAAGAATGCAACAAAATACAAACATAAACATAGACATAGATATACAAAAAAAATATAACTTCATTTCATTAATAACAAAGACTGAAATATGCTTACATACATAATGGAAATAAACCATCTTGGGCAATGGTAGCTTATCTCTCAGAAGAGATGTGGCGATTACATGACTCTGAACTGTGTTACAATGAGGCTCAAAGGAATATTTATTATTGAGAAATAATGGAAAACCCTAAACATCCAAAAACCTAACCCTAGGAGATGAAGTGCCAAAATTATGGGCCCTGTTTGGGTAAATTGGTACATCAACTTTCCGGGGTCATAAATTTGGCATACGATGTCCATTTGATGTGAAAAATACATCGTTAGAAATATCTATCCGAGGACTACAACTTTCAGGTGGAAAAGGTAATTCAAAGCCTCATGTTGGCCTCATTTTCAAATAAAAAACATTGTTTAGGACCTCAAAATGGCTCTCGAAGTTTAGGACCTGAAAAACTGCCAGAAATAGTAAATTGTGCTATAATTAAAGAAATTGAAAAATTGAAAGAAACAATGATGGGGGTCCAAGTGGAATATGTGGGTGCCCACTAATATCCACCTAGATCAAATTTTCTCTTCTTTCCATTGCTCAATAAACATCGAAAACACATTCCCAATAGGTTCATGCAATGTAAAAGCATCTGTGGCTACAATTATAGACATATGAATATTTGTTTCCGTTGTATCAATAATTTTTTTACCATGCGCATTTACTTTTTCAATTTCAAATATTTTATTGTCCCTATTATAGCTTTCATCTTCAAAAGTATAAAAATGATCATCGAAAATAGAAAATTATTTGGAATTTTTCTCTTTTATTTTTTAATTTTCATTCAAAGCACTACTCACCCAATCAAGGAGAAAAGTTTCAATCTCCTCGTTGGTAACTTCTTGACTATTTCCTATTTGCATGGTAATTATGTATTTTTCCAATTGAGGCTCATTGTCATCTCCCGCGACTGATAATTTACCGTGAATGAATTACGCATATTTGGTATCTTTTCATTTTATTTTCCTTGAATATGAAGCCAAAGAAGTTTTGGGTATGCAAACAGAATATTACACAAATTTTCTGCTTATTTTTTTACACTTTGTTTCAGTGCTAATACTTGCTTCTTCAAAAATGTCTCTAGTAGTCATTTCTCCTTCTTGATTATTTCTTGGAGCACTGTGACTCTTTTCACTTTCACTTGCAACTTTTGTCAAAAAAATCTTGAATTTTATGGCACCTGGATGTGAGATATATATTTCCTTCTAGATCAACATCTCACCAAACTTCGACTTCATTTAAATTAAAACATTGCAATGGATTCAGAAACTATGCAAGATGGATTCCATTCTTGACTATTACAATCCCACTGATTAATGTCAAATAAATAAATTGTTTCTTCATTTTTTGTTTAAATTTAACTTGGTAATAATAGTATTTTCAACAAACTTCAGCTACAAAATAGCTATCCATAATATTTCTTGGAAGCAATAGTGGATTACCTCAAAACCCATAAAATAAAATAATTGTATTATATCCTCTTTATTCATGTATACCTTTCCCCTAGAGGAGAACTTTTTCTTCGCCAGAGATTCAATGGGGTTGTCATCCAGTTATCTTGCAAATAACTTTCTTTACAAAAATATCTTGAATTAGACAAAAAAAAATAAAAAATATTTCCTCCACAATATGGGATAGTGAAATACATCGGTTCATTCCCAAAATTGAAATTAGGGTTATGTGGAAACTCATAAAAAGCATGACTCGAAATCACGGCTATTATCATATATTCTATGATGAAGAATCTACTGCTATTGAAAAAATGTACTAGTTGAAAACATAGTTCATTCGAAATAAGATTAACCTAATCAAATACACAATTTTTTTATATGAATGACGGAGCTCATAGAGGATGGATGTTGGAACACTGGTTGTAGTCTCTTCGCCCATTAAATGTGCATTCAAATAATAAAACTCTCTAAATGGTTCTCTAAACAAGGTAATATCTAGAGAGGAAATATTGGAAGGAACCTCAAAATATGGTGAACGAAACTCCTGTATGATTTTCAAGCCACCTTCCCATGTTTCTAGAAAAATATTTTCTTTTGAAAAACCTAAGTGCATATCTAGAATAAGTAGCTTCAATATTTGCCTGAATTCATCTAAAGTGAAATAAATACCAATATATTCGAATGGTAGCCTAATTTTTTTTGTTGTTAAATCAAATTTCTTTGTGGATAGATAAATGGTTTCTCTGAAATCAAATAATTCCAAAACATATGCAACATTCGCTAATATGGTAGACCAAATATTCTCACTACTTTTCTCTTGCATAAACAGATTCACATATTTTTAATACATAGTCGACCACTAAAAGCTTTGATCGATGAGTGCAAGTGAGTTAAAAATATCAATGAAAATAACTTTTTTCCTTCCCCTCAAATCCATTTATGCTATGTGATTTTAAAATAATTTGTGAACCAACAATTTTTTCAATGCAATTTAGGCATAGATCATCGATATTATAAACAACCACCACTTATTACTACTCTGATATGAAATCCCTTCTACACGACACTTCCAATATATAGCAATTCAATATAGAAAAATATACATTTATGAGAAATAGTAGAAATAATTAACATAATCTAAATGTGCCACATTATGGCCGGAAAATAATATAAATTCTGACATGATTTTTAGAAAACTTGGCATAGTTTTTTGGAAAATCGGATTATAGTTGTCAAACTACAGGATTTTCAGTATCGAAGTAATTGTTGATAGTGCTAAATTTTCTACTTTTTTCCATTTCCGCTTCGTGTTACTATTCTACATGTAAAATTTGTTTGAAGAAACATTTTGACTAAATAGAAATTAAAAAATAGCAAAGCAGATGCTTTTGATAAATAGTAGAAATAGTTTAAAAAAATATCAAACTAAGAAACTAGTCACTGCATGTATGAAACAAATTAAATGTGAATCATTTTTAATGATGACAACTAGCTTACAAAATGTCAACAATCGTATCCACTATTATAGAAATGTTGGTTTATAGGTAATATCATTTACATTCTCTATTACATGTTGATCCGTCCATTCACTAAAAGGGCACTGAACCATTATTGTCCTTATGTCATGTCAAAAAATGAGGTAACCACAATTCACACAATGAAAGCCTTTTTTTTTGTTTTCTTCTTCTCATTTCTTCTGAATTTACATGACGTGAATTTTTATTCTATGTATTTTCCATAAGCAACGTACTTCTCCAACATTGATTACAATCACAAGTAAAACTCTAACCACACCATTATTATTAATTATTTGTGTCAATTGATAAAATTTATTAATTTTTTTCTACGTAAAGTTAAATTCTATTATATAGTACAAAAAATACATTCGATCTTCATGACAGGGGTTGTTGAATTAGATAACCCTTGTTGGAAGAAGACATTTCAAAAATTCAAAAATCGGGCTGCCTTTTGGGGGGAAACGAACCCTTAAAGAGTTCAGCATGACATTGTGAGAGCTGCCCTTCTTGGGGAAACTAGTTATTAACTTAGAATTAAAATACTAAGTTTGATGGAAAATAGAAAGATAAACAGAGAAACAATAGAGAAGAAAGTAAATACTGGAAAAGAGGAGAGCCATGGCTCTACATCTGTTGGCCTTGTGCATCATTGTGCTCCATGAGAGGTGTTTCTTCAACAATGAAGCAACCATAGTCTGACAAGGTGTCATCCTTCTTAGAGAGCTCGAGATCTAGCTCTAGAGTAGAAGTTGAGCATGCTCCTTTGTCTACTTCTTTGTCATTTTGCCAAGCTCCTTCCGTCGAGCTTCTCACTCCACTACCTAAAGCGTCCTCCATGATTTTGACAGGAAGACCCACTATTTTTCTTAATGATATTTATACCATATAAGATTTGATATTGGGTACTCACATAGGAAACTATGAAAATTTTCTTCTATATTCATTTCTATGTCATTGTAATGTGTGACCCATTTAATGCTGGTACCATATCACTCAACTAACATAGTAATGTCATGGAGCATCTTCCTCTAGCCACTCACCTTAATCTGGATGTGGGACCTCACTTGGATGTATGGTAGTCATAGGGGCTTCACTCGGGGAGAAATGACATACTATTTGGGTGCATATTGGGTGATATATATTGAAGAAAAAATGAAATAATATATTGAGGGATATATAGGGGGTAAATGGTTTTTATATTGGAAGGTATACAAAATGGAGCTCAAAGTTAATGAAACATATAAAAAGGTATAAAAAATGTTAACAAAAAAATGGATACATACAATATCTAGTGAAATGAGGGGTTTTTTAAATTGGGAAGGTGTATCAGGTTCATATTGGTAGGTGGATAAATAATGTAATTTTTAAAGGTATTTTCCAATATGTAATAAAATTAAGGGTATTTTTTAATATGCCGCTAACTCACGTGATATGAAAAATGTTCATTTAGTGAAGACCCCGTGAAGGTAGTTGGCTGGGTTTGTTAGGCACACTCTCCCATTGGTCTCCAGTCCTTGGCATCATTGTTCATGTATTTAAAATGAAACTGAGAAATTTATATAAGTTATAATATTTAAAGGGTTTATCAAAATCGTATACCTTGCACACAATTTGCATTAGCCTCTACTAAACAAAAACCTAGTTCCAAATGTACTCAATAAATAATTATTTTACCTATGAAATCCTATGATCAGGTGCCTTTAGTTGTAACACAGCGAGTGGAATCCAACATAGTTGGTAGTTTTCAAATTAGAGATATGGTTTGTGTTTTAGGGCCAATTACATGTCACTTTCTTGAGTCATTCAAGACATAATATGAATTTTATCTATGGACATAAAGCACAAACAAAGTAGAAAATTTGAGTTCCCTAAGCTATGGAAAGTGTGTTTTTCAAAAGCCCATGCAAGAACACTACTTACAATTGCATGAGTGTTTTGAAAAATCCACCCTTTTGAGCTAATTTGCATTGTATTTTACTTAACAAAACCCTAGCTTCAAATATCATCAATAAATCATTTTTTTGCCTATGAAATCCTAAGAGGTGGGGTGTCCCTATCTATAACATAGTATCAATATTCCAATGGAATCTATGGTTCTCGCACCTAAATATTGATTTATTATTTATAGCTGCTTGCATGTAACTTGCTAGAGTAAACTAGAGACATATTTTGAATTTTGTATGTGTATACAAACAAAACCAATCTACAAAAATGACCTCTATGAGCTTTGAAAATTGTGCTTAGAAAAGGCACATGTTAGTAGAGGCAGTGCTTCAACTCAACGAATGCCTTTTTCTGGGATTCAAAGGAGGAAAAATTTTCTTCCTCCCATTGCTTAGTAATGTTACTCAAAGGCCAAGTGATATGGGAGAATCCTAACATGAACCTAAGATAAAAATTTGCAAGGCCCAAAATGTTGTGAACCTCTGTTAGAGTGGTCAAGGCTGGCCAATCCCAAATGACTTGGATCTTAGTTGGATCCACATGAAAATCATGCTCATCTATGATGTAACCTAGATATTGAACATATCTCATGCCAAAGGTTCATTTATCCAAGTTGGCACACAATTTGTGTTGCTGAAGGGTTTGAAGGACCTTTCTAATGTGCTGCAATTGTTCTTCCCAACTCTTATTGAAGATGAGGATGTCGTCTAGATAAAAAACAATGAACGAGTTGGTGAAGGATTTTAAGATGTCATACATTACCCTCATAAAATTAGTCGGGGAATTTGGAAACACAAAGGGCATAAAAAACTATTCAAAAAGGCCTCCTTGGATTTGAAGGTGGTCTTCCATACATATGTGGGCTCTATTACAACCTGGCGATAGCCATACATCATATCGATCTTGGTGAAATACTTGGCCCCCTTGAGGTGGTTCATAAGGTCATCAATTCGTGTGATTGGATACATGTTCCTCAGAGTGATTTTGTTTAAATCACAATAATCAATTCAGAGCCTCCATGTCCCATCCTTCTTCTTGATTGGTACAATCGGGCTCACACAAGGCAAGGAACTTGGTCGGATTTGCCCTTTTTACACTTGATGTCTTCATTTTTCATAATGGAGCGGCGATATATCAGCTCGTTGGGTAGAGGGGCTCTGGGAGTTAGATCGATCGAATGCTTGACCTGACAGTTGAAGGGTACCCATGCGGGTGAGGAGAAGATATCCCTGTATTCCTCCACGACCGTATCTACCTGCTTCTACTACATGGTGGAACCCTTTTTGAGGGCCATGGATGTGGCTATAATCTTCCTATTACATTGATAGCAAATTAGAAAGAAAAAAAATACTGATCTTGGAGATGATATTACTACATTGTTTAGCAGAGATCAAAGAGTTGTCGGTAAGAGAGGCTACGTCTAGTAACTTGTATAACTTATTACCCAAAGAAATAATAACAGTGCAAGGCCTAGAATCATACAGGGCATGACGCTTCCAGAAGTATGTTTTTCCCAATAATACATTAGAAACTTCAAGAGAAGCTATATCACACAATACCACATGTGTGAAGGGCTTGATGTTATAGGAAAGGCGACA
This sequence comes from Pinus albicaulis, assembly GCA_034641835.2. Classification (NCBI taxonomy): domain Eukaryota; kingdom Viridiplantae; phylum Streptophyta; class Pinopsida; order Pinales; family Pinaceae; genus Pinus; species Pinus albicaulis. Next base: position 960,324,045 of record CM076577.1, read on the forward strand.
CTGTTGGTTGACGCTGAGATCTTGTCCTTGGTGAAGACACTCGAAGGTCTAAAACTGTAGGTGTGGTATGGTCGATAGGCCCAACCGCTTCATGGCCTCTTCTGAAATTAGGTTCTTTTGGCTTCGTCTATCAACAATGAATAATAGCAGTAAGCCCTTCACCCACATTTGTGAGTGAAAGAGGCACTCCCCCTCCTCTGGATCTTCTACTTCCGCCTTTTGGAGCTTGATTGTGGCTACCATCATAGTGCATTCTGCATCAATGGTTTGCTTACCATTTTCAATTACCTTATCAAGTTCCATCTTAGATTCAGAATATGCATCCATCTTTGAGTCTCTCAGCTGAACCACAAGTGCTTGCTTTGTGTGACATTCCTGCGTGTTGTGGGTGGGGCTTTTATGGAACTCACAACAGTTGTCGGTGTCCTTATTGTCCATCTCATCAATTTGGCTTACGACTTCAAGGAGGTGCCTTAGGGGGCTCCTGGTCGAGCTTTGTCCTTTTCTATATGACTTGAGCTGCATTTTTTCTACTTTGGGTTCAAAGGTCGAAATTCTCGCTTCTTCTGCTTGAATTTATGCTCAATATTGGCAGCATATCGGTACTCTGCACCAAGAAAGGAGATGTACAAGAACTCCATTTCCTCTTGAATGAATTTTTTAAAACCACTACAGTAATCGAGAACCATATGTTTCTCAGAATATTTGTTACACAAATTTGTGCACAAGTTATGTAAAATATTTTTTCATCTCATGCACATCTTGATCCCTTTATCGTTGTAACATAGTCCATTATATGTACTTGTCTTCATAGCTCCTGATAGGATAGTAATATTCTTAATGGTGTCTCGAAAATAACTCCAAGTTGGTGCGTTCGAGAGAATGAGGTTTCCCCCTCTTTCTTCTGCTCATAGTAGGTTTCCCACCAGTCCTTGACGTGGGGAGCGACTTTCAAGAGTGAAAAAGTAATATTTTCCCTGTTGGAAAAATCTTGAACATAAAAATATCCTTCCAACAGATTTAACCATTTATCTACGACATATGCATCTAAATGGATTTCAAATGTGGAAATGTCAAATTTTACTTGTACCTTCAAGGGAGTGGGGCATCTAGAGTGGAATTCGGATGAATATGTGTTTCTTATGGGCATCCACTGAAGGATCTAGAGAAAATTATCCATCATTGTGTTTCTGTGTTTCTTGAGAAATATTTTGATAGGATCTCCTGCTCCCTCGTCTTTATTTTTGTCTGCCATGGGAGGCCGTTGGGGTTTTTGGGGCCGATATTGCAAGGGTTCAACCAGATAGAGCCGTAACTCCTTAGACCCTAGCCTTTTTGGGGATATGCAAAGAAAAACAAAGAAAGAGGAGACCGCTATGATACCACTAATTCGAATTTATGTAGGAATGAAACATAATACAAATATAAAGATAGAAACAGAGATGTAGTAGAAATATAACTTCATTTCATTAATATCAAAAACTGAAATATGCATAAATATACAGTGGAAATAAACTAGCTCGAGCGATGATAGCTTATCTCTGAGAAGAGATGTGGTGGATACATGCCTCTAAACTGTGTTAAAATGAGGCTTGAAGGCATATTTATTATTGAGAAATAATGTACAACCGTAAACATCCAAAAACCTAACCTTAGGAGATGAAGCGGCAATACTATGGGCCCAGTTTGTGTAAATTGGTACATCAACTTCCCCAGATTGTAACTTTGGCATACGATATCCATTTGACATGCACAATACCTCGTTAGAAATATCTATCAGAGGAATAAAACTTTCAAGCGGCACTAATTAGAAATGATCCATGTTGGCTAGGTTTTTCCCCAAAAATGTTGTTTATGGCCTCAAAATCGCTCTGGACGATTACGACTCGAAAATCTGCCAAAAATAGTAAATCATGCTACAATTACGGAAACTAAAAAACTGAAAGAAACAATGGTGGGGGTCTAAGTTAAATAGGTGGGTTTCCACCAATATCCACCGGGACCAGTCGGCCCCCCCCACCCCCCCCCTTAGGAAGCAATTCTCCCCATTGTGTTGACTTCCTCCATGAGATGAGGAAAATTTTGATGAACTTGGTCCTTAGTGAGCCACTTGCCTTGGTGTAGGAGTTGTCCAGCTTTGAAAATCCGATATAACTCGATCTTCTATGTGCGAGTGTTATTAATCGATGTGTGCATGATATGATCAGTTGTGGTCTCTTTCATGCATTCGGGGTTTAGATCTGTTGGTGTGAGTTGTTATGCAATATCTGATGTGTTGAGTAATGGTGGAAAGTATGGATGAAGGTAGTCCACATTGAAAAATGGGTGCAGGCCTAGGAATGGAGGAATGTTGAGCTTAAAAGAATTGTACCCTACAGCCTTGATGATTGTGTAAGGCCCATATCAGAGTGGTATAATCTTTCGATGTTCTCCATTTGGGTGTTGTTTCTTCAAATGCAACCAAACCTTGTCACCTACAGGAAAATTATGTGGTACCTAATGTTGATCATGTCGATGCTTGTACTTGGAATTGGATTTCTCTAAAATTTCATTAACCTATTGGCATATGTGCTAGATATGTTCAATAAATATGGTTTCTTTATCAGCCTCAGACAATACATGTGTGGATTCTATCTATGTAGTCGCATGAAGTATGGAAACATCAATCAGAAAAAATGGTTGAAATCCTAGACCCAGTTGAAAGGGATTGTGACTAGTCAAGCTATTGAGAGCTCTGTTATAATTGTTCTGCACTTAGGGGATACTCCCATCCCAATTTCGTGGATGCTTGGATTTTTACATGAAAATTATGTGCACTAGTATCATGTTGATGACCTATGTATGGACATCAGTCTGGGCATGGAATTTAGTCGACTTGGTGAGCGTGGTGTCGAATACTGTCCAAAGGCTTCATGCGAATGTGCTCAGGAACCTACTATCCTGATCTGATATAATGCTTCGTAGGACACCAAAATGTACCCATGCTCATTCAAAGAAGATTTTGGGAGTTTCCTCTACTGTGATACTCTTCTTGCAAGCTGCTAATATAGCCATCTTAGAAAATATTTCCAAGACCACAAATACAAATTCATTACCATGCTTGGTAGAAGGGAGGCCTTACATATAGTCCATGGAGATGGATTTCCATGGCTGGACAGGAGTAGGGAGAGGTGTTTACAGACCTTGTTTCTTGAATTTTGGCTTGGCGATGGCACAGGAAATGCAGGATCTAGTCAGAGTTATGGTCAATAAAAGTACCTGTTTAGTATAACCACAATTTTCTCCACACCAAAGTGTCCTGCGACCCAACTGTAGTGTTTCTCCAAAATCAGCTTGGTACGCTCACTCAAAGGAACATAAAGGTGGCTTAGGTAGCATAACAATGCATTCGTGAGGTGGAAATCAGGAAATTTCTTTCCATCTACAAGAATATGATATGTGGAGGTCAACTCAAGATCATTTTTGTATATTTTTGGCCATCCAGAGGTCGTGTGGCCAAAAGAGCTGAGAAAAATAGTTAGTGCTGCAACTAGGGGGCGGTTGAGGCTATCTACAACATGATAGGTGTTTCCCTTTCTATATTTAAAGTTGAAGTGGAATTTTTGCATATATGTAGACCACTTCTTGTGGCGATCGTTCCTCAACTTCCCTTGTATTTTTATAAACTGAAGAGGTCAATGATTGGTATGTATGACCATCTCCTTCCACATAATGTAATGCTTCCATTTCTAGAAAGCATGAAGTATATACTTTCATTATCATGTGCTAAAAATTTAGCCTGTAAACATAAAAGTATGATACGTGTAGTTCGGATGAAGAGATTTCTACCATATATCTCCTCTCATCCATGTTCATTCATACATATCCTATAGTATAGGATCCTGAATTGGTACAAGAAAAGAAATAGGAGGTAGACTCCTGTCCTTCATTCCAGCTACATCAAATCCTTTTTCCCAATATTATGAATTAACAGGGACTAGTGTATTTCCAAAAAATATCTAACCATACGATGGAATACATCTCTTTATCATAGGTGGGGTAATTTCGAATTGTATTTGAAATTGTCTCACTATGATACACCACTGGATGCCTATGATGGGTGATGACTGCACCAATAGCATACTCGGAGGCATATGTCTCAATTTCAAATGGATGTTGTAGGTCTAGTAGTATGACTATTGGCATAGAGCAGAGGCGGTGCTTCAACTCAACGGATTCCTTTTTTTGGGATTTATACCAAGAAAAATTTACTTTCAGTCCACCCTTAGTAATCTTACTCAAAGGCCGAGTGATATGGGAGAATCCCAACTTGAACCTCCGATAAAAATTTTCAAGGCCAAAAAATCTTCGAAGCTACGTTAGAGTGGTGAGCATTGGCCAATCTCGAATGACTTGGATCTTAATCGGATCCACATGCATGCCATGCGCATCTCTGATGTAACCCAGATATTAGATCTAGCTCATGCCAAAGGTGAATATATCTAATTTGGCACATATTTTTTGATGTCGAACAGTTTGAACGACCTACCTATTGTGTTGCAAGTGTTCTTCCCAACTCTTGTTGAAGATAAGGATGTTGTCTAGATAAACAACCATGAACAGGTTTGTGAAGGGCTGCAATATGTCATTAATTAGCCTCATAAAAGTAGCAAGGGAATTTTTCAACCGCAAGGGCATAACCAACAATTCAAAAATTCATTCCTTGGATTTTTTGGGTATTTTTCCATAAATTCGTGCAATCTATTGGAACCTGGTGATAACCAAACTTCAGATCGATATTGCTGAAATACTTGGCCCACTTGAGTTGGTCTAGAAGGTCATAAATTCGTGGGATTGGATACCTATTCCTAATAGTGATATTGTTTAGTGCACGATAATCAATGCAGATCCTCCAAGTCCCATCCTTATTCCGTACAAGTATAATCAAGGTCCCAGAAGGCGAGGAACTTGGTTGTATGTGCCATTTTTGTAGCAAATCTTAGATTTTCTTCTTGATATATTAAATTTATAAATTAGAGCAACAATATATTGGCCCATTTGGTAGAGGTGCTCCTGGATTCGGATCGATCAAATGGTTGACCTGACAATGCGAGGGTACCCCTATGAGTGAAGAGAATATTTCCCTGTATTCTTCCACGACCGTATCCACCTACTTCTATTGCATTTAGGAACCCTTCCTGGGGGCAATGGATTTCGTTACAATCTTCCCTTTACAGTCAGAGTGAATCAGAAATAAAATAAATTTCATGGTGTGGGAGATTATCTTACTACATTTCTTAGCAGAGATCAAAGATATGTCGATAGGTAGGGCTCCTCTTGTATCATGTATAAATTATTTCGCAAAGAAATAATAACAGTGCAAGGCATAGACTCATACATGACATGATACTTCCATAAGTACGATTGGCCTAATAATACATCATAAACTTCAAGAGGAAATATATCACACAATACCTCATTCGTGAAGGGATTGATGTTATAGGGAAGGCGACACTGCTAGCTAACACAATGATTTTTTCCTTGGTGAAGCCACCATATGGTGTACGACTGTGGATGTGATGTGATCAGTTGGACCAACCGCTTCACGAACTCTTCCGAAATGAGGTTCTTTTGGATCCCGATGTCGACAATTAAAGTAGCCCTAATCCTTTCACCCACATCTATGAGTGAAAGAGGAGATCCCCCTCCTCTGGATCTTTGGGTTCCACCTTTTGGACCTTAGTGGTGGCTACCATCATAATGGGTTATGTTTCAATGACCTACTTACCCTTATCGAGTTTCAACCTAGAATCATAACATGCATCTATATCTGAATCACTCATCTCAACCACCAGTACCTGCTTTGTGAAACATTCATGCATTTTTTGAGTTGGGCTTTTATGTAACTTGCACCACTTTTTGATGTCCTTCTTTGCCTTCCCGTCACCCTTGGATTGCGACTTCAAGCAGTTTCCCTTGGGGGTCCCAATCGAGCTCCGTCCTTTTCACTGTGGCTTGGGGGTGCCTCTGTTCTGCTTTGGTTTTGCAGATCCAAAGTTTCGCTTCTTCTGCTTCAATTTCTACTCATTTTTGGCAGCATAATGATATCATGCACCAAGAAAGGAGATGTACAAGAACTCCATTTCCTCTTGAATGTACTTGTGGAAAAATCCGTGGTACTTGAGAACTACATGTTTCTCATAATACTTGATACCTAGATTTGTGCACAGGGTATGGAAAATATTTGCTAGCTGATTCACATCTCGATCCCTCTGCTGCCATAATGTAGCCCATTGTATGTACGTGTCTTCATAGCTCCTGACAGGGTAGTACTGTTCCTTGATGGCATCTCATAAATAATTCCAAGTGGGTGCGATAGAGAATAGTGAGGGTTCCCCTCTTCCTTATACTCACAATAGGTTTCCCACCAATCCTTGATGTGGGGGGTGACTTTCAAGAGTGAAAAAGTAATATTTTCCCAATTGGAAAAATAATTAACATAAAAATGTCCTTTCAACAGATTTAACCATTTATCTACAACATCTACATCTATCTGGGCTTCAAATGTGGGAATATGAAATTTGGCTTGTACCTTAAAGGGAGTTCCACCTACAGAGTGGATTCGAGATGAAGATGAATTGCATGTGGGCATTCGTCGAAGGATCTGGGCAAACTTATCCATCATTACGTTCCTATGTTTCTCAAGGGCCTCCTCCAGAAATATTTTGATAGGATATTTTTTTTCCTCATCTTTATTTTCGTCTGCCATGGGAGGTCATTGGGGTTTGTGAGGCCGATATTGCAAGGGTTCAACAAGATCTATCCATGGAAAATTTTAGGGGCTAATATTTGCAGGTGGGCTAATTTTCCATGATTTTCCCAAAAAAAGAATCACCAATTTCCATGTTTTTGTAAAAATGATTCGCCCAAATTTTATAATATAAAATTATTTTACCTTAAAAATAACCAAAATTATATAGAGACTATATATAAAATCATTATAATTTTTTATAATTTTACAAACATATCGATAAAATTTTATAGTTCACATATTAGGGACTAGTGAAATTTGCCAATGTTTTAAACTTCAAGATAATTTTCTATCCTTAAAATTATCCCTAAAGCGATCCCTAACTCCTTATACCATGACCTTGTTTTGGAAATGCAAAGAAAAACAGAGAAAGAGCAGACCGTTATGATACCATCATTTGAATGTTATGAAACCAGCTCCAAAAAAAGAAGAAAATATAGATCAATTCCTTCGAAATAAGCCACTTTGAGAACCTCCTTTACATTACATAAATGAAATTTTTTTGGATGATATAAATGACAAAACTTCCTTTCTATATATAGGAGTTCATGGGGTCACAATATAATCCTAGCTGACCTAAGAATAATAATGTAAGGGCACAATAATAACAATATGGGGGTTACACTAGATACAAAAATGACAATAAGGGGGCTACACTAACAATATTAAGGAAATAAGCTAGTAATATAGGGACCTAACATGCCCCTCTCCTTTAAAAAGTTGTTGTCATCAACGTTTGAGTAGCTCTGGATGCTTTTGTATAAAATTCTCATCCTCCCATGTATAATCTTTAGTGGGTAAGTTCTTCCACTTGATTAGATACTCTAAAATTGATCGATTCCGTAGCTATCGAGTTCTTGTTTCCATGACTGCTTTGGGTTCTAATATTGTTTTTCCTTCGTCATCAAGTTCTATAAATATTGTTTGAATTGGAATTTTTTCACCTATAACCTTCTTTAAGCATGAAACATGGAAAACTAGATGCACTCAAGAAGAAGGAGGAAGCCCCAATTTGTATGCTATAGTATCAATCTTCTGCAACACCTTGTAAGTACTATAGTACTTTGGAGGTAATTTATTATCCTTCTTAGCTTGCTTGAGGGACATTTGTTTGTATGGTTATAGCCGTAAAAATACCAAGTCTCCTACATCAAAACTTCTCTCACCGTGATGTTGATCTGAATGTTGTTTCATTCGATTTTGTGCCAAATTTAGGTTATCCTTTAAGAGTTGGAGAACTTGTTTTTAATGCTCGATGTGATCTTCCATTGCTTGAACCCTATAATTTTCTCTTAAATATGATGTGATGGATGGTGAATGATATCCATAAAGTTCCATAAATGGGGTCATTTTTGCTGCAGTATGGAAGGAATTGTTATACCAGCATTCAGCTAGAGGTAACTACTTAGCCCATTGTTTTTTTTTTCCAGATAAAAAACAACAAAGATATCCTTCCAAAAGTTTGTTAACTATCTCAGTTTTCCCATCAGGTTGAGGATGATAAGATGAGATATGAGCTAGTTGAGTACCCAAACAAGAAAATAATTCCATCCAAAAATTTCCAGTAAAAATGGGATCTCTATTACTTACAATAATCTTTGGGTTTCCATGTACCTTTTGAATTGTTTCCATAAATGCAGTAGCAACCGTACTTGCTTTAAATGGATGAGATAATGCAAAAAAGTGTGCATACTTGGTAAGTCTATCAACTACCAGCATGATGACACTCTTTCCTTCAGACTTACGTAAACCTGTGATAAACTCCATTGAAATTTCCTCCCAACGTTGAATTGGAATGGATAAAGGCTCTAGAATACCCGAGTTCTTAATTGTCTCCACTTTATTTTTTTGGAAAACCAAACATTCTGCCACAAAATTTTGAATATCAAATTTAAGGCCATCCCAAAAAAATTCTTTCTTCACCCTGTGGTAAGTTCTTAAAAATCCTAAGTGTCCTCCTAAGGGAGAAGTGTGCAATTCCAAAAGAATCTTTTGTTTTAGTTGGGAATACTTACAAATATATAAGTGATATTTGTACCATAAGGAATCATTTTCCAAACTAAATGTATCATATGTACTAGGATCTTGCTACAAATTTTGAATGAGTCTCCACACTTCTTTCTCCTTCTTCCATTAATCCCTTTCTTTAGTTATCCAATCTGGTTAGATAATAAAAATGGCACAAAGAAATTCCTCCACCACTTCATCCTTTCTTGAGAGTGCATCTACAAAACCATTTATCTTCCCTTTTTTATATATGATTTTAAATTCATAACCCAACATCTTTGTGACCCATTTTTGTTTCTCTTCTTAAGATAATATTTCTTCCAAAAAGTATTTAAGACTATCATGATCAGTTTTTACCTTGAAGTGTCTTCCCATTAGGTAAGGTCACCATTTCTTTAGTGCATGTATTATTTCCAACATTTCCTTCTCATAAATAGCTTTCTATAAATACTTTCCTTTGATTGGACGACATTCAAAAGAAATGGGTCTTCCTTCTTACATTTACAATAGCACCAATTCCATTTCCTAAGGCATCACATTCCAAAATAAATGTTTTTATGAAGTCTAGCGTAGCTAAGACCGCTGCTAATCACATTTCCTCTTTAAGATGTTCAAAGGCCTTAGTTGCTTCAGGAGTCCATGAAAATTCATATTTATTCAATAATGTTGTTAGAGGTGCTGCTATTCTCCCATAATTCTTAACAAACTTGCGATAATACCCTATCAACCCAAGAAATCCTTGCAACTTCTTTATGGTTGTGGGGACTTTCCATTCCTTAATGGCTTTAATTTTGTTAGGGTCTGCCTTAAAACCCTCTTGAGATACAATATGACCCAAATATTCCACCTCTTTTACTCCAAAGAAACATTTGGAGGGTTTTGCACATAATTGTTTCTCCTCCAATAGCTTGAGCACCCTCTCAACATGTTGAACGTGATCCTTCCAATACCTGTTCTAGATTAGTATATCATAAAAAAATACTAAGACAAATTTTCTAAGGGTTTTAAAATGGAATTCATCAACCCTTGAAATGTAGAAGGTGCATTTGTGAGGCAAAAAGGCGTGACCAAAAATTCATAATGACCCTCATGAGTTCAAAATGTTGTTTTCGGAATATATTAAGTCTTCATTCTAATTTGATGATATCCTAAACGAAGTTCCAACTTGTTAAAATAAATTTTTCCATGTAATTCATCCAACAATTCATCAATCACAGGAATGAGAAATTTATCTTTAATAGTGAGCTTATTGATCTTCCTATAATCTGAACACATGCACCATGATCCATCCTTATTGTGCATCAATACTTCTGGAGCATAGAAATAACTTTGGCTAGGTTGAATTATACTAGCCTGTAACATTTCTAAAATCATAAGTTCAATTTCACCCTTTCGGAAATAAGGATATCTCTAAGGCCTAATGTTTAGATTAAAACTTCCTGGAATCAAATGAGTAGCATGATCATGATCACGAATCGGTGGGAGTCCTTTGAAAGTTTCAAACACCTTGGAATGATTGTCCAAGAATTTTTGGAGATATGTAGAAATATATTATTTTGATGTTGGAACTTCTAATGAGCATAATTGTGCAATTAAGCCTCATTGTTACTTATTCAAAAAAATTTCCATGACATTAGTGCTTATTATCTTTCTTGGCTTTCCTGCAATACCCCATAATTCAACTTCCTTTCCTTCTGAAATTTTTTTAAAGAAAAGTTCTTGAAAATTAAAAGCTATCATCCTCAAAGATTGTAACCATTGTAATCCTACTACAACATCATCACCTCCCATTGGAATGGAAAACACTAAACTATTAAATACATAGTCCCACATGGTTAGCTTAATATTATGGCATTTTCCAAAGAAATTTATAACTCCTCCATTTGCAACCACCACTTGACATTCTAGTGCGAGATATAGGAAATAATTCAATTCCTTGGCTACCTTACAATGAGCAAAATTATGGGTACTACTTGAATCAATCAACACTATTCCCTTTTTCTTCTTGATATGTCCTTATATCTTGAGAGTTTGAGGAGTGGTAATTCCTGCCAATGCATTACAGGATTTGGTCAGACTCATTTATTCTTTTTGTAGGGTTGGTTCCTGATGTATATCCTCTTATTTTGAAGTATCTTGTTCATTTTCTTCCTCCTCTTCATAATATATGTAAAATAATTTCTTCTCAGCACACTTATGGCCTTTAGTGTATTTTCTATCAAAATTGTAGCAAAGCCCTTTTTCTCTTTTTTCTTCCAATTTTTTTGGTGTCAACCTTGTATATTGTGGAAGTGTAGGAGTAGCAACACTTCCATATTTATAGATGTGAGTGGTAGGCTTCCTTGTCACCATAATTTTACATTCAATTTCTCTTGCCAACATGAATGCCTTCTCCAATGAATCAGGTTCCAAAAGGTGAACCTCATGTTGGATGTTATCTTTTAAAGTCCGTATCAAGGCATCAATCCTGTGTTCCTCTGGAATATCAATTACCCTTATATTCAATTCTTGGAAGTCCTAAATGTGCTCCACCGCTGAACCATTTTGTTTGATATTTATCAATTCGATAAAGAAGGTTTTTCTCTTTGTATCCTCATAAGGTGCTATCATTTACTCCGTAAAAATGGGCCAATTGAAAATTTATTTATGGGAGCAAATCCATCGATACCATAAAAATGTATTTTGTTCCAAATGTAAAGTTACAATGCATAATTTTTGTGCGTTTTGCACATTATTGAGATAAAAATATTGCTCCATATCTAGTATCCATGTTACGGGATCCTTCCCATCAAACTTCCTCATATCCATCTTTGGAATATGTTGGTTTTTCCATCCAATAGTAGAGTTTATGAAATCACAATTAACATTTATTTTGTTCTCATCATGAGTTTCCTGTACTACCTTTTCGCCATTAGGAATCATTTCTTGTAACAACTTTGTCAAACCTTCCTTCTAAACTTCCATGTCTACTTTTAAATCATTCTTCATGTCTTCCATGTTAGCTTTCATGTCATCCATATTAGCTTCCATTCCATCCATCTTAGGTTCCATGCCATTCTTCAAACCATCCATCTTATCTTCCACGTCTTTCTTCAAACCATCAATATTAGCTCCCATGCCCTTATTCAACCCATCCATATTAGCTTCCATGTATTTCTTCAAACCATCCATCTTAGTTTCCATGGCTCTCTTCAAAAATTCCATTTTGATTTTTTGTTGCTCTTTGCAAGAGTGACATTTGATGCACTTTCTCTTGTAATTTTGATATATCATGTTGCACTTCTTCCTCTTCATGAGTCATAGTAGAGACTTCTAAGGTCTGAATTGGTGTCGAATTCTTTTTAGGGGGGGTTTTAGAACCCAGTACTGATATCTATGCCTCAATATTCACTTGAAATCACTTCAAACTAATTTTTAAAACAAGACTTATTCAATTTGAAAAAAAATACACGCATTTTTCTTTCTTTTGAGGAGCTCGATATTGAAACTGAATTATCATTGTGCTTTCTCATCTTCAATATATGAAATTTAGTCCTTTATTATCCCTCTAAATATTATTTCGAATGCCAAGGGAAAATTATGCCCAATCTCCCACAATGACCTAATTATGGCTCAGATCAGTAAAGCGAACTTGTATGGCATGCAACATGTCCCGGTTTCCTCCTTAGGCTCTAAGATTGATACACAGGAAAATATAGTTAGTGTAATTTCGACCACGTTTTATGGAATCCAAATCTGACACTCATAGAGAGAGTTATAACTATTTTCCCACAATCTCCTCTTTGAGATGAAATTCGGGAACCTGAAAAAACCCTAAATTCCATAGATCATATCTTCGAAAATATTGCGAACCAAGATTTGAAATTTTTACACGAATTTCCTTAGGATTTCAACTTCTCATGGTACAAATTCCAGCTTCTGACCCTTCTTAGAAAAAATGTTATAGTGAAAATTCCACGATGACCTGTTTGGAGCAACGAAACCCTAGAATCCAAAGCTTTGATACCAAATGTTATGAAACGAGCTCCAAAAATAGAAGAAAAAATATATCAATGCCTTAGAAATAAGCCACTTCAAGGGGGAAACCTCCTTTACATTACATAAATGAACAATTTTTGGATGATAAAAATGAAAAAGCCTCCTTTCTATATATATGAGTCCATGGCATCACAATATAATTTTAGCTAACCTAACAATAATAATGTAAGGGAACAATAATAAACATATGGGGGTTACAAGGGTACAAAAATAACAATAAGGGGCTACACTAACAATAATAAGGGACTACACTAACAATAATAAGGGACTACACTAGTAATATAGGGACCTAACACTGAATTTGTGAAAGAATGCAACAAAATACAAACATAAACATAAACATAGATATACAAAAAAAATATAACTTCATTTCATTAATAAAAGAGACTGAAATATGCTTACATACATAATGGAAATAAACTAGCTTGGGCAATGGTAGCTTATCTCTCAGAAGAGATGTGGCGATTACATGACTCTGAACTGTGTTACAATGAGGCTCAAAGGAATATTTATTATTGAGAAATAATGGAAAACCCTAAACATCCAAAAACCTAACCCTAGGAGATGAAGTGCCAAAATTATGGGCCCTGTTTGGGTAAATTGGTACATCAACTTCCCGGGGTCATAACTTTGGCATACGATCTCCATTTGATGTGAAAAATACATCGTTAGAAATATCTATTCGAGGACTACAACTTTCAGGTGGAAAAGGTAATTCAAAGCCTCATGTTGGCCTCATTTTCAAATAAAAGACATCATTTAGGACCTCAAAATGGCTCTCGAAGTTTAGGACCCGAAAAACTGCCAAAAATAGTAAATTGTGCTATAATTAAGGAAATTGAAAAATTGAAAGAAACAATGATGGGGGTCCAAGTGGAATATGTGGGTGCCCACCAATATCCACCTGGATCAAAATTTCTCTTCTTTCCATTGCTCAATAGACATCGAAAACACATTCCTAATAGGTTCATGCAATGTAAAAGCATCTGTGGCTACAATTCTAGACATATGAATATTTGTTTCCTTTGTATCAATAATTTTTTTACCATGCGCATTTAATTTTTAAATTTCAAATATTTTATTGTCCCTATTATAGCTTTCATCTTCAAAAGTATAAAAATGATCATCGAAAATAGAAAATTATTTGGAATTTTTCTCTGTTATTTTTTAATTTTCATTCAAAGCACTACTCACCCAATCAAGGAGAAAAGTTTCAATCTCCTCATTGGTAACTTCTTGACTATTTCCTATTTGCATGGTAATTATGTATTTTTCCAATTGAGGCTCATTGTCATCTCCCGCGACTGATAACTTACCGTGAATGAATTACGCATATTTGGTATCTTTTCATTTTCTTTTCCTTGAATATGAAGCCAAAGAAGTTTTGGGTATGCAAACAGAATATTACATAAATTTTCTACTTATTTTTTTACACTTTGTTTCAGTGCTAATACTTGCTTCTTCAAAAATGTCTCTAGTAGTCATTTCTCCTTCTTGATTATTTCTTGGAGCATTGTGACTCTTTTCACTTTCACTTGCAACTTTTGTCAAAAAAATATTTAATTTTATGGCACCTGAATGTGAGATATATATTTCCTTCTAGATCAACGTCTCACCAAACTTCGACTTCTTTTAAATTAAAACAATGCAATGGATTCAGAAACTATGCAAGATGGATTCCATTCTTCACTATTACAATCCCACTGATTAATGTCAAATAAATAAATTGTTTCTTCATTTTTTGTTTAAATTTAACTTGGTAATAATAGTATTTTCAACAAACTTCAGCTACAAAATAGCTATCCATAATATTTCTTGGAAGCAATAGTGGATTACCTCAAAACCCATAAATAAAAAAATTGTATTATATCCTCTTTCTTCATGTATCCCTTTCCCCTAGAGGAGAACTTTTTCTTCGCCAGAGATTCAATGGGGTTGTCATCCAGTTATCTTGCAAATAACTTGCTTTACAAAAATATCTTGAATTAGACAAAAAAATTAAAAAAATTATTTCCTCCACAATATGGGATAGCGAAATACATCGGTTCTTTCCCAAAATTGAAATTAGGGTTATGTGGAAACTCATAAAAATCATGACTCGAAATCAGGGCTATTATCATATATTCTATGATGAAGAATCTACTGCTATTGAAAAAATGTACTAGTTGAAAACATAGTTCATTTGAAATAAGATTAACCCAATCAAATACACAATTTTTTTATATGAATGATGGAGCTCATAGAGGATGGATGTTGGAACACTGGTTGTAGTCTCTTCTCCCATTAAATGTGCATTCAAATAATAAAACTCTCTAAACAGTTCTCTAAACAAGGTAATATCTAGAGAGGAAATATTGGAAGGAACCTCAAAATATGGTGAACGAAACTCCTGTATGATTTTCAAGCCACCTTCCCATGTTTCTAGAAAAATATTTTCTTTTGAAAAAACCAAGTGCATATCTAGAATAAGTAGCTTCAATGTTTGCCTGAATTCATCTAAAGTGAAATAAATACCAATATATTCGACTGGTAGCCTAATTTTTTTTGTTGTTAAATCTATTTTCTTTGTGGATAGATAAATGGTTTCTCTGAAATCAAATAATTCCAAAACATATGCAACATTCGCTAATATGGTAGACCAAATATTCTCACTGCTTTTCTCTTGCATAAACAGATTCACATATTGTTAATACATAGTCGACCACTAAAAGCTTTGATCGATGAGTGCAAGTGAGTTAAAAATATCAATGAAAATAACTTTTTTCCTTCCCCTCAAATCCATTTATGCTATGTGATTTTAAAATAATTTGTCAACCAACAATTTTTTCAATGCACTTTAGGCATAGATCATCGATATTATAAACAACCATCACTTATTACTACTCTGATATGAAATCCCTTCTACACGACACTTCCAATATATAGCAATTCAATATAGAAAAATATACATTTATGAGAAATAGTAGAAATAATTAACATAATCTAAATGTGCCATATTATGGCCAGAAAATAATATAAATTCTGACATGATTTTTAGAAAACTTGGCATAGTTTTTTGGAAAATTGGATTATAGTTGTCAAACTACATGATTTTCAGTATCGAAGTAATTGTTGATAGTGCTAAATTTTCTACTTTTTTCCATTTCCACTTCGTGTTACTATTCTACATGTAAAATTTGTTTGAAGAAACATTTTGACTAAATAGAAATTAAAAAATAGCAAAGCAGATGCTTTTGATAAATAGTAGAAATAGTTTAAAAAAATATCAAACTAAGAAACTAGTTACTGCATGTATGAAACAAATTAAATGTGAATCATTTTTAATGATGATAACCAGCTTACAAAATGTCAACAATCGTATCCACTATTATAGAAATGTTGGTTTAGAGGTAATATCATTTACATTCTCTATTACATGTTGATCCGTCCATTCACTAGAAGGGCACTGAACCATTATTGTCATTATGTCATGTCAAAAAATGAGGTAACCACAATTCACACAATGAAAGCCTTTTTTTTTTGTTTTCTTCTTCTCATTTCTTCTGAATTTACATGACGTGAATTTTTATTCTATGTATTTTGCATAAGCAACGTACTTCTCCAACATTGATTACAATCACAAGTAAAACTCTAACCACAACATTATTATTAATTATTTGTTTCAATTGATAAAATTTATTAATTTTTTTCTACGTAAAGTTAAATTCTATTATATAGTACAAAAAAAACATTCGATCTTCATGACAGGGGTTGTTGAATTAGATAACCCTTGTTGGAAGAAGACATTTCAAAAATTCAAAAATTGGGCTGCCTTTTGGGGGGAAACGAACCCTTAAAGAGTTCAGCATGACATTGTGAGAGCTGCCCTTCTTGGGGAAACCAGTTATTAACTTAGAATTAAAATACTAAGGTTGATGGAAAATAGAAAGATAAATAGAGAAACAATAGAGAAGAAAGTAAATACTAGAAAAGAGGAGAGCCATGGCTCTACAACTGTTGGCCTTGTGCATCATTGTGCTCCATGAGAGGTGTTTCTTCAACAATGAAGCAACCATAGTCTGACAAGGTGTCATCCTTCTTAGAGAACTCGAGATCTAGCTCTGGAGTATAAGTTGAGCATGCTCCTTTGTCTACATCTTTGTCATTTTTCCGAGCTCCTTCCGTCGAGCTTCTCACTCCACTACCTAAAGCGTCCTCCATGCTTTTGACAGGAAGACCCACTATTTTTCTTGGCCATGGGGAGGAGTGGGAGAGGGCGGATTGCGAGGGTGATTCCTGGTGCGAGATCCAGAATGTCCATGTTGAATCTCCGAGAGGAAAATTCAGAGTTGGGTCAAAAGTAATTGAGGCTCGAAGACCTCTAGAGCATCCAAAGCCACAGAGAAGGCCAATTTCTGCTCTGCCATAGCCAGAAAATGAGGGTTGGAGGGAGAACCTCTGTCTCCTCCACGACGATAGCTCATGCGGTGTCAGCGAGGCATTTCTTCGAGCGAATGCTGGGTATGGAGGGCAGGGAATGAGAGTTCAGAGGGAGGCTAAGGAGTAGCATGAATGGTGAAAGCGATACATGGGCTAGCAGAGCTGAAGAAAGAGGCTTGCAAGATGCGACAGAGAGAAAATTGGAAAGAGAACCGAAGCGAATGCAAATTGGAGTTAGATCCATTTGCCATAAATGGCCAGAGAATAAATTGCAGGAGTCGAGGCACAATACACAGGAGTGAATGAAGCAGGTGTCGGGGAATGAATGTTGCAGGTACCCAGTGGAGAAAATTTAAAGCACTCATGTGGGAGGAAGGTGCAACTGCAAGTTGAGGCTAGATGCTTACGCATGGAGAGGCCATGTGACCATCCAAATCCGTTGAATTAATGACCCACATTCAAGGGATAAAATTTATTATTAAATGATGCTATTTAGTTTAGTTTTATTATTTTTATGTTTATTGTTGTTTAATAAAATATTTCATTGTACAAAAATAAATTTTTTCATACAATGTAGATTTTATTATGGGCTTGAAGAAAGAAAAGATTTACACAGTGAAGAAGGTTTCTATATATAGCATGAATTATTATTATAAATACTTAATTATGCAGATGAATTTGTTCTTTGCATAGCCTCCACACATGCATAATCAATTTCACAAAAATTCTTTCATACTCAATATCATTTTACAGATACTCATTTACAGTTGACTATTGTAACTTTTTATGATTTACGATATAAGGTTTAATATGTGTTTCAAAATAAATAAATAAATAAAATCTCCCCACAATAAATCAGGTTTCTCTCTTTTGTACATGAATTCATAAAAAAATTCAATTGGAATAGAATAGTCATGTTTATTGGCCAAGAAGCATTCAAAAATTATCAACACAGTTACAATACATGTAATTGTATTCACATTCAAATGTTAGTCACAACAAATGATATACATACAAGTTAAAATGTAAAACATTATCTAATAATTATTGATATAATTGGTAAAAAATTTCAATATTAGAAAAGAGTAAACATAAATCCTTTTTCATTATCATTCATTACATAAAATTAGCTAATATATAAAATCTCAAAGAAAATATTTGAAAACAGGTGTTCAATTATTGTATTTTATACAACGTTCGAGTACCTAGGTCCATACACCATCCCATTGAAATTGTTATCTCACAATTTTTTACATAATTAGTAAACATACTAAGATATATAAAATACAATAATCATAATTCAAATAAGGTATGATTGCAAATTCATGGTCCAAAAAAATCCTTTGTTGCATAAAGTATTTATGAAAATATTAATACTTCAATCGCAAAGCTAAATGAATTTGTCCCATTGAGAAATACAATTGCAATATCGTTGACAATAATCTCCAAAATTCATATGCAATAGGTAAAAAGGAACTGAAATGCATTCAGAAATGAAGTTATTCCATCATAACAAACACATAATATTTAAATAATAAAATTGTTTGACAAAACAAAAATGTTGCAATGTATTAAAACACTTACAATATACAAAATCATATTTCTATATTTTTCAACACTCATGTATCTCTCCCAATCAGTGTTCCTGCAATGAATTCCTTCACTTTATCTCAAATAAATTTTTTCATCGGAAGGATGGTAATGTCCTACTTAACATCCTCATTGAATATCTCCTCCTTAATTTCTTTTTCTTCTTCTTGCAATTGCAAGACTGAGGAGAAGTACTCTTCTTTGACAATAACAAAAGTAATTATTGATTTTCTAATTACATATGCACTAAAATCAGTTATATCATCGAACTTTGTTGTCTATGATTATTTCAACTTCTCCAAGACAGACATTAGATTATCCTTCATAGTTAATTTAGATTCATATGTAATACATGGACTATTTAAATCCTGAACAATTGCTATTGCCTTAAGATATGCATATTCTCTTCAATTTTCTATGTCTCCCTATTCATAAATAATGTATTCCAATGTTATGATTCTCGAGACCATGCAGCCTTGATCTACCTCATCCAATCAACATTAGGAAACCTTTGTTTATCTTTTTGTAGTTCTAAAAATGAATCAAGATTATGAATAAAAACTAATAAGGCATTGCCTACAAATTTCCAATCTCCCTCGAGCTCACATTTGACAAATTTGATAAAAGACCTAGTTCTCTCCTTTAAATGTCATAAATGAAAACAAACTTGCCAAGTAGATTCAAAAATTCACAATATTTTAGATATATTACTAATGATATATGATTTCATTGAACTAAGATAATTAACAACTTTACCATATCTATTGAATCCATCGGGACTATGAATTTCCAATGGTGGTTCGCGTATCACAAGTGGAGTCTTTAGAAAAGGACCCAAGCTCAGGGTTCTTCTAGTTATTTTATTTTTCCTTTTGCTTCATATTTTTAGTCTGCCATTGAGCAATAGAATTCACAAGCACTTCACCACTGGCTTGATGTAATTTCACCATCCCTAGCATTGTAATCGAAGACATATCAACATTCAATTTTACCCAATAAACAACCTCTCCATTGGAAAGTTGTATCATTTCAATCTTCAATCTCTTACCGCCCTTGTCATAACTTGCATCCTCCAATGTGATTAAATGGTCATTGAAATCAATTTCCTCTTCAACAATTTTCTTCATTATCCTCTAATTTTCTTTCAAACAAGTACTAACCGAATTAGGGATTACAATGCTATCAACTTCCATGTCCATCGCTTCTTCAATGCTCTTCGTTTCAGGTGCACTCTCAGGTACAAATGATTTAAAAATGTGTGCCCTTTCTAGAGTGACTTTACAAGGAGGTTCATATTCATCCTCGCCATATGCTAACCTATAAAAAATAAGTTTTTTTCTTCTAGTAGTTCTTTTCTTTCTTTTCCTAACAGATTAAGTCGCACCAGTACTACGTGTGAAAGAATGAGAATGCCCTATAGGGTTTGCGCCTACTTTCTTAAATATTTCTCCCATCTCCATAATCTCTTTTTCAACAATCGGTTCAACATATACTAGAATTTTTGATGTTTTGTTGATACACTATGACTTTCCTCACTCTAATCTCTAATTCTCATAAACAAGTCTCGTACATCATAGAATCAAGATGTTCCATGAAATTATTCTCTTATTAATATCCCTTTATAGCTTCAGCTTCACTTAAGTTGAAAGAATCCAAATACTTTGCAAAAAGAAGATCCTGAGCCGTATTCTTCGCAATTACTTTTAAACAGTAAACAAAAAAGAAATAAATTTTCTTTTATTTTTATGTTCAAATATAATAGCCAATGATGATTTTGCCTACACAATTCAACAAAAAAATACCTATCTAGAAAAAACTTTGGAAAATTTAATGGAATATCTTCAAAACCATAAATTCGTATAACCATATTTATTTCTCTTTCCTCATATTCCCATTTTCCAAATAGAAAAGCCTCAACCTCTATAGATGTTCGATAAATCTCTTGTCCAGTTACCATGCAATACACTTGCCTCACAAAAACGTCCTAAAATAAATATAAATTTAAATAATATTTATGCTTCGACAATATATGATACTAGAATTACATTGGTTCTTGAATATATTATTACAGGGTAAATATTCAAACCTATGCCTTAACATGAGACATGCTATCAGATATGGCATCATAAAGAAGCCATTTCTCTTGGGTAATCTATTTAAATGAACATCTAATTCATTTGAAATAACATAAGCCCAATTGAACATACACTTATTTTTGTATGTCTCATAAAGCATTCCGAAAAAGGATTTCAAGATATGTGGTGTACTTTCTAGCCCTACTACAAGCAAAAAGAGAAAAAAAAAATACTAAATTCTTTCCTCAACAAAGAAATATATACAAGAGAAAGATCAAAAGGAACCTCAGAAGTTGCAGAAATAAATTCCCACACAATGTTTATTCCACCCCTTTCAGGCTCCACAAAACTATATCCAAAGGAAAATTCTAAATGCTTTCTTGGTTCCAGTAGCTTGAATAACAATCTGAATGCTCCTAGCTTAATTACCCTTTTTATGAAATAATTTTTTTTTCACAAAGATAAACAATTTATCTTAAATCAAAGACCTATGGAACACACCCAACATTCGCTAATCCGGTACTCCATATCTTGTTACATGGTTTATACTCCATTGATAGATTCACCTATCATTCATAAGTTCTCGACCAGTCAAAGCTATCATCGATCTCAGCAATTGAGTTAACTGTATCACTACAAATAACCTATTTCCCTCGTCTCCTACCCATTTTTCATTTTTAGCAAAAAAAATACTTTGTTAATCAATAACATATTCAAATCTCTTTTCACTTTATAATTTTCCATTCTTCAAAAACATTGGTTGTTACTATTACTCATGTGCAAATTGTTACACACGACACTTTGAATAAATGGAAATTAAATATAGCAAAGCCAGCTTTTACAAACAATAATATGAAAAAACTTCAAATTTCCAAAAGCAACTTGTGCATTTGTTTCATACTTTTATTTTGCTTCAATATCATTGATATATGTGGCATAAAAAATATAAATTTACGATATACAATAATAGATGTTTTCTGTTGAATTGCTAGATTCACCCATACGACTAAAAATCACCACAATACAAATTTTTTGTTTGTTTAATAAAAAAACTCACAACACAAGTGCTTGAATCAATTTTTGTAATAGTGGAAATGGATTCAACATCATCAAAAATCACCACAAAATATTTTTTGTTTGTTTTTTTTTCTTTCCTCATTTTTTTTCTTAATAAAAATCTGATGACACGACTGCTGACACTAGATTGAAACCCAAGATCATGAAAATTGACAACTGTAACCTCAAATTACAAAAAATTTACCGCCATATTTTATTAGCAATGTGCTATAATTTCCTTTTCTTTCTCAGCCAATTTTAAAGAGTCGAAAAACTATAAATAATGTTGTAATCTAGTAAGGCCACAAATTCACCTGGAAAATAATGGAATTTCTAACATGATTTTAAAAAAATATGATGAATTAAAAAAAAGAATATCATGGTTACAAATGTTAAGGCTCAACATTTTTGGTGCTCCACAGGTTCTTGATGGGGTTGAAACCATTTCCACCATAAAAAAACAATTTAAACACTCACAAAATTATATTTTTTCAAAAAAATCCATCAGATTCGTTCGATAATTTCACTATTTAGGTCAGATTGTGGCCTCTGTTGAGAACACCATCAATAATAGCTAAAAATAGTAAATTTCACAAGGACCTTCACAAGAAATTATTCTCCCATCATGCATTTAGCTACTTTTTATGACAAATTGACTTGACAACTGGTCCCACTACTCTGTAAAATCGAAAGAAATTTGATTTAAAAATAACTTGACACAACTATTTCTCGCCAAATTTGACACCAATTACGATGTAGTGCAAACCTTATTCCACATTAAAAAAAAAACAAACAAACAAACAAACAAACAAACTTTAATTTGTAATGTAATCAGAAAAAATACAAAAGTAATTTATAAATTAGAATTAGAGAATGTTTTATCTATTAAATACTTATTACTATTATGAAATATTATATTAAGTCTCCTTTTAATAGGTATCAACAAGAATTGATTTGCGATAAAACATATGTGTGGAATAAAAAAAGGTAAACACTCATACCTTTTACATATTAGTAAACATGAAAAATTGAGTGTTTTATGTTAATAAGAGAAAAAACATTACAATGATTAAAAAAACAAGTTGAACTAACTGCAATCATGATAATTGGCTAAGAAATTTCCAAATGGGAACAAGAAACCGACAAAGGTGAATTGGTTCAGAAACTTGCAGTATTGTGCAACTTTTGCATTTCTACACTACTTCTATCATCCAGAATTTAACATAAACACCATTGAGACATCATTGAAGTTGCAAGCTTAGCTTTGAGGATAAAAATTTATGCAAGGCAATAGAAGCTTGGAAAATACTCCAATCTCTTAAACATAATTTACAAAGAGCGAACACTACATGATCTTCCCTTTTTTCTATCATTGCAAATAAGATTTTTTCCCTCACTATTAGCTATTTCAAATGTTTGCAGTCTTGTTTCCTTTGAAATCACCACCTGTAACTTTTTTGTGTCTGAAACATGCTACAAAGAGAAAGCCACCATCCATATATTTCATTATTCCGATGTCTATCCTATTATTAATAATAATAAAAAATTGCAGAGAAAAACAAGTCATCTCAACATTCAATTCACTGACTACACGCTTATGCATTCAGAAAACCACATAAGCACCAAAACATAAAATCTAGAAACACAATTGTCATATACTCTCAACATAACACAAATGCATATGTTTAGAACCACAAAGAAAATCCATTTGTTCCCAAAAAACTCTCATGCACAACCACCTCCACATAGCTTTGTCCACACTACTATTTTTGAACTCAACAATGAACTTCCATTAGTTGTTGGCATTCGAAGCTGATATTAATAAATGTGGGTCCTAGATATCGTGGACAGGAATCATTTTTTACAGAATACGTTCCTAAATAAAACCAAAGAATATATTTAATCCTCTCGAGATTTCATTGTGTGCATTTCTACACAATGTAAAATCTATCAATAATACAATAAGAATTGTTCTTGTGCATACTATACTAATATCAAAACACATTACAATTAAAAAATATCTTTGCACTTTCCTCTTTCTGCATAAATTCTGCATATGCATTTATTCTCCGCATAACCTTTGTACACGCATAACCACCACCACACAAATTCATGTGCAAGACCATAAATTGTTGACATTCCAAACATATATTACTTAATGATCATACATTATGAAATATGTCCCTAAATAAGAATTAAAAAATGGATTTGTATATTTATTATTTTAATAAACTTTGCACAAAAATTTCACAGAACACACAACTACTTCCGCACAACGTTTTCCACATAACTACTTCCATGCTCAATAACACCCTTCGATTAGTCATTGAAATTTGAAACTCTGCACCCACTACCTCCGAACAAATAGCTCCGCATAACCACCTTCACATAGCTCGTTCTACACAACTACTTTCGTCGTTGTGAGAAAATTCCTAAATAATAATTAAGAAAGAGAATTGTATATATATTATTTTAATAAACCTTACACAAAGGCTTCCACACATTCGTGTTCTCCTACACATACTACGTAATAATATCAATTGTAGATTTGTTAAATTTTGCGATAAAACATATTGTGTGGAAAAAAATGGGAAACACTCATACCATATGCATATCAGTATACATGAAAAATTGAGTGGTTTATATTAATAAGAGAACATACATCAGAATGATTTAAGAAAAGAAACAAGTTCAGGCTAATTATAATCATGATAACTAACTGATAAACTGCCAAATGTGAATAAGAAACTAACAAAGGTGAATCAATTTAGAAACTTGCACTATTGTATAGCTTCTGGATTTCTGCACTACTGCTATATTCCACGATTCAACATAAATTGCATTGAGACACCATTGAAGATGCAAGATCAGCTCAAAAGATAATTGTTTATGCAAGGCAATAGGATTTCATACAATACTTCAAACTATTATATGCAATCTCGAAAGGCTACACAATCCACTCTTTTTTCTGTCACTACAAATAACATTTTTTCTCTCACTATATTAGCTATTTCAAATGTTTGCAGTCTCCTTTCCTTATATATCACCACCTGCAACAATTTTGTGTTTGAAACAGACTACGAAGTAAAAGTTGTAATCCATATTTTCATAGTCCTAATGTATGCTCTCTCATTAATAGAAAACAAAGTTTTAGGCAAGTACAAGTCATATGAGTATTCAATTCACTGACTACACAGTTGCTCCCCCATTCATAAAACCACATGGGCACTAAAACATCATATCTAGAAACATGATTTTGATATAATTTAAACTTAACACAAATGCATGTGTGGAACTGTAGATAAAATCCATTTGTACCCAAAAAAAATCTCATGCACAACTTCTTCTGCACTACCACCGAACTAAACAATGACCTTTCGTTAGTCATTAACAATTGAAACTGATATTAATAAATGTGGGTCCAAGATATTGTGGGAAGGAAGCGTCTGTTACAAAATATGTTGTTAAATAAGAACCAAAAAATATATTTGTATATTTATTATGTTAATAAATTTTGAACAAAGCATTTTTTCTCTGCACACGATTCCTCCAAACATAATAGTCCATTATGTGAAAACTCCTCTCATGCATTCATTATATGCACTTCTGCACTCTGCAAAATCTATTAATAATAAAATAATCATTAGTTTTGTGCAAAATCTACTAATATAAAAACACATTACAATTAAAAGATCCCTCTGCACTTTCCTCACTGCACAAATTACACATATGCATTTGTTCTCCGCATAATATTCGCACATGCACAACCACCTTCACACAACTTCGTCCACAACATAGTCATTGACGTATGAAACATATATTAATTAATGATACATCATGAAATACATCCCTAAATAAGAATTAAAATTTGGATTTGTATTTTATTATTTTAATAAACTTTGCACAAAACTTTCACGTAACACACAACCACCTCTAAACAACTTTGTTTGCATAACTACTTCCACACTGAATAACATCTTTTGACTAGTCATTGACATTCGAAACTCTGCACACGCTCCCTCCGAACAACTAGATCCACACTGCCACCTTCGCACAACTAATTCTCTAGTTGTGAAAAATGTTCCTAAATAATAATTTAAAAAGATAATTTTATATTTATTATTTTAATAAACCTTACACAAATCCTTCCACACATTCATGTTCTTCTACACATACTTCTTAATAATATCAATTGCAAATTTGTTTAGTGTCAGCCCAAAAAAATGAAAAAAACCTGTAATCGCATCAATTCTCACATCATTGACCAAAGCACTAACATAATAGTGCCTTGCAACTGTATTTCATGGGAATTGAAAACCAATTTTATTTAGTATTAAATAATAAGAGTAGCTTTCATAGTCCAACGATTACGATAATTGTTAAAAAAATGGTACTAGCTGTCTCTCACCCCGTCAGTGTCATAGCCCCTTGTTTATCTAAAAGACCCTATTTCCCCCACACATACTTCGTCCTCGACATAGTAAAAGTTGCGCACAATGAAACTGTACCAATTACCGCATCGTTCATCAGTATGACAACACTCACTATGCAAAGGACCCTAATTCTCCTGCACATACTTTGACTTCCGCACAAGGAAACATAATAATATTAATTCAACATTTGTTCAGCCTCCCACCCCTTGAAACCGATGCAAATAACATGCAACCGCAACAATTCTCACATTATTAAACATAGCACTAACATAGCAGTGTCATGCAACCACATCAATTCTCGCATTATTAAGTAGAGTGCTAACCTAACAAAGCTAAAATAACAATGATAGTGCAAAAACACTTACCAATGGGCAATGGCTACTCACAAAATAAACATTGATATGATTAAATATATGCACCCTTCACTCAATTAGTGATCTGTTTACTCCTTTTCATCTAACCTAACCTCTTGACAAGAACAAAAAATAATATCCACGAAACTAGATTGAATGTCAATGCTATTTACTATTTGCCAATTACCATGTACGTCAGATACATCTCACACCCATTTTGGTAAGAATTAAGAGTTTAAGTGGTAAATATCACTCACTTTATGGTAAGATTCAGGAAGGCGTTGAAAATCCAACATCATATCAAGGCATTCCGGTGATTGGTGTGCTGCCACGAAGGGATGGAATTTCACTAATGATTTGTTCGTCAAAATATACCATTCGGAACCTAACGGATCTATCTAACCGCATCTACGCGGTCACTATCCCGCTTGTGTTGGAATTTTCAGAATTCCAAAACAATAAGACTGCCCTCTTCAACACAGAGAATAATTAAAAAAAAATCACTCACAGACAAAGTTCAACTCAAAAAAAAATTTATATTCAATATAAAAAAAAACTGCTGTAACAATTCTTCTAGCTTTCCACTGCTGGGAGATTACAAAATATGGTACTGCTTCACACACAGTGACCAAAACACTCTTCTCTGTCTCACACAGAGAAATACTCTGTTTTTGTTGTTCTGTGTAATTAAAAATTACAACTCTTTCTTTTACAAACAATACTCTGCTGTAAAAACTATTCTCTGTCTTTACAATACGCTGCTGTGTATTAAAAAAAACATTACATTACAAAATGACTCTGTTCTGTGTATAACAAAACAAAATATCTCAGTGTCATTAAGATGACCCAACCACTAAATTTCACCGCTTCAGAAATCTTTAATGGTCTCAATAACTTCTGTCAGCACCGCTTGAAACGCATTGATCACAGCTTGACTTGGTGGCGCTACTGTTCATCTTATCTTCCCGCACTGCCGTGCATTAAAAATCCTGTGTAATAACATTTGTTGTGTATTCCATTTTTTATTATTTACACTGCTGTGTAATAAAAATTACACTTCACGGCTTTTTAATATATGATGTGCATATATCTAAAATAAAACATACAACATTTAAAACTTGTTAAAAACAACTATTTAAAAAATGTCGTGACAAAAATTTTAACCGCCGATTATTATAACACATATGGGCCGTGTGATATGTGGGCCCTTGCATACGTCACAATTCCTAGGGCGTCCACAACTCCAGCCACAGACTTTCAATGACCCCCGCGGACAGTATTATCACTGCATGGTGTGGGCCCTGTCCGATGGGGTATACACCTCCGTCAGCTCTGCCTCACCGACCCTATCGGAATTTCCTTTGCCTGCGCTGTCCGCTGCCTTTTGTGGGCAGTTGGTAATTAATTCCAACACTCCCCCTTAATTTCAACTGCTGGGTTTTCCTGCATACCCATGCATCTTCTGAAATATTCAAAGCTTTTCTGCTATAGTGGCTTTGTGAGGATATCTGCAAACTGATCCTCTGTTCTGCAATGCTGCAAAACAATCTCGCCATTGCTAACCAATTCCCGTATGAAATGAAACTTGGTGTCAATGTGCTTTGTTCTTTTATGAAAAACAGAATTTTTTGACAATGCAATAGCTGAGCTATTGTCACAAAATATCACTGTCCCTTTTACTTGTTCTTGACATAAGCTTCTCAACATTTTTCGCATCCAAACTGCTTGACACGCTGCTGCTGTAGCTGCCACATATTCTGCTTCTGCTGTAGACAACGCTACAATGGGCTGTTTCTTAGAAGCCCATGAAATGGCTCCTGAACCCATATGAAAAACATAACTGGAAGTGCTCTTCCGATCATCTACACTTCCAGCCCAATCACTGTCAATGTATCCAACTAAATCTGAACATTCTAAAGTAGTATAAAAGATACCAAACCTTTTAGTACCTTTAACATACCTCAAAATTCTTTTTGCTGCTTGCCAATGTGCATCTTTTGGCTTTTCCATGAACCTGGAAATCAATCTAACAGCATGCATTATGTCCGGCCTAGTTGCAGTCAAGTACATAAGGCTGCCAACTATGCTCTTGTACAAACTAGGATCAAAATCCTTACTGTTGTCCTCTCTGCTGAGTTTTAATCCCATCACTGTGGGAGTGATTGCTGCTTTGCTTTCCTGCATGTTAAATCTTTCAAGTACCTCTTTAACATACTTTGCCTGTGAGATAAAAATCCCATTTTCATCTTATTCTACTTCTATTCCCAAGAAGTATCTCAGCAAACCCATGTCAGTCATTTCAAATTCTTCCTTCATGACTGTTTTAAAATGTTCAATAAGGCAATCATCATTACCTGTAAAAATAACATCATCAACATACAAGACTACAATCAAAATTTTACCGTCTTGTTCTTTGATGTAGAGGGTGGGTTCTCCCTCACATTTCTCAAAACCATTTTCCAGTAGATATGAATCTATCCTACTGTACCACGCTCTTGGCGCTTGCTTCAGCCCATAAAGAGCTTTCTTCAACTTGCACACTTTGTGCTCTTGGCCTTTCTTCTCATAACCGAGAGGTTGTTCAATGTAAACCTCTTCCATTAACACTCCATTCAGGAATGCTGACTTTACGTCCATTTGGTAAACTTTCCATTTTTTTTGTGCTGCTATAGACAACACTGCTCTCACGGTTTCCATTCTGGCAACCGGTGCGAAAGTTTCCTCATAATCGATGCCATGCTTCTGCTTATACCCTTTGACAACAAGCCTTGCCTTGTGTCTCTCTATCTTGCCTTCAGCATTACTTTTGGTCTTGTAGACCCATTTAACACCAATGACATCTTTACCTTTTGGGAGTTCAACCAAATCCCAAGTTTTGTTCCTCTCTATGGCATTTATTTCCTCATCCATAGCTTCTATCCATTTCCTATCCTTGATAGCTTCTTTGAAATGAACAGGATCATCAACATGACAATATAAAGCAAACAAAGAATTGATACCTTCATTAGCTATATCTTGTTCATAAATTTCTTTCAATCTTCTGAATTTCTTACCTCTTTCAGTAGGTGTACAAGTACTTGAAGAAGCACTTGAATTTCCTCCTTGTGGTGTGCTTGGAGAAGCACTATCATTTCTCCTCAAGGGTGTGCTTTGCGGTGTTGATGCTGCTATTTGGGGATGTATTTCAGCCACCTCATCATCATTCTCATCATGAGATAAACAATGTTTAACATTCACTGTTTTCTCTATGCTTCCATCCCAAGCTTCCTCTTCAATGAACTGAACATCCCTGCTCACAAGAAACTTCTTGCTGGATGGGTTATATAACCTGTATGCCTTGGATTCCTCACTGTATCCAATGAAAATACATTTCTCCCCCTTGCTTTCCAACTTCTTCCTTAGCTGATCCGGAATGTGTGCATAAGCCACACATCCGAAAACCTTCATGTGTGTGACACTTTGCCTTGTGCCACTCCATGCCTCTTCTGGCACTTTGTTCATGACTGCTTTTGTAGGACACCTATTCAAAATATACGCTGCACAATGTACAGCTTCAGCCCAATAATCATTAGGCAAATGCTTTTCCTTAAGCATACTCCTCGCCATGTCCATTATGGTTCGGTTCTTCCTTTCGGCCACTCCATTTTGCTGCGGTGTATATCTAGTTGTAAACTGCTTATGAATACCATTTTCTCTACAAAAACGTAGAAAATCTTTAGATATATACTCACCTCCTCTATCAGTCCTTAAGTCCTTGATATGCAACCCACTCTAATTCTCAACAAGTGCTTTGAAATTGCAAAATTTTTCAAACACTTCACTTTTCTTTTTCAAAAAGTAAACCCAAGTTTTTCTTGTAAAATCATCTATGAATGTTAAGACATAGTGGCTGCTTGCAAGCGATGGAGTTTGCATCGGTCCACACACATCTAAGTGGACAATCTCTAAGGGTGCTTTTTCCCTTATGCTTTTCCCGGAAGGAAAACTTTCTCTGTGTTGTTTCCCAAGAATACAACCTTCACAAAGGCTGTCTGGTTTCTCTATCAATGGTAAACCACTTACCATTCCTTTTCTATTCAACAAGTTAAGACCTCCAAAGTTGAGATGTCCAAATCTCAAGTGCCATAACCAATTATCATCTTTTGGTTCGCTTTGGTAAGTCTCCTGTGCAACTGCCGCTTTCTCTTCACCGTTCTTCAAGTCTGCTCTCATCCTGAGCGGGAACATCCTGTTCCTTGTCATCTTCACTTCAGCAATACACTGTTTGCTGGGTGGTTTATCCATGATGGTACAAACATCATTATAAAAGAAAACAGTATACCCCTTATGGACAAGCTGTCCAACACTTAAGAGGTTACACTTCATTCCTGGAACATAATAAACATCTGCTATGGTTTTCCTTGCACCTAATCTTGTTAAAACATTTACATCTCCTTTTCCCATAACAGAAACTTTTCTATCAGTTCCTAGTGTGACTTTTGACTGCACACTTTCATCTAACATAGAAAACATTGCTAAGTTTCCTGTCATATGGTTACTACAACCGGAGTCTAGAAACCATAAGTCTTCACTCTTTTCTTCAGCCATATTACAAGCTAAAAACAAATTACTTTGACTGTTGTTTTCTTTTGTGAAATTTGCACTAGTTTCACTCCTCATATCATTCTGCTTCTTCTTTCTACATTCATTAGCATAATGACCATATTTCTTACAATTATAACATTGGACATTGGACTTGTCATACCTTTGTCCTTGTGCATTTTGCTGACCATTCTGTTGGCTGCTGCCTTGGCCTTGATGATGATTTGGATTGCTGCCCCTTCCTTGAGCATTTGCTGGACTGTTCCTTCCACCTATGTTTTGGCTTCTGCCTCTTCCTCTTCCTTTGCCTTGCCCTCTTCCTCTTCCGAAAGACATCTGGGTCTTAAAAGCATGTTCAAGAGATGAGTTTTCACTCCTACCCAATCTCTGTTCATGAGTCATCAGTGATGCATGAAGTTCATCCATTGAAAACTTTGTGAGATCCTTAGTCTCCTCTATGGTTGTGACAATTACATCGAATCTTGAAGGTAAACTTCTCAAGAGTTTTTCCACAATCCTCTTGTCCTCAAGAGTCTCTCCATGAGATCTGATTTGTGTGACCATTCCAATCACATGAGTGAAGAATGAGTCAATGTTATCTGACTCTTTCATGCAGAGAGTCTCAAAGTCTCTCCTCAGCAACTGAAGTTTTGCTGTCTTCACTCTCTCCATACCCTGATAGGCTGTCTTGAGAGTTTCCCATGCTTCACTGGATTTCTTAGCTACTGCTATCCTTGGAAACACACTCTCATGCACTGCTTGATACAAGAAGAAAAGAGCCTTGGCATCTTTCTTCTTATTGTTCTTCAGTGACTCTCTTTCTGCTTGAGTTAAAATAAAAAACTCTGCTTCATTTGCTGGCTCTTCAAAGCCATCCTCAACTAGTTCCCATAACTCTTGTGAGGTAAATAAAGCTTTCATAGTTATTGGCCAGTAGTCATAATTTTTTCCATTGAATTGTGGGAGATGGATACTTCCCAAACTCATACCTGTGTTAGAGCCAGCCATTCTGCACTTCTAACTATGATAAAAACACTTGACTGTGTATTAAAATAGCTCACTGTTCTGCAACAGTAACACAAGACTAAATAGAGAAATACCTTCGAATTCTTCTTGTCTGAACCTTCACTCTGCTGGAGAGGCTGCTGCAATGAAGAACTCTTTTCCTTCAGCTTATTTGACCTTCAAATAGCCTGGATTGGCTCTGATACCATGTTGGAATTTTCAGAATTCCAAAACAATAAGACTGCCCTCTTCAACACAGAGAATAATTAAAAAAAAATCACTCACAGACAGAGTTCAACTCAAAAAAAAAATTATATTCAATATAAAAAAAAAACTGCTGTAACAATTCTTCTAGCTTTCCACTGCTGGGAGATTACAAAATATGGTACTGCTTCACACACAGTGACCAAAACACTCTTCTCTGTCTCACACAGAGAAATACTCTGTTTGTGCTGTTCTGTGTAATTAAAAATTACAACTCTGTCTTTTACAAACAATACTCTGCTGTAAAAACTATTCTCTGTCTTTACAATACGCTGCTGTGTATTAAAAAAAACATTACATTACAAAATGACTCTGTTCTGTGTATAACAAAACAAAATATCTCTGTGTCATTAAGATGACCCAACCACTAAATTTCACCGCTTCAGAAATCTTTAATGGTCTCAATAACTTCTGTCAGCACCGCTTGGAACGCATTGATCACAGCTTGACTTGGTGGCGCTGTTGTTCATCTTATCTTCCCGCACTGCCGTGCATTAAAAATCCTGTGTAATAACATTTGCTGTGTATTCCCTTTTTTATTATTTACACTGCTGTGTAATAAAAATTACACTTCACGGCTTTTTAATATATGATGTGCATATATCTAAAATAAAACATACAACATTTAAAACTTGTTAAAAACAACTATTTAAAAAATGCCGTGACAAACATTTTAACCGGCGATTATTATAACACATATGGGCCGTGTGATATGTGGGCCCTTGCATACGTCACAATTCCGAGGGCGTCCACAACTCCAGCCACAGACTTTCAATGACCCCCGCGGACAGTATTATCACTGCATGGTGTGGGCCCTGTCCGATGGGGTATACACCTCCGTCAGCTCTGCCTCACCGACCCTATCGAAATTTCCTTTGCCTGCGCTGTCCGCTGCCTTTTGTGGGCAGTTGGTAATTAATTCCAACAGCTTGGTTGGATAGGCACTGACTTAGATACCTGGGACCCCCAGTAGATAGTGATTAGAGATCGGTTCCTCTCCCTTCTTTCGGTCGGAGTGAAAGTAGCAAACCAGATAGTGCTTAGAGATCGGTTCCTCTCCTTTCCTTCGGTAGGAGGAAAAGTAGCAAACCAAACATTCCAAGTGGATGAGGTTTTTGAGAGAGCTTCATTATAGAATAGTCAATTATAGTTTAAAAAATTTACAAAATTATCAAATTTTTTTATTGAAATTATAAAAACGAGTCCAGAAAATATCAAATTCATATCTATTTTGAAATTCCAACCCTGGCATCGGTTGCCACAATCCATGGTCGGGAGTAGACACTGTTAATCTTCAAGTTAACCAGGGAAACTCAAAACCTATGTAACTCGGGTTACGGAAAGAGATGTTGCCGTGCACGTGGGTCGCCGGCCCTTATCCTTTTAATTTAGTTTTAAATTAATAACATATTAATGAATATTACTGTAGCAGGACTCGAGGCGTTGGCCTGTATGAAGCTACCGAGAGGTGAGGCCACATATGAACAGGTTACCCCAAAACCTTGCTTTTATAAATTTTAGAATTATATGTCAGATATGATCAGCTTGTCTAGTTTTGATTTTCGAGTTATGACATATCTAATATCTGGGAGCCTATTTTATCGATTATGTAAATAACTGTAACATTCATTATGAAATTCCATAGATAGGAAGATGAAGAAATTTTTTATTATGTGTGCAGATGGTGGAGAAACGCAGATATGGCGAAACTGGAATTTTGCGTCACGTGGAATATTACTTTTTCGCTGTCACTAGCACTTTTGAGCCCCAGTTTTCTACGTAGAATCGCCTTCGAAAACGTTTGTGCAGTATGACACTGGACGACATGTATGACACTTTCGGAACATTGGAGCAACTATTTGACAATTTGATATATGTAGTTGACAATTCTATTCCTTAGAATATGTTCAAATTGGAGTTTATTTGTTTTGATTGTGATGGTAAGGACCTTTCCTTTATAGACTCGTTTCCAGAATTCTTGAAAATGGTGTTCAAGATCATCATCACACCTCGAACGATTTGACTGCTCAAGTTGCGAAAATTCAAGGTTTTCCGAAAATTCAAAGTTGGGATATGACATCTTTTATAGGGAAAATTTTATTTAAAAAATGGGTTATATGTTTATTTTGTATTTACTTATAAGTGCTGATTAATTGGTTTGTGAGAGGTTTAATTTTTATTGGATTATTGACTTAAATCTAGTAAGAAAAGTAGAAAATAAGAATTAGTTTTAGGAATTAAACTATCCCAAAAAGTACAAATTCATATCTAATTTCACTCATCCTAATAATAATATCCACTAATAAAAAAAACATTTTTCCAACCAATATTAAAAATATTAACCCAACCTAAACAACTAGAACTAAATTTTCTTTTTCCCACTGAAATGAATTAATATATTTTAGTTATTGGCTGTTTAGTGGGAGCGATGTGTTGAAGCTTATTGCAAGATGCTAAATGGATAACAACCAAACATGTTCTGACTTTTAATGAATACATGGAGAATGGGAAAGCAAGTGCAGGGATGTAACATTCAAGGACCCACACATTTACATTTTTCATTCTTAAATTAATAATTTACATTTTTCATTCTTAAAGTATTATTAATTTAATGGAGTTAGTTTTCGTAAGGTAGTTAAGGTTTGGTAAGGTGAAACTACCCGATGAGTAATCATATTTTTTTTTACATAAAGGCAATAATGAGGGAGGATATAAAAACTGCTCTTTCATATTACAACTCAGAGATGCAAGCATTAGCAGGAGATTCTTTCGCCGTTATTGTGAACAGGGATTAGTTTTTGTTGGACTCTGAAGAGGTTGAGAGAATTAGCAGAGAATCATGGGGAGTTTCGATTACATCCGTGGTGTAACTAATAAAATTGCTAGTTGACAAATAAAAAATGTTGTTTGCATGTCATTGCACACTATTTTATTGTTCTTACTTGCAGATATGAAAAAAAATGGACACAAGTTGAGGCTTCTAGCCACTACGAGAAACCCAAGTTTCCAACGTGAACGCTGTAATACGGAGATGGAAGCTTATGAGTAAAAATATAAGTAATGTTTTTCATTTCCGTGAAATATTGAATCGTTATTAAATGGTTCTTGCGTTAAGTATTACGAATTGATTTGATTTCTTTTTCAAAATATATGTTTATGTGTTTATGTAGGTAAATGTGGGTAAAAGATAAAATGATAAGTAAGATTCTTTAAAAATAATATGCAAACATGCAATTATGTGCATTATAAGAAAGATTATGAATTTACATTATGTATTTTCCTGCTATGGTATTAGATTTTCTTAAAATATTACCTATAAATTTTGATGCATAAATAGATAAAAGTCAAAGTTATTTCTTGAAAGCTTTTTTAAGGATTTGGGCATGAAGTCGTAAGAATGCAAAGTTGTTAAAAATAACATATGCATATTGTGCATACAAGAATAAAACTCATGCTATATTTCTTGGAAATATTACATGTTGGTATTAGAAAGAACATATATTCATAAGTTGTAAAATGATAATTATGGTTCTAAAATACTTGAAGAAAAAAGACACATTGCATACGGGAAAATAATTGTTATGGAAAATAGCTTTGTTTTGGAAAAGATACTTTTTCAGAAAGAAACATAATTTGTATGCATAAGGGGATCAACTATGATATTATCTTTCCTTTGGGTCCCGAAACTACATGCTTTCCTTTGGGATAAGCGTCATGTATAGAGACAAAGAAACTAGGTTATATTAGCTTCTTTTTAAAGAAGAAGTAAGTATTTGTTTACAGGAAAATAATAACTAAATGATGGTATAATTATAAAGAAGGAAATATGTTGTGCATACATTAAATAAGATCTATTATGATAAGCTCAAATAATAGTCATTCTGTTATAGAGATATGCTATTTTCACAGATGAGTACTTTATGCTATCATAACTATTATGTTAGTTTCTTTTGGAATAAGATAATGCATATGCATGGAATATTTGTATTAGATTTCGTTGGAAAGAATATGCATATTTGTATGTGGGAAAAGATAGCATATTTTGTTAGACTACATTAGAAAATATTGTTAGTATAATCTTTCAAAAAAAAGACATGTATTTATATGCTTTATTGCATTAGTTTTACAAGAAAGAAAACATGTGTTTGCATGCTCTATTGTGTGAAGCATTCCTTTGGGAAGACTCTTTTGGAAACTATGTGCTTTGTTGTGTTAAGCATTCTTTTGGGAAGACTCTTTTGGAATCTGTATGCATTACCATGCATGGGAACAAAATTTGTTGTGTTAGCTTTCTTTACATGCACCAAAAGTAATAGCTTAAGGGTAAGTTATTTTGATTAACTTTATATAATTCGCATGTATGAAGATTGTAAATGATATATTATTTTCTTTTAAATAAATGTGTAGTACCGATTTTTCTTGCAAGAATGTGTGATTATGCGTGGGAAATATTAGTTAATATTTTTTAGACATCCTTTGATGGTTACATGCTTATAAATAGTGCATACGCAGTGTTGTTATAGGAAGCATGTCGTGATATTATGCTTGCATGTCATGACTAATTACATAAACATTGATTTTCATGTTCATTGTGTGAAGTGCCAAAAATTGTCTTGTCATATTTAGTTTCCTCGTATGACAGGAGCTCGAGTTCAAAATTTGGCATGGCAAACATATTTCAAAATATCCCTACAAGAATCTTTTCCAAGAGAAACATCTTTAAATCAACTAATCGGAGTTTCGGGCCAATACAATGCATCATACTAAAGAGTTATTTACCAATGATAATATTACTATAATACATCGCAAGGTATGAAGTATGTCAACTACATCTACTTCTAATAAATTTACCAAAGAAAATAATTCAGTTAGAGGAGAAAAATAAAATTTTGGGACCTTGTTGATATTGATCTGCAGGATACATGCTTCATTCAGAGATTTTGGAAGTTTATCCTTGGAAAAAGCTAACAA
The DNA here is from genome assembly GCA_034641835.2 of Pinus albicaulis. NCBI lineage: Eukaryota > Viridiplantae > Streptophyta > Pinopsida > Pinales > Pinaceae > Pinus > Pinus albicaulis. The sequence goes on from CM076577.1 coordinate 960,361,627, forward strand.
GATGGAATCATTTTGAGCAGAACCATAGTTCATGCAATAATCACTATACGGGGTTTCCAAAATTCCAATATCCATTACTTTCTCTTACAGTTGAGAAATCTTGGATTCGAGAGGCCCAGATTCAGTGTCACATCTAATTAATGAATTAAAGTGGAACATCTAATTAAAAACCCTCAATGAATTGCATCATTAGATAAATGGAATAATCAACTGATTATATCACCTAGGGAAATGGAAATAGATATTTTGGAAAATTAGAAGATTAGAATTTGATTTAATTTGTCTAAATGAAGTCTTATGGTATATATGTGTCGGTGTTTCCACTTTCACCTATTTAGTTTGTCTAAAGGAAGTCTTATGGTATATATGTGTCGGTGTTTCCACTTTCACCTAGTTCTGTTTTTGTTCTCTTCAACTCATCGCATGTGACACCCTAAATCATCTTCCATCCTCTCACAATTCTTTAAAATGTTGAGAAATAGATGCAGAAACAAAGTCAAACCATTGTAATTGAAAAATGGTGGTGAGAAGAAGCTCGGTCAATTTTATAAAAGAGAATATAACTACCCTCTTACATTATTACTATAATGTGTGTGTATCTCTTTCCTTATTATTATTATTATTGAAATATATATATATATATATATATATATACATGGACACTATTCCCTAACATGAATGAGACTTTCCAACTTAAGACTTATGGGCTACACCATAGTCCTAGAAAACCCTATAGTTTGAACCTATCACCAAAACTCCTTCGAGTAAGTTCATTCAACGATAGAGGACTCTACTTAAAATCCCTTGGAACCTAAATATTTATAAGTTATTTCATCGATTGTGCTCTAGAAAGCCCCCATATATTCAGTCAATTTTTTTAGTAACATGTACCTCTGTGTCTGGGTTTAATAATATATCAGTGCTTCACCTAAAGGATTGATCTATTAAAATTTATCATAATTTTTCACTCTAGGGAAACGTAGGCATAGGTTAACCACTTATATGCCACCTACAGATTTTGTGAGAAGAAAAGGGAAACCTCAGGCATGTACCATCCCAATCTATGGTGAAGTATCCATAATAGAAAAATAAATTTACATAGATCTGAGCTACAATTAGTGAGGGTGTCATGCTACATTCAATGATAGTTATTATGCATCAATCAGAGGTAATCAGGAGGACATTAATTTCAATACATTCAATTATACATCCATTGGATGATCAAAAAACCAAATTTCTTTAGAGTGGTGGTAAGATATGTATCAACATGTTATAGTGAATTGTCAGGGTATCCAAACTATGAATCATATACACATAAAATAGTTCCATCATGCCATTGATGTGATTTATTGTGTTGTGTTTTAGTTTTACCTTGAGAGGCATGTTTACCATCTATAATGAGAAACTTATACAAGGAATAATCAACAATCTGAAATGAGTTATGCATCAATGGCTTACGTGTAAAAGTGCAGCCTAAAGTTAACAATAGTAAAATAAATTTTTGTAAATATATCAGTGCTAGAAACCATGCAACAGTGAACAATGTCATGCACATACTTTGCTATCTCAATTTATTACCCTTTTACATCTATTCACCTTGAGACATTCTCAGTATTGAGGAACAATTACTGTAAGTAAATTCAAGATCTGAAATGCCACTTTCGTACACCTACAACACTTGAAAACTACATGTATTCTAGTCTCATATCATAACGCCTTGGTGAGATATCTATGAAGCTACTTACAAAATCATTCCCTCATTCATATCCAAATAGGAAAAGGATCCACCCCAATGCACCCTGTACTCCTTACTGCAAGTGATGGTTAATTTCCTAAGAATTTGGTCATTTTATCCCTATAAAATCTCTTAGTTAATTTATGTGCAACACCATTGTAGGCATGAATCTAGGAGGGAGAGGCACCCATCCGAGTTGTAGAGGGTAAATATATAAAGAAACAAGTTATGACGGGCAATGTCCATCACTATTTTCCTCGGAAAGTACATGAAGAAGACATAGTGGAAAATTGGGCATAGGATACCTTGTGCTTCTAAGCCTCATGCGGTGTCAATGGTATGTATGGTGAATAACCATAAGGTTTGTGAATTACAAATTTACAATTACAAGGAAAAACCTCTTGGGTTGTATCTTTTAAGGATTGGCCCTGCTTCACCTAGGGTTCATACATAAACATATACGAATAACAAAACATTTGTGTAGGTATAGTTACACATTTAGGTATGATCAAACGTCATCTTATTATGATTCTGATTTATCTTCCTAACTGCGACTATTTTTTGTGGTCATAACATACCACAATATTCTTGGTTATCAAACATTTTGGTAGGTAGGGAGCATGGTTCTTCATTATGGGCTACAATTAAAGACTATGGTTAAACACACCATAATATTTGACGTGTTGTTCTGCCAACTTGGACTCTAGGTTTTGTCCATCATGGACATTGAAACACCTCAAAATGGACACACGGACAGGTTTCCTAATCACCTCCCAACCATTTTCATCTGCTTATGTGAAATTCTGAAACCAGTCCCCATATTTATGCCTTGGATTCCAAAGGTTGTCACACCTCCATCCTGCCAAAACATGGAATATCTAGAGAACATTGTCGGACTCGAGGGATATATATGTGTATCCCCACCCACATAGGGATTCCAGGGATGTATATACATGCAAGGACGCCGGAGGTCAATGTCTCCACCCTTTGATTAGATAGGGGATCTAGATATCAATGCCTCCACCCTTTAGGCATCTGGGATTCCGGAGACATGGTTCTCCACCCTAACTTAGTTTTATAATTCCATAGAATTGTCCCCACTCTAAGGAGTTACAACACTTGAATCATGTAGTTGGTAACATGCAGCATGATAAAGTGCACCAAGTCAAAGATTTGTATGACAAATCCATGAAGCTAGAAGCAGATTTGCATCTGAATGAGCCAATCAAAGTTGAACTTTTGTAGCTCCATGCAGATAATCAGAATATGGGTGTTGTAAGGAAAGAATTGAGAGGTCACGTGCAATAACATAGAAAATATTTTGTAAGAACACGGGCTGATATGCAACAAGTGGGTGCAATGAGGGAAGAGATAGAAAGCCTCTATCTAGAGCTACAACGAGCAAGATAATAAAGTTCTTGTAGTATAATTAATGCTATGAAAATGTTCATATACAATATCATGCATCTACGCATATGCATAATCATACCTATTTTGCATTTCTCACATTTAAATTCCCAAATTATTTTTGAAAATATTTTATTTCTTTTGTTTTGTAATTATAATCTTCAAAACACTCCTAAGATGATAAAAAGTATTTTTTCATTCTATTGTTGAATTTATAAGTGCGGAACTTCCATTGAATATGAAAAGGCACGTGCTAACCACCTAGAACAGAGTCAATAAATAGATAAAAAGTTGATGACAATGGCTTGTGAAATCGAGAAACTTTGGGCTGAGGTTTCAAATGTTGACAAGAAGGGGTGTATTGTCATACCTATTTTGCATTTCTCACATTTGAATTGCCAAATTATTTTTGAAAATATTTTATTTCTTTTGTTTTGTAATTATAATATTCAAAACATTCCTAAGATGATAAATTTGTTTGTGTATGTTTTCATTCTATTGTTGAATTTATAACTGCGGAACTTCCATTGAATATGAGAAGGCATGTGCTGACCAGCTAGAACATAGTCAAGAAATGGATAAAAAATTGATGTCAATGGCTTGTGAAATCGAGAAACTTTGGGCTGATGTTTTAAATGTTGACAAGAAGGGGTGTATTGCGAACAACCCTGGTAAACTAGTATATTTATCTAAGTTTACTTGGTTATTTTTTCCAAGTATTTTACACAAACTGGAGTCCTTGATTTATCACTATCCTAATTTTTTATAAATAATTCTTGAATTTAACAAATTCAAGAGTTTAGACTTAGCTAATTTATGGCATTTCATCACGTGTAGCATATGTTGGGAACTATGGTAGTGCGAAAATGGGCTACTTGGGTGGTGCTTATGGTGACAGCATGGACCTGGTGTGTTTTGATTTCTCATTCAGAAACGTAACGCTATAAAGTTGTCCTTAAAATTGAATTAGTATAAATATGAATAAAAATATATATTTTTGATATTAAGTTTTTATATTTTGTATTGTGACATTTTGCAAGTTCAAGGGGGTAAAGAAAGTGGTGGTCAGTATGGGGTTGGAGCTATTCCATGGGGAGCATATGATACATAACATTCCCATGTACGCAGATAAATGGCAATTCACACTATGGACTTGAAATGCACTGCCATTGATGCATCAATAATTAACTTTATTGGCATCAATACTTAACTTTATTTTGTGGTTCAATCTCCCACAATTTGAAGAATCAAATAAGCTAATGTAGATTATAGTGTGCAAGTGGAAATGAATTTTTCATTTGTATTAAGTTATGGTTTAGTAGTGGTTCAATTATAAGTATTTTTATTTTTTGTTCATCTTCTTGAAACATGAAGCTACCTAAGCAAAACAATAAATTATTTTTAGTAAGTGAAAGGTCTGAGGAGTTAGTGTTTTGATTATGTAAAGACGTTTCTCGAAACTATTTTCTAGATTTAACTTATTCTTCATCTTGAGTTTTTCACATTTTTGTCGCAGTCTGCATGTTGTTGAATATGATACTCTGATGTTTCCTGAAACTTTTTCCTATTCGAAAGTTGTTGGATATAATAGGATTTTTTCTTGAATCAAGTTATTGTATATACATGTACATTTATGTATATGTAGGATAAAAGGTGGATTTGATTTCAAAGACATGATAGTAGGCAGGAAATATCTAAACATACTATTGGGGATTTTCATTTTAGCATAAAAATACTAAAGCTATAATGGTATACTATCAGTACACAACTAGAATGGGTATTAAATTAATTAGTATGGTAATTAATGTCAGGAGGTATTATTCAAAATGTGATATTCTGTGTAGCTAAGATGTAGAGTATTTTGGGTTGCTAAATAGTTCGGTTTTGAAATCGTTGGCCTAACAAAACAGTAAGGTATTATTAGGAAGTATAGGGAGCCATTATTGATGCAAGAGTTGGGAGCCGTCTCTACCCAACAATAAGATTTTCCATCTTTTAGTTGGATATTCTATAGGTTTGGGCTCAAAAATGCTTTTTATTAGCTATACAATTGTCAATAAGGTTGGTGATTATTTGGAAAGGCATAGAAAATTTGGAGTAAAAGAGATTTAACAATATTAGGTCTTGTGTGAGTACCTATTTAGAACATATCAGGAAAGCATGATTATCTTCCTGAAACCAACTTGGAGTGTTCATAACAGCTACCTCGTGGTCTAGGATGGTTTCCTGTAAAAAAGTGGTCCATTCTTGCATTTTTTGTTGGAGGTAATCATGGTAAGATAAGGCCATTTCTATTCAAACATTGTAAAAACAAGGGACTTGAAGTGAAACATAAGGAACTTACCTCTGAAAATAGAAAAGGAAAAATCCTATAGAAATCACATGAAGGAGATTGAATATTTCCTTTATCCCATGGGCTATGAAGTAAGCAATCCAAGGCTAGTGGAGACAATTTACTATGACTGCGTCCCTATCATAAATAATATCATACCATTATTTTCTTGCCTTCAATGAAGTACTCAATTGGGAATCCTTATTAATAATAGTTGCAAAGGACATACCAAATTTGAAGACCATTATTTTGGAAATTTCTATTTAGCAGACCATTATTTTCTTCCCTTCGGTGAGGTACTCCACTGGGAATCATTCTCAATAACAGTTGAGAAGAAGTCCATACTAAATTTCAAGACCATTCTTTTTATAATTTCAAAGAGAAGGTGGATGTCCACTTATTTAAGAAAAGTCACAGGCCATCCTAACTAGTGAGATCAGTAAGCTATACGAGTGAGACCATCCAACTAGTAATAAAGTCTATCAATGATTGATCGATTCAAGGCAATTTAGTGTGGTGTGAAGTAGGTTCAATGCATGGTGGATTAAACTACTCGTACATGCTCTATGGAAAAAAACAGTTTTCTACCAATATGAGACACTAGGTGCGAATCTAGGTACAACTCTAGGTACGCTATGTATGCTTTAGTTAAAAATCCACTCATATCCAAAATCAGTATGTTGCCCATTGGATTCCCTAATGGGAAATATTCCATGGGATATTTTAAATGGGGGTGAAAACTCTTTGTTTCCAAACTCACTCCAAGATCACTCATCTCCCAAGGCATTTCCAAAAGGAGTGAATGAGGGATACAAGTTCCACCTTGCTACCAACTTATTTTATCCCATCCGCAGAAAGGCCAAAATGAATCAAAGCATTGAGTGGATAGATGGGAATTGGACCATGCTCATTCCATATTGTCTAAAAAAAAATTTGACACACCCTAAAACCTCTTCCCAATTCTATCCCAGGAAAATAATAATAAAAATTGCATGGGTGCAGGGGGCAATGAGAGCTTCCAGCATGTCATCAACTTTGTATCCCAAAACAAATGACAAATATATGGAACAACATATATATAACACCTTATTATTGATCTAATCAGCCCCCTGTAATTTCTAGTCATAAGAAATCATCATATCATAGGAATATTTTTTATCTTGTAGTATAAATAGGAAGTGATGAGTAAGTCAGAGATATAAGCAACAGTCCAACTTGATGTTGGGAAGAGCTCCTTGCTCAAGCTGGAAAGATGTAGGTGATTTCCACAATAGAAGCACAAGTAGCTTGTTCCACATCACCAATAGTATAGGCTAAAGTATAATTAGCTGACCCAACACTAGTTGAAATCTCAGCCAAGACATAGCTATGGATGCTATCATTATTTGTATCTGATCACCATGAGGAAAACCAAACAGATAGATATTATATATCTAATTCTTAGGTAGGGTCTTTCATTTCTTTCCCTCTCCTGGTCTTTCATTCTTGGTAAACAAATTTGGTTCACTTTGACCCTCATGGCACATGTTTGAGGTATTTCCTATTGAAAGGTTCCTTCTTGTGTTCTTTCCTTCCTTGATGGTTCTTGAGTTGGCTTGCTTTTTGCTATATGAGGTAAAGAATATCCTCTAGATGATGTAAGTTTAGTTATGTATGAGCATATGTAAATGTATTAGTTGTAGGTAAGGGCTTCCCTTGCTAATCTCTCTCTCCTAGTAGGACTTAGTAAAGTTGGAAAGCATTTCTTGTGGTACGCAAAGTCTTCTCAAATATATGACACCTTTCATATGATTCTCCATAGCTAAAATTCCTACCCAAAGTAACATTAATTTGATGTTCTACTTTGTAGATGCACTCTAGATTGAAGCTAAGAAAATTCCATGTGGTTGAGGTGAGGTGCAAATAAAGGTTGAATTTAACAGAATAGGTTCCATAATTCTTAACATAATTTTTTGAAGGGTACTAGATCATTGGAAGAACACCTATTGTATAAGCATGAGGTTGGTGGTTCAATTCCATTGTGCCCTAACATGAATTAATTAATGATATTGTAGTTTAATTTTGATTAAATACCTTTCATATTTCAATGGTGATATATTTTTCTAGATTCGTTGTTTTATATTGTTTCTAAAAAGACAAAGGTGATATTGTATTGTCTTTAAATATGATTTTTTTTTTTTAAAGATTAAGGCATGTTGTCTTTCTAAAGACAAGATGTGTTTAATCCCAACTATTGCCTTTGGAGAGAAAAAAATGAAATTGTGTTATATATTGTCTTTATAGAGACATTTTTTTAAGAGAATAATTTGAGACACACACTTAAAAACAATATTTAAGATAATTAACAAGTTTTTTTTTGTCTCAACTAAAAAGACAAAAGTGATATTGTATTGTCTTGAAATCTTAGCAAAAAAAAATCATATTTAAAGAATTTTTAGTTAAAGACAAAACAATATCTCAAGTATTCTCTTTGGAGAGACAAAAATGAACTTGTCTTATAAGAAACAAAATGATTCTGTTATATATTGTCTTTATAGAGACAATTTTTTAAGACAATAATTTGAGACACCCACTTAAAGACAATATTTAAGATAATACACTAGTTTTTTTTTGTCTCAAGTTATGACAATTTTCCCAAAAAATGTCTCAAAATATTGTGTTTGTAGAGACAATTTTTTAAGACAATAATTTGAGACACCCGCACAATATTTAAGACAATTTTTGGAACAATTTGTCCAAAAATTGTCTCAAATATTTTCTTAAAACCCCCCTTTGTGTTGTAGTGAAATGAGAATTTATCTTGTACATAATCTACTAATATCAAAACACATTAAAATTAAAAGATCCCTCTGCAATTCTCTCTTTCCGCACAAATTCAGCACATGTATTTATTCTCCGCATAACCTTTGTACACGCATAACCACAACCACACAACTTCATCTGCAACACCCTTAGTTATTGACATTTGAAACATATATTAATTAATGATCATACATTATGAAATATGTCTCTAAATAATAATTAAAAAATGGATTTGTATATTTATTATTTTCATAAACTTTGCACAAAATTTTCATATAACACAAAACCGCCTCTGTACAACCTCATTCACATAACTACTTCCACACTCAATAATGCTCTTCAATTAATCATTGACACTCAAAACTCTACACTTGCTACCTCTGAACAACTAGCTCCACACAACCACCTTCACATAGCTCTTTTCACACAACTACTTTCGTAGTTGTGAAAAAAATTCCTAAACAATAATTAAAAAAGAGACTTGTATATATATTATTTTAATAAACCTTACACAATGCCTTCCACACATTCGTGTTCTCCCACACATACTACTTAACAATATCAATTGCAGATTTGTTTAATTCTGCAGATTTGTTCAATTTTGCGATAAAACGTATTGTGTGGAAAAAAATGGGAAACGTTAATACCATGTACATATCAATATACGTGAAAAATTGATTGTTTTATGTTAATAAGAAAAAATACATCGAAACAATTTAAAAAGAAACAAGTTCGAGTTAAATGCAATCATGATAATTAACTCATAAATTGCCAAATGTGAACAAGAAACTAACAAAGGTCAATCCATTCAGAAACTTGCACTATTGTATAGCTTTTGTATTTCTGCGGTACTGCTATATTTCACGATTCAACATAAACGCCATTGACACACCATTGAAGATGTAAGCTCAGCTTCGAAGATAATCGTTTATGCAAGGAAATAGAAGCTCAAAAAATACTCCAAGATATTAAATGAAATATTGAAATGCGACACAATTCTCTCCTTTTTATATCACTGCAAATAATATATTTTCTCTCACTATATTAGCTTTTTCAAATGTTTGCAATCTCATTTCCTTAAAATCACCACCTGCAATAATTTTGCGTTTGAAACACGTTACACAGAAAAAGTTGTCACCCATATTTTCACAGTGTTAATGTTTGTTCTCTAATCAATAGAAAAAATAGTTGTAAGTAAATACTAGTCATCTCATCATTCAATTCACTGACTACACACTTGCTCACCTATTCATAAAACCACATAGGCACCAAAACATCAAATCTAGAAACATGATTTTCATATACTTTCAACATAACACAAATGCATGTGTGGAACCGTAGAGCAAATCCTTTTGTACCCAAAAAATTCACTCACAACCACCTTTACACAACTTCTTCCATAGTACTACTTCTGAACTAAACACAAACCTTTCGTTAGTCATTAACCTTTGAAACTGATATTAATAAATGTGGGTCCCATATATTGTAGGTAGGAAGAATTTGTTACGAAATATATTCTTAAATAAGAACCGAAAAAGATATTTGTATATTTATTATTTTAATAAATTTTGAAAAAAACATTTTTTTCTCTGCACACTCTTCCAAAACAACACAATTCATTATGTGCAAAATCCCCTCAAGTTTTCATTCTATCCAATTCCTCACTCTTCAAAATCTATTAATAATAAAATAGACATTGCTCTTGTGCACAATCTACTAATATAAAACACATTACAATTAAAAAATCTCTCTGCACTTCCGTGATTTCGCACAAATTGCACACATGCATCTGTTCTCCACGTAACCTTCACACATGCACAACCACCTTCTCCATGTAACCTTCACACATGCACAACAATTTGATCCATAACGTCTAAACATATATTAATTAATAATACATTGTAAAATATATAAGAATGTCATTGAAGTATGAAACATATATGAATTAATGATACATTGTAAAATACATCCCTAAATAAAAAATAAAAAATAAATTTATATATTTATTATTTTATTAAACTTTACACAAAACTTTTAGATAACACACAACCACCTCCACACAACTTTGTTAGCAAAACTTATTTGGACCAATCATAGACATTTGAAGCTTCCGTGGGACCCTTTGGAGAATCTTTGTCCATCAATGAATCACAAATTCCCCTAACTCTTAAGGGGTTGCCACAATTGTCAGAATCTTTTTCCGTTTATGGATCACAGATTCCCGTGACTCTTAAGGGGTTGCCACGGGGCGAGCCTTATTTCAGCTGCCATAGGCCCATTAATGCGGCCCAGACAGCTGATGCCGGCCGTCAGATTAAAGCACACGATCATCGTGCGGCGGGCATCAGCTGCCTAGGCCGCATTAATGGGCCTATGGCAGCTGAAATAATCTAGCCTTGCCACGGTTGTCACAATCGATGGTCGAGACTCGCATTATTGTAAAATTAATGTAAATATTGAAAATATTGTCCAACGGTTAAGTGGAGAGATTTGATTTTATGGTCTAATATTTAATGAAACTATTTTCATAATCAATCTGATCAAGACTATATATGCCATGCCAGAAAGAGCTGCTCCAATCAACCATTTTTCAGTTACACTGAAAAAATGGCAAGAGATGGTGAAGTGCACGTGGTTCCCCGCCCTATTCCTTTGATTTTAATATATATATATATATATATATATATATATATATATATATATAATTGTTATTGTTAATTTTAAAATTATAGAGGTCGATTATGGAAATATATATTTGAGAATTTTATTCATATATGTCAAATCAGTGTTATTATTCTCAAGTGGCTCTTCAGAAATTTTGTTATCAGTGTTATTTTTCTGAAACTGGCTCTTCAGAGTTTTTGTCAACTTGTGGGCGACGTTGGATTACAGATAATTATCACGAAGCGTAGTCTAAAGAGGCCGCGTTTTGACTCAAAATCCGAGAACGATTTTCAGAAAATCTGGCAAAGATTTGCCCAGAAACTTGTTTATAGTTGTTAAACATTAGTATTTTGAGTGCCCCAGGAATTTTTGATAGTGCTGAATCCATTTCCACTATCAAAAATGGATTCCAAGCACTGCAACTACCTGATTTTTGCAAATTTAATTAACCGAATTCCGGCAGATTTCTGCCGTCCGGGCCAAAACGCGGCCTCGGTAGACAACTCCATTATCACGAGTGTTGGTCAGAAATTCTATATAACGTGCCCAGCGGTCTTTAATTTTCATCGAAATCAAATTGCAGAGCATCATAGATAGATTGAATGAGGGGTTGAAGAATTAGGTGAAGTGACGATGTCTCACGTTGGTCTGTCACCTTCGTCAAATTTTGAAAGAGCTGCTCCAATCGGCATTTAAGTTTATTGGTGGGCATTTATTTCTGGACATTTATTTTCCAGATAGCATTCATGGGTGGCACCGACAAATGCATCTGAGAAATAAATGTCCAGTACTTGCTTTTTATTTTAATCTTATAATGGGCATTTATTTCCCAAATGCATCTAAGAAATAAATGTCCAGTACTTACTTTTTATTTATAATGGGCATTTATTTCCGAAATGCAATTATGAGTGAAAAGACTTAAAAACAATGTTGGGCGCTCCAATCAACCATTTTTTCAGTGAGAAAAAATGGCAAGAGATGGTGAAGTGCACGTGGTTCCACGCCCTATTCCTTTGAATTTAATTTATAATTTTATTTTTTTAATCGTTATTGTTAATGTTAAAATTATAGAGGTCAGATTGCGTGGTGTCGGGCCCGCGGCGATGAAATTTTATTGATATATGTTAAATCAGTGTTATTATCTCAAGCTCTTCAGAAATTTTGTTATCAGTGTTATTTTTCTGAAACTGGCTCTTCAGAATTTTTGTCAACTTTATGGGCGACGTTGGATTACAGATAATTATCACGAGCGTTGGTCGGAAATTCTAAATAACGTGCCCAGCTGTCTTTAATTTTCATCGAAATCAAATTGCAGAGCATCATAGATAGATTGATTGAGGGGTTGAAGGACTAGGTTAAGTGACTATGTCTCACGTTGGTCTGTCACCTTCGTCAAATTTTGAAAGAGCTGCTCCAATCGGCATTTAAGTCTATCTACTCATAAATGTATTTGGAAAATAAAACCCACGGTTGATGGTGTACTCGCTTTAATATTATATTGTGGGCATTTATTTTCCAGATGCATTTAGGGGTGGCACTGACAAATGCATCTGAGAAATAAATGTCCAGTACTTGCTTTTTATTTTAATCTTATAATGGGCATTTATTTCCCAAATGCATTTTTGTCAACTTTATGGGCAACGTTGGATTACAGATAATTATCACGAGCGTTGGTCGGAAATTCTATATAACGTGCCCAATGGTCTTTAATTTTCATCGAAATCAAATTGCAGAGCATCATAGATAGATTGATTGAGGGGTTGAAGAATTAGGTAAAGTGACTATGTCTCACGTTGGTCTGTCACCTTCGTCAAATTTGAACGACAGCAAGCATTCCATCCCTCGACGCACTGTAAATCATCACGGAAATTTGTGGGGCGATGATCTCATACAAGCCCTTGACTCGCCATATGGGGTAGAGTCTTTCAGATTATTTATTTATTTCAGTGTAACAAAATACATTTACTATGACAATCTATTATAGGATTTGAAGCAATCAACCGAGTGTTATTTTCCTTTTCTTTTTTTCTTTTCCTTGGTAACGTTGTATGGAATTGATATTGCACAGAGGCCAGAATACAGAGAACGTGCCGATGAGCTAACGAGGGAGATTCAGCAATCTTTTTTCAGTGGCATGGAAGATTGCGATGATGATTTAATCAAACGACTTCAGATCGTTGAAAGTCTTGAATGCTTAGGAATAGATCGGCATTTTCAGCATGAAATACAAGTTGCTCTTGATTTTGTTTACAGGTCCATCACTTAATTTTGTTTATGTCAATGCCAGATATTGGGAATATATTTATTAAGAGAAAGGTTAATTGTTTGATGTTTACAAATGATCAGATTTTAGAATATTCCAAAATCTACAAGCTTGACTACAGTAGGCCCACATCATATTTCAAGTATCTTTATATGATTGCAAATTCTAAAAATATCCAGAATATAATAATCAAAAGAGGAGTGAATTTCTAGATATGCTACATGGGTCCAAATCACTTGTGCTTTTGCAAGAAATTTTTTCAGTGATCTTTCATTGATTGCGGACTGACTTGACTAACAGGAGCTGGAACGAAGTTAGAGGCATCGGTCCGGGACCAACAGATTTCCTCAAGACAGATATAAACACTGCAGCGTTGGGGTTTCGCTTGCTTCGACTGCATCGATATAATAACATATCCTCAGGTATTAGCTGGTGCCTGCATGCAATTAATTTTGTTCTGTTTGTTGATACTAATAAACATTAATGTCAATGAATTCTAGAAATGATGTTATCCAAATTTAATCTCCTGATCAGGTGTCTTCGAGAATTTCAAAGATGAGAATGGACACTTCTTCTGTAGTTCAGATTACAGAGTTGGAAGCTACGGTGGAGGAAATGAACAATTGAGAGGCATGGTGTCGTTACTTCGAGCGTCAAACATATCATTTCCCGGAGAAAACGTGTTGGACGAGGCAAAGGCGTTCACAACAGATTATCTCAACAATGTTTTATCCGAAAGGGAGGCGACAGACATTGATCAAAGCCTTTTGAGTGAGGTAATTAATTGTAATTGTAGTTGTCAAGTTCGAATTCAGAATTGGATTATGTAATTGAAAATTTAGAAATATTGATTTTTAAAATTGTGAAAAAATTGAAAGTATAGATTTTAAAAATTCGGGAAAAAATTGAATTTGAAAAATTATGAATTCTTAGTATTGAATTTTATGTTTAAAATGGTATAGATAACTATAGAAAAAATTGAAATGAAAAAAAAAATGTTACGAAATGTTTTTTATGTTTAAGATGGTATAGTGTTGGAGAAATCAAAGTATTTCTATGGAATCCATAATTTCCATATTGAGGATTTTAGTTACTAGTTTGGAAAGTTCATTAATACTTGCAAGTTTTGGTGTAATGGCAAACCTCTTCGTAGTAGCACCCCAAATTGCCTTTGAGGGGTGTTGATTCTCGGAGTTGAATTGAGAGAGATGTTGAAATAATCACCACACCTATATAGAATCCAAAATTTCCACCTTAAATATCTTAATTACTTGTTTGGAAAGTTTACCAGTATAATGTAAGGAAAAAACCTCTTCATATAAACAGCTTCCATACACTAGACAATTAAAAAATAATAAATAATATAATATTCAAATATAATATTGAAAAATAATAAAATTAATTTTCCATAATATTAATAATAAATTATTAAAATTAATATTAAAAAATAAAATAATAAATATAAAATTAGGTTTCAACTGATTTCCATATACTAAAATAATTTATCTCAATTATTATTAGATATATCCTTGTAAACTTTGATAATAGGAAGGCCAACTAGCAGCATAAAGATCACTAGCAGCATAAATATCACTAGTTATTAAATTTATGTTTATTCAATAATAATAATAATAATAATAATAATAGAATTAACAAAGTAAATCATTTTTGTTATTGAAATGTAAAGCTTATTGTTTTATAATAGTTTTGGGAAAGATGTAAATGTGTTTGTTTCTTTCTAGGATGATCAAGCTGTTGGTAGAATGTGATGTTACTTTTTTTACCTGGTTTAGAATATGATGTTATGGTCTTCATATCAACTTTTGTGTTCTCCATAACATGATCAGGTATGCATGATTATGTTTCTTCACTCTCCTGATTTAATTTTATGAACATCCTCCAGGTAAAGTACGTATTGGAATTTCCAGCGTATTGCAGTCCGCCGAGATGGGAAGCAAGGAACTTTATCGAAATATACAGACAAAACCATTCATGGCTCAAGTAATTATAATCTTGTTGATATTTGGATTGGATGTTTTGAAGCATGACGAAAAATCATTGCCCAGCAGCTGTCTTGATAAAATTGCCTTGCTACCTGAATGGTTTTATAGGTTGATTATTAACCAAAAGATTTTCGAGTTGGCGAAACTGGATTTCAATATTCTGCAGTCAATACACCAGAAAGAGATGCAGCTCATCTCAAGGTAGTGATTAATATTAATATTGTTAGTTGGGTAAGAAGTTTGATTTGTCAAGTGATTATAAGTTGAGTAGTCAGGACGGATTGTTATGACATATCCGGGAGCCTATTTTATTGATTATGTAAAGAGATCTTCGAGAATTTTTAAATGTAAGAACTGTAACGTTCATTATGAAATTCCATAGATAGGAAGATGAAATATTTTTGATTATGTGTGCAGATGGTGGAGAGACGCAGATATGGCGAAGGTTGAATTTTTTAGGCAGCGTCACGTGGAATATTACTTTTTCGCTGTCACTGGCACTTTTGAGCCCCAGTTTTCTCAAAGCCGAATCGCCTTCGCAAAAATTTGTGTAGCCATGACTATTCTGGACGACCTGTATGACACTTACGGAACATTGGAAGAACTCAGACCCTTCACGGAGGCAATGAAACGGTGAATTCAAATTGCAAACATTTAAGTTTTCTACTAACTTGATATATGTAGTTGGTAATTGGAGTTTTTTTGTTTTGATTGTGGTTGTCATTTTCAGTCAGGACCTTTCCCTTATAGACTCGTTTCCAGAATTCTATAAAACGACGTTCAAGTTCATCATCAACACCTCGAATGATTTGACTGCTCAAGTTGGGAAAATTCAAGGTCGGGATATGGCAGCTTTCCTAGGGAAATATGGGGTATGTGTTTATCTTGTACTTAGTCATGAGTTTTTGATTAATTAATTTGTGTAGACTTTAGCTTCGTTTAAGTTATTAGTTTAAATTTAGTGAGAAAGATTGAAAATGGTAACTAATTTTAGGGAATTCAACTATTTCAAAAAAACTTTTAAACAAAACATTTTTTCATCTAATATTTGGAAAACGCTTATTTTAAACAATAATAGAATGACCTAGAATCTAGTAGAGATTTTGAAAAAAATTGACAAAGATTTTATCAGAATCTTGTTTATAGTTGTTAAACTTCAGTATTTGGGGTGTCTTAAGGGTTTTTGATAGTCCTGAATCCATTTCCACTATTAAAATAGATTCCAAACACTGCAACTATCTCATTTTTTGAATTTTACTGAACCAAATTCCGGCAAAAAACTGCAGTCCAGACTATTCTGTATCCCTGAGTAGACAACTTCTTTGAAACAACGTTAACCCCACCTTAAACCATTGGAAATAATTTTGCTTTCAATTTTCTCACTGAAATGAAATAATATATTTTACTTATTGCCCGATTAGTGGGAGCGATGTGTTAAGGCTTATCTGCAAGATGCGGAATGGATAGCAACGAAACATGTTCCGACTTTTAATGAGTACATGGAGAATGGGAAAGCAAGTGCAGGGACGTGTCTTCTAAATTTATATCCACTTCTCTTGTTGGGTGAACTTCTTCCTGACGATATTCTGGAGAAAATATACTATCCATCCAAGATCCACGAACTTTTGGAATTGATGGGTAGACTCAGCGACGACGTCAGAGATTTTCAGGTATTTGTAAGCTTGGTTGTGATGAAGTAGTTTTTTAAGTGTATTTTTTGAAGGTTTTTTTTTTAGAATTTTAATTTTGAAAAAAAAATCAAATTTTAATTTGTGTCGTTTAAATTAGTTTTTTTTTATTATATTTATGTATTTGATATTATCAAAAAAATCTCAAAATATTTTTTTTTTTTTTTTTTAAAGTTTATCTATCAATGAAATTTGTGATTTCAAAATTAAATAAAAAATAAAATAGAAAACTTTCAAAAAATCATATTGAAAAACTACTCAAATTGTTTTTCTTCTTTCTTTGTTGGATAAAAACAAAATGATATCAAATAGATAGTATAAAAATAAAATGACATTAAATGAAATGTTTTTTAATGGTATTCATCACATATTTTTCATTTGTAATTTTTCCCACTGAAGGATGAGAAGGAAAACGGGCAGATGGCGTCGAGTGTAGAGTGTTATGTAAGAGACCATCCTGGATGTACGGTTGAAGATGCTTTACAGAGCATCAATGCAATCCTTGATCTTTCCTTCAAGGAATTGAATTGGGAATTTTTAAAGCATGACGCCGTGCCGCTGCGTTGCAAGAAGTTCAGTTTCAATTATGGAAAGTCCACGCAAATCCTCTACAGACACGGAGATGGTTTTACCTTTTCTGACAAGGAGATGAAGGACCAAATCTTGAAAGTTCTCATTCACCATGTCCCCCTCTAGGATTTGTTTAGAAAATACAAAGGGTACAGTAAAGTGATGTGTACCAAATGTTTCTATGTTTAGAGTAAAGTGATGTGTACCAAATGTTTCTATGTTTAGATAATATAGCTCTTTCAGGTTTTCCTATAAATGATCCCGCCGGATTCATATTCTTCATGTTGTGTTTATCTGCTTAAAGGAATTTATGAGTTCACATAATGCTCGATGGGTTTAATATATGTAGCAGAGAATCTCATATCGACATACATTTGCATAGATAATGAAAATATTTTCTTCGAAAAGTTTAAAATGAGAATGAAGATTTCCTTATGATGTGTTGTAGATGAAAGAAGAATTTAGTTGTGATTAGAGATCAGATGCTGATGAGTAAAAAGATATATTTAAAAGAGAAATTTTAATTTTTTTTGTTTTAAAATAAATTATTATATGAAAAAAATATATAAATTAAATATTTGATATTCATACATCAATATATAATAAATCTCAAAATATTTTATGATACATTTTTAAATTTGTCAGAGTTTAAGACAGCGGAAAACATTAAACAATTAACACACAGCAGAAAACCATACACAAATGACACAGTGATTTACGTGGTTCACCCAACCAATATGGGCTACGTCTACACAACAGGGCATTGGCAATTCTTTATTATTCAAACAGGAGATTACAGACTCTTACACCACTTCACACACCAAACAATCCGTATGGATGCCTGTTATATAGCAAGGAGAATCTAACAGCCTCATAAATCCTCTCACATCAAATTTAGGATGCATTAACTCCCTCCCAACAAACTGGAGCTAATCTAGGAACTAATTCCTAATTTTTGTCACCTAATGAGATTTTTGCCAATTTTACTAAAACTAAAAAATCTCAACAATCTCCACCTTGACAACAATTAGCCTGATGCCCTGTTATTATTATTTTATCTTTTCTGCAAGCCAAGAGAAGCCAAACACCAACGCAGCTTCTCCAACAAAACTGGTTTCGTGAACATGTCTGCACAGTTTTCCTTTGTATGCACCTTTTCAAGAGAGACTCCCCTTTCAGTAATAACATGTCTTACAAAATGGTACTTAATTGGAATATGCTTTGATTTACTATGATAGGCCGGATTCTTAGCCAAATGTATTGCACTTTGACTATCACAAAGTAACCTGATGTTGTCCTGTAACCTACCAAATTCACGAAGCAATCCTTTCAACCAAACTGCCTCTTTGCAAGCATGAGAAGCAGCAATGTATTCTGCTTCAGTAGTGGATAAAGCAACAATGTTCTGTAGCTTCGACATCCAGCTAATAGCTCCACCTGCAAGAGTAAATACATACCCTGAAGTTGACCTTCTCTTATCCAAATCACCTGCAAAATCGGAATCAACATATCCGCAAACAAATTCACTACTCTTATTGTAAGTAATACAATAACTACTTGTGCCTCTCAAATACCGAAGCACCCATTTCACTGCTGACCAGTGTTCTTTTCCCGAATTTGCCATGTACCTGCTGACAACCCCAACTGCATGTGAAATATCTGGTCGAGTACAAACCATCGCATACATCAAACATCCTACTACATTGGCATATGGAATTCGAGACATATAATCCTTTTCTTCATCTGTATTTGGACATAAACTGGAAGAAAGCTTAAAATGGGAAGCGAAAGGGACTGACACAGGCTTCACATTATTCATACGAAACCTCAAAAGTATCTTCTCAACATACTTCTGTTGTGATAGCCACAGCTTACCATTACTCCTGTCTCTGAAAATCTCCATGCCCAAAATCTGTCTTGCTGCTCCTAGATCTTTCATATCGAATGTCCTTGCCATCTGAGTCTTCAACTTGTTGATTTCATCAATGCTTTTGCTTGCTAAAAGCATATCGTCAACATACAACACTAAGATAATGAACATGCCATTTTTCAATTGCTTGAAATACACACAATGATCATATTCACTTCTAACATATTTGTGACTCAACATGAAAGAATCAAACTTCTTATACCACTGCCGAGGCGACTGCTTCAGGCCATATAATGACTTCTTGAGCCTGCAGACAAATTTCTTATTGCGATGCTGAACAAACCCTTCCGGTTATTCCATATAAATTTCCTCATCTAAATCTCCATGTAGAAAAGAAGTCTTAACATCTAGTTGCTGTAACTCTAAATCAAACAAAGCCACTAATGCTAACACAACTCTAATTGAAACAATTTTAACCACTGGTGAAAAAATCTCATGAAAGTCAATACCGGCTTTCTGAGAAAACCCTTTTGCAACCAGTCGCGCTTTGTACCTGTCCTCCGTATCATTCACACCCCGTTTCAGCGTGAAAACCCATTTGCATCCCACAGTTTTCCTGTCTTTTGGAAGCTCAACCAGATCCCATGTGCCATTCTTACTCAAGGCCATCATTTCGTCCTTCATAGCTGCTTTCCACTTATCACTTTTCGAACCTTTTATAGCTTCCTGATAGCACAGAGGTTCATCATCGTTAGCAGTCAAAGCAACTGAAGTAACATAATCATCATACCTTCTAGGTGGCCGTTTGATTCTTGTCGACCTCCTTAAGGATGTTTCTGGTTGACTACCATCTGTAGGAACTTCTTGCCGATCAGTATCTGAGACCTGTTCATGATCTAAACCTGAACCCTGTTCATGTTCTGATTCTGAAACCTGTTCATGACTAGTATCTGAACTATGGTCATCATGACTATCATTAGAAGAGCTTTCAAACTGAATGTGCTGAAAATCAGATACATCATCCTGTTTCAATCTACTATCTACATCTAACTGTACAAGAGAGGATTCATTAAACTTTACATCACTGTTGATGATGATTTTGCAGGTAGTAGGATCCCACAATCTATATCCCTTTGTTCCAACACCATACCCAACAAAGATATACCTTTTAGACTTTGGATCTAACTTAGTTCGCTGATGTTTAGGCACTAGAGCATATGCATCACAACCAAACACTCTGAGTTTAGAATAGTCACAAAGGTGTCCTTTCCATACCTCTTGAGGAATCTTGCAACCTATCGCTGTCGTTGGTGACCGATTTATCACATAACAAGCTGTAGCCACCGCTTCTGTCCACAACTCCTTCTGCAAACCAGCGTTACTCAACATACTCCTTGCTCTCTCCAAAAGAGTCATGTTCATGCGTTCAGCAACTCCATTTTGCTGAGGAGTATAAACAGTAGTCTTATGTCTCTCGATCCCTGCATCCTTGCAATAGTTTTCAAACTCCTTGGAGGTAAACTCACCACCATTGTCAGTTCTTAAACATTTTATAGTTCTACCAGTGATGTTTTCTACCAATGCTCTAAACTGCTTGAAAACTGTAAAAACATCAGACTTCCTTTTCAACATGTAGACCCACACTTTCCTAGAAAAATCATCAATGAACGACACAAAATATGACGAGCCACCATATGACGCTGTAGGGGCTGGACCCCAAACATCTGAATGAATATAATCAAGTATCCCTTTACTAGTATGTTTGTCTGTTTTAAATTTTTGTTTACTTTGTTTTCCAAACAAGCAATGCTTACAGAAATCTAACTTTCCAGACTTTAGATTAGGAAGTAACTTGCGATCAGCCAAAATTTTCAACCCTCTTTCACTCATATGCCCTAATCTTTGATGCCATAAGTGAATGGAACTACTGTCATGTTCAGACACAGTAGACACAAAATCTGACCCTGTACTTCCTTCTAACTGAAACAAATTTCCTACTTTCTTAGCTTTCATTACTAGTAAGATACCTTTATAGATTTTCATAACTCCACCTTGAATTACAGTTTTATATCCATTCGTATCCAATGCTCCTAAAGAAATTAGATTTTTCCTTAAGTCTGGAACATGTCTCACATCTGTTAATATTCTAGTTGTGCCATCAAACATTTGCAGTTGTATACTTCCAATCCCAACAATATTAGATGTGACATCATTACCCATGTACACGACTCCATCATTAACTGATCTATATGTCTTAAACCATTCTCTATGAATACCCATGTGGTTTGATGCACCGGAATCTAACAACCAATGTTGACCATGATTTGACATATTAACAGACAACACTTCGTCGCTCATACCTGAACCAGATGCCGAACCTGTATCTGTCGCATTTGCCTCCTTCTTCTCTGTCGAAGAGTCTCCTTTCTTCTCTGTTTGTTGTCTCTTCCAGCAGTCTTTCTTCAAGTGCCCCAATTTGCCACAAAACCAGCACTTTACTTTGCTCTTCTTCCCTTTCGACTTTGAACGCGAATCGTTGCGCTTACCAGAGCGTCTTTCTCTAGAACGACCTCTAGCCATCATTGCCTCTGATGTAGAGGTGTCAGCATTCGACCGCTTCCTGGTCTCCTCGGACAACAAAGCTCCAACCACATCGTCAAAATCAAGGACGACTGCAGTACTAAAGCTTATGGAAGTAACAAAGTGATCCCACGATTCGGGCAATGAACACAATAGAGTTATTGCCTTATCCTCTGAATCAAATTTTACATCTAGATTTTGTAATTGTACCACTAGAGTATTGAAAACATTCAGATGGTCAGTAATCGAGGTACCTTCCTTCATCCGCAAACCATAAAGCTGCCGCTTCAGGAGAATCCGATTTGTCAAGGATTTCGTCATGTAGAGCTTTTCAAGCTTTATCCACAAGCCTGCGGCGGTCTTTTCTGACACAATATTGAACAGAACGTCATCCACCAGACATAACCGAATTGCGGTCAGAGCTCTGTCATCCAACTCATCCCATTCATCCTCCGTCATGGAAGAAGGCCTTTTTCTTTTCCCCAACAGTGCTTTCGCCACACCTTGTTGTACCAGGAGATCATGCATCTTTACCTTCCAGATCTCAAAGTTGTTTTTGCCATTGAACTTCTCAATTTCAAACCGGGCATTTTGAGTTTTCGCCATCTTGTTTCAGCAAAAAACACAATAATCTCCAATTGCCACCTTTTAATGAATGAAGTTAATCTCAAAACACTGCCTATGCCTTTAAAAACAAACTACCCTTCACCTTCTTTTAAAGTGCCTCTCACTTCAAAATACCATATAAAAAATGGCAATATTCAAATCAATTTAAAACACTTTTACAAAAGTGTATATATAAATCGATTTAAAAAACATTTAAATAATGTATATCGATTTTGTTTTTAAAACATTGCAATTAAAAAATCGATTTTTGTTTTTAAAACCATTCTTCACCAATCGTTTTTTTTTTTTTTAAATACACATTGAGACTTCAATGCAAACCGATTTAAAAAAAAACTTTAAAAAAACCGATTTTCAGAATGATAAGAATTGACCTCCACGCAATAAACTCAATAAACTCACGTGCATGCTGCATAAACTGATTTTCAGAATGATAAGAATCGACCTCCACGCAGACCTCCATGATAACATTGCTCACGCATCTGGTTGAGCTTCCAGATGATAAGAATCGACCCACGGCAATAAACTCACGCATCCGGCTGTCAGATTGTCCGATTTATAAATGGCATTCATAAAAAAAAACTTTCCAATCGACTTCAACACGGACATTGCATCAACGCTGCCACTCACATTGCATCAACGCTGCGAGTCTTCAGCTCACGCGCAGTCTCATGGTACAGCAAACAACGCACAACCAAAAAACCTTCGACCTGTCTCCACACACCAGCGCTCCAGTTCAGCACCGGGCAGCCACGCAGTTGAACAGCAGTGCGCTCCACGCACCAGAGGTTGACCACATTATAAAGCAACCCATATAACAAAGTTTGACCATACACAACGTATGTCCTGCAACCTCCAGCACGCGCTTTCGGAGCTCCACGCAGTTGGTAAACGACCTCTACGCACAGCAGTTGGTCCACACAGCACCAGCAACAGTGGACATACACAGCCCCATAGCCACGCCCAAAAGACACTGGTTTATGCCCAACGCACCAGCAATTCAACGCACTCCAACATTTGCTTTGATACCAATTGTCAGAGTTTAAGACAGCGGAAAACATTAAACAATTAACACACAGCAGAAAACCATACACAAATGACACAGTGATTTACGTGGTTCACCCAACCAATCTGGGCTACGTCCACACAACAGGGCATTGGCAATTCTTTATTATTTAAACAGGAGATTACAGACTCTCACACCACTTCACACACCAAACAATCCGTATGGATGCCTGTTATATAGCAAGGAGAATCTAACAGCCTCATAAATCCTCTCACATCAAATTTAGGATGCATTAACTCCCTCCCAACAAACTGGAGCTAATCTAGGAACTAATTCCTAATTTTTGTCACCTAATGAGATTTTTGCCAATTTTGCTAAAACTGAAAAATCTCAACAAAATTTAATTAAATTATAGATTTATTAGTATTACTATTAAAAAATTAATATGTAATATATAAATAAATCATTACTAATATATAATAACATTGTTAATCATGAAAATTTAATAACATTTTATTATGGATATTTTTAATATATAAAGAGGATTTGTTACAATAGCATAATTCTTATTATAGATTATCAATATCACATACCAAAAATCTATAACTCATTTCATATAACACTTTTTTTAATGTAAAAATGACATAATTACTTTGAAAATAATACTTTTAATTTGTAAATACTATTCTAAAATATTCCATAGAAACTCTAACATCCACATAATATATTTTGATGATTAAATTAATATTAGCAAAACTCTATTCCAAAATAAACAACATAATTAAATCAAATTCAACTATTTAATACTACTTTAATTTATACTTATTAAATATTTATAATAATAATATATTTACATATTAATATACATACTTATTTAAATATATTATTCAAAAAATTAATTAAATATGATGAAATATTCTTATACTCAAAAAAGCTATGTTCCAATTTACCTATTATAATAAATATAAAATATTATATATATATATATATATATATATATATATATATATATATATATATTTTTTTTTTTTTTTTATAACTAATTAATCTACTTTATCTCTACAAAAATTTTGATACTTATAACATTTACTTATGAATATATTTCTTGCTGTATGATCTTAATTTCATATATATATATATATATATAATTTATAATTTCTCACCTATTAATTAAAAATTATAATATATAATTTTAAAATTTTAAATTTTTTTATAAATATATAATTTAAAAAATAACAATATATTAAATTTTATAAATATTAATGGTTTCATAATCCATATTTTCTCAAAATTATATTTAATTAATTCTTATGGTATCCGAAGACAATTACTATTAAAGTATCTCTTGTATCCGAAGACTGATAATCTACGTTACAACAATAATTTAAAAACCTGTGTGTATTATGTATGTCCACTTTGCTCTTACCTTTGTATTATGTATGTCTACTTTGCTTTTAAGGAACCGGACACACATGGGGTTACTAATTTAGTAATGTGTTTGTTTTGTTTTATATTTTAATGGTAAAAAATGTTGACATATTTGTTAATGGTTAATCAAAATTATTTTAAATTAACACATTCTTAATAATAATATTGAAAATAATTACAACATTTTATTTCACAAACGATTAAATTTTTTTATTATTTTCATTTGGTTTAATTAGAAATTTACAAAATTTTATTTTATAAAATAAAAATGTTGTTATTTTCATTTTCTTTCAATTGCATAAAAAATTTGTATTTGATATTTTTTTTAATGTTAAATCTGGTTTTTAGTTTTATAATTTACAACATAAAAAAATAATTTTATATTTCATATATTTTACAATAAAATATTGTTAGAGTCAAGATTGCACAGCAGACAAAACACACAGAAAATAAATCATGCACAAGAAAACACAGAAGTTTACCGTGGTTCACCCAACCATTCTGGGCTACGTCCACACAACAAAAGGCATCGGCAGTTCTTTATTAATCAAACAGGAGATTACAGACTCTCACACCCACTCCAAAACAAACATATGGATACCCGTTTTATAGCAAGGAGAATCTAACAGCCTCATAAATCCTCTCAACTCAAATTTAGGATGCATTAACTCCCTCCCAACAAACTGGAGCTAATCTAGGAACTAATTCCTAATTTTTGTCACCTACTGAGATTTTTCCTATTTTATTTAAAACAGAAAATCTCAACAATCTCCACCTTGACAACAAATAGCCTGATGCCCTGTTCTTTATTATTTTATCTTTTCTGCAAGCCAAGAGAAGCCAAACACCAACATAGCTTCTCTAACAAAACTGGTTTCGTGAACATGTCTGCACAGTTTTCCTTTGTATGCACCTTTTCAAGAGAGACTCCCCTTTCAGTGATAACCTGTCTTACAAAATGGTACTTAATTGGAATATGCTTTGATTTACTATGATAGGCCGGATTCTTAGCCAAATGTATTGCACTTTGACTGTCACAAAATAACTTGATGTTGTCCTGCAACCTACCAAATTCACCAAACAAACCTTTCAACCAAATCGCCTCTTTGCAAGCATGAGAAGCAGCAATGTATTCTGCTTCAGTAGTGGATAAAGCAACAATGTTCTGTAGCTTTGACATCCAGCCAATAGCTCCACCTGCAAGAGTAAAGACATACCCTGAAGTTGACCTTCTCTTATCTAAATCACCTACAAAATCAGAATCAACATATCCACAAACATATTCACTGCTCTTATTGTAAGTGATACAATAACTACTTGTGCCTCTCAAATACCGAAGCACCCATTTCACTGCTGACCAGTGTTCTTTACCCGGATTTGCCATGTACCTGCTGAAAACCCCAACTGCATGTGAAATATCTGGTCGAGTACAAACCATCGCATACATCAAACATCCTACTACATTGGCATATGGAATTCGAGACATATAATCCTTTTCTTCATCTGTATTAGGACATAAACCCGAAGAAAGCTTGAAATGGGAAGCTAAAGGGACTGACACAGGCTTCACATTATTCACACCAAATCTCAAAAGTATCTTCTCAATATACTTCTGTTGTGATAGCCACAGCTTACCATTGCTCCTGTCTCTGAAAATCTCCATGCCCAAAATCTGTCTTGCTGCTCCTAGATCTTTCATATCGAATGTCCTTGCCATCTGAGTCTTCAACCTGTTGATTTCATCAATGCTTTTGCTTTCTAAAAGCATATCGTCAACATACAACACTAAGATAATGAACATGCCATTTTTCAATTGCTTGAAATACACACAATGATCATATTCACTTCTAACATATTTCTGACTCAACATGAAAGAATCAAACTTCTTATACCACTGCCGAGGCGACTGCTTCAGGCCATATAATGACTTCTTGAGCCTACAGACAAATTTCTTATTGCGATGCTGAACAAACCCTTCCGGTTGTTCCATATAAATTTCCTCATCTAAATCTCCATGTAGAAAAGCAGTCTTAACATCTAGTTGCTGTAATTCCAAATCAAGCAAAGCAACTAACGCTAACACAATTCTAATTGAAACTATTTTAACAACTGGTGAAAAAATCTCATGAAAGTCAATGCCTGCTTTCTGAGAAAAACCTTTTGCAACCAGTCGCACTTTGTACCTTTCTTCCATATCATTCACACCCCGTTTCAGCTTGAAAACCCATTTACACCCCACAGTTTTCCTGTCTTTCGGAAGTTCAACCAGATCCCATGTGCCGTTCTTACTCAAGGCCATTATTTCTTCCTTCATGGCTGCTTTCCACTTGTCACTTTTCGAACCTTCTATAGCTTCCTGATAGCACAGAGGTTCATCATCGTTAGCTGTCAAAGCAACTGAAGTAACATAATCATCATACCTTCTCGAAGGGCGTTTGATTCTTGTCGACCTCCTTAAGGATGTTTCTGGTGCTTCCATAATTGGCTGACTACCATCTGTAGGACCTTCTTGCCGATCACCATCTGAGACCTGTTCATGACCTACATCTGAACCCTGTTCATAATCTGATTCTGAAACCTGTTCATGACTAGAATCTGAACTATGGTCATCATGACTATCATTAGAAGTGCTATCAAACTGAATGTGCTGAAAATCAAATACATCATCCTGTTTCAATTTATTATCTACATCTAACTGTACAAGAGAGGATTCATCAAACTTTACATCTCTGTTGATGATGATTTTGCGGGTAGTAGGATCCCACAATCTATATCCCTTTGTTCCAACACCATACCCAACAAAGATATACCTTTTAGACTTTGGATCTAACTTAGTTCGCTGATGTTTAGGCACTAGAGCATATGCATCACAACCAAACACTCTGAGTTTAGAATAGTCACAAGGGTGTCCTTTCCATACCTCTTGCGGAATCTTGCAGTCTATGGCCGTCGATGGAGATCGGTTTATCACATAACAAGCTGTTGCTACCGCTTCCGTCCACAACTCCTTCTGCAAACCAGCGTTACTCAGCATGCTCCTTGCTCTCTCTAGAAGAGTCCTGTTCATGCGTTCAGCAACTCCATTTTGCTGAGGAGTATAAACCGTGGTCTTATGTCTCTCGATCCCTACATCCTTGCAATAGCTGTCAAACTCCTTGGAAGTAAACTCACCACCATTGTCAGTTCTTAAACACTTTATTGTTCTACCAGTGCTATTTTCTACCAATGCTCTAAACTGCTTGAAAACTGAAAAAACATCAGACTTCCTTTTCAACATGTAGACCCACACCTTCCTAGAAAATCATCAATGAACGACACAAAATATGACGAGCCACCATAGGACACTGTAGGGGCTGGTCCCCAAACATCTGAATGGATATAATCAAGTATGCCTTTACTAGTATGTTTGCCTATTTTAAATTTTTGTTTACTTTGTTTTCCAAACAAGCAATGCTTACAGAAATCTAACTTTCCAGACCTTAGATTAGGAAGTAACTTGTGATCAGCCAAAATTTTCAACCCTCTTTCGCTCATATGGCCCAACCTTTGATGCCATAGGCGAATGGAACTACTGTCATGTTCAGACACAGTAGACACATGAACTGACCCTGTTCTTCCTTCTAACTGAAACATATTTCCTACTTTCTTAGCTTTCATTACTAGTAAAATACCTTTATATATTTTCATAACTCCACCTTGAATTACAGTTTTATATCCATTTGTGTCAAGTGCTCCTAGTGAAATTAGATTTTTTCTTAAGTCCGGAACATGTCTCACATCTGTTAACAATTTAGTTGTGCCATCAAACATTTGCAGTTGTATACTTCCTATTCCCACAATATTAGATGTGACATCATTACCCATGTACACGACTCCATCATTAACTGATCTATACGTCTTAAACCATTCTCTATGAATACACATGTGGTTTGATGCACCGGAATCTAACAACCAATGTCGATCATGATTTGACATATTAACAGACAACACTTCGTCGCTCATACCTGAACCAGATGCCGAACCTGTATCTGTCGCATTTGCCTCCTTCTTCTCTGTCGAAGAGTCTCCTTTCTTCTCTGTTTGCTGTCTCTTCCAGCAGTCTTTCTTCAAGTGCCCCGATTTGCCACAAAACCAGCACTTTACTTTGCTCTTCTTCCCTTTCGAATTTGAACACGAATCGCTGCGCTTACCAGAGCGTCTTTCTCTAGAACGACCTCTAGCCATCATTGCCTCTGATGTAGAGGTGTCAGCATTCGACTTCTTCCTCGTCTCCTCAGACAACATGGCTCCAACCACATTGTCAAACTCAAGGACAGCTGCAGTACTAAAGCTTATGGAAGTAACAAAGTGATCCCACGATTCGGGCAATGAACACAATAGAGTTATTGCCTTATCCTCTAAATCAAATTTTACATCTAGACTTTGTAATTGTACCAATAGAGTATTGAAAACATTCAGATGGTCAGTAATCGAGGTACCTTCCTTCATCCGCAAACCATAAAGCTGTCGCTTCAGGAGAATCCTATTTGTCAAG
The DNA here is from genome assembly GCA_034641835.2 of Pinus albicaulis. Classification (NCBI taxonomy): domain Eukaryota; kingdom Viridiplantae; phylum Streptophyta; class Pinopsida; order Pinales; family Pinaceae; genus Pinus; species Pinus albicaulis. The sequence continues at coordinate 960,391,133 of CM076577.1, forward strand.
GATTTTGTCATGTAGAGCTTTTCAAGCTTTATCCACAAGCCTGCGGCGGTCTTCTCTGACACAATGTTGAACAGAACGTCATCCGCCAGACACAACCGAATTGCGCTCAGAGCTCTGTCATCCAACTCATCCCATTCATCCTCCGTCATGGAAGAAGGCCTTTTGCTTTTCCCCAACAGTGCTTTCGCCACGCCTTGTTGAACCAGCAGATCGTGCATCTTTAGCTTCCAGATCTCGAAATTGTTTTTGCCGTTGAACTTCTCAATTTCAAACCGGGCATTTTGAGTTTTCGCCATCTTCTTTCAGCAAAAAACACAATAATCTCCAGAACCCAACTTTAAATAAAGAATGCCCTTTAAAAAAAATATCCTTCCCCTTTATAAAAATGCCTTTCACTTTATACCATATGCAAATGGTATTGGTATTTTATAATTACCAAAAAAATTCAAATCGATTTTGTTTTTCAAAACACCACCATACAAATCGACTTTTACAAAACTCTAATAATCGATTTGTTAAAACCTCTTCAAATTATCATACAAATCGATTTATTGAATTACAAAACTCCATGTAAATCGATTTACAAAACTTCAAAGTCGATTATTAAAAAAACAATGGCATACGATTGACTTTTAGACCGATTTCAAAAAATGGCATACGATGGCACACTTTCAATCGATTTTTTTTTTTAAATTCACCACTAATGCAGCATTCAAAGGCATAAATACTTGTTCAAAGGCATAAACCAGCAATACTGCAACGATACCTGTCAACGTTCAAAGGCATACGGAGCAGCGATACCTGTCAACGACTTACTGCGCTTGTCAGTTCTGGTCTTTCAAAAAATGGTCTCCACACAATACCTCCACACAATCTCAGTAATATTTACGCAACATGCTTGGCAAATTCACCAGCATTCAACGCAGTCACTTAACACCTCCCACGCAGCAATCGATTCTCCATGCAGTTATGGTAATCCACGCAGACCAATACGTGTCTCCAGCACGCTGCCTGCACCAGAGGTTGACCATATTATAAAATAACTCATATAACAACTGCGCTCCACGCACCAGATCTGTTGGACAGCAGTTAACATTACAGTCCACGTCTGTTTTAGCAGTCTCACGCAGCAATGTACAGGCCGCCAGCACCCTCACGCATTCATTAGACCGCCGTTCAATGTTCAGCAGACTTCAAATTCATCGCTGTCTGCATTCAACTCACGGCATCCAGCACCAGCACCTCCATGCCTCCACGCACAGGTTTGAACAGCAGTGTGCCTCTGCGCAACACCTCCAGGCACGCAGTCGACCTCCGCGCAGCTTGAACAACAATCAACAGCACCAGCACTCCAACATCGCTCTGATACCAATTGTTAGAGCCAAGATTGCACAGCAGACAAAACACACAGCAAATAAATCATGCACAAGAAAACACAGAAGTTTACCGTGGTTCACCCAACCATTCTGGGCTACGTCCACACAACAAAAGGCATCGGCAGTTCTTTATTAATCAAACAGGAGATTACAGACTCTCACACCCACTCCAAAACAAACGTATGGATACCTGTTATATAGCAGGAGAATCTAACAGCCTCATAAATCCTCTCAACTCAAATTTAGGATGCATTAACTCCCTCCCAACAAACTGGAGCTAATCTAGGAACTAATTCCTAATTTTTGTCACCTACTGAGATTTTTCCTATTTTATTTAAAACAGAAAATCTCAACAAATATCACATTTGGTAGATTGACAAAATCTTTTTAAGATATTTTTACAAATATATATTAAAAAAAACTAATTAAAATAATTTTTTATGTTCCAAAAATATGATTTTGGTTTGTTATCTTCGATTAAAATAAATTCTTACAAGTAAACAAATCAAATTTACCTAAAATAGATAATAAATCAATTAAATTAAGTTCCTATCTTCTAAAATAACTATGCAACTTAATCTTCTAATAAAATAAATTTTTACCATTCACAATGATATGGAAGGTAGATCTTACCATGCACAAATTGATATCTTCATGGATTCATAAAAGTTGGATTCATGTTACTTGACCATATTTCCTAGAGCACTAGTATCTTGTAACGTCTACTCAAAATTTTAGAATATTACCAAAATAAATAAAAAATTACTTTTACCATAGTTAGAATTTCCATACTATAATAAGGTTATCATAGAATTATTCCTGCATACAAGTCTTTTAATTTTAAAGTTATAACTATAACACACATATATAGTGGTACTTTTCCATTATAAAATGAAACCTACCTTGGTCTATGGAGATTCTTGGTAGAATCTATGATTATATATAATGTAATCTCAATAATTTAATGTAACAAACCCTATAGATAGCATTACAATCAATTGAATATGATATTCACTCATTAATTGACTGAACTATTGATTCGATTATGGATTAATTGGATATGGTTTTTATGCCATCTAGCCGCACCATACTCTACCATACTCCTCGATTCGATGAAAAATGGTATATGCTTTTTAATGTTTCATCCTTGTTACTCTCGCCTCTGATCTTTATTGTACACGACACAATATTGCAACAAATAGGTGGACTACTCTCGTCCCTCGCATCTCCGGCGATCTACAATTGGTACTAGCTTAGGGATGGTTAGGGTGGAACCCTACCCCCCAAATCCTAACTGTTTCATTCTCCCTTTGTGCTCTGTCGGCTTTGCTCTCGAATATGGTTCTGCTTGGCCTTCTGGTATGCTGAATCTTGCCAAGGTAATGAGCCTACCACCTTGTTTTGGCCGACCACCTGTGGCTTAACTCGTTCCATGATTATTAATTGTATCCTGCAATGTTTTCTTTTATGAATTTGAGGTTTAACTCTCTGTGTTGCAGCCAGGATGGCTTGACTTATGTCGTTGCAAGGCTTCCATTGTCTCTCCATGTGGCAATTCCCTTACAGAGTTTATGCAAGCTCTAAAGGAAACTTTTTCGGTTGCACTCTAGTCTTCTCAGGTAACTTCACGACTTACAGAGGTTTTAATGGAGTCTGTGTCTTGCATGCCTACCCCTTTTCCAAATTTAAAAGCTGGGTTCTTCTCTTTGTAGGTTGTTAGCTTACTGTCACTTCCGTAATGAGGTATGCTCTATCTTAGGTTGTAGTTTTCGGAATGAGATCGTTATCATATATTTTGGTAAATTCTTGAGGGGGTTTATATTGACATGTTTGTTGTCTATTTGTCTTTTATAGGTATCATATTGAAATCCATACCCTCTACCATATTGTTGGCTCTATCTTCATCAATCTAAGGTGGCATTTTCTTCTTGAATGCCAGGTATTTGTTTTTCCTCAGCGCTCTCTGTCGAGACCAATCCCAGTTCTTTTGAATTGTTCCACCTTATGATTTGAAGCTCTATAACTTTAATGTCTCTCTCAAGGATGTTTAAGCTTGTCTGTACTCCTAGCCAATCGTGGCTTGCGGAGAAGTAAACTTACTTTGTTTAAATACAATTTTTTTTTTCCGGTGCTAAATACACGTTCTTGTATCTCTGGTGACTGTTTCGTTCTTTATTGTTTGGTCTTACGACCTATATTTTCTTTTTCTACCTCGGCTATCCGAATGTCTTTGTTAATTCTTTGTAATGTCATTCTAAAGGTGATTATGATCTTGAGAAACATTTCTATATTTGGTGAATAATGGATTCAATGTTTATTGAGTTTTTATAGCATTGTCTACTCACTCTAAACATTATTCTTACTATTATCCTGTTATATGTAAATGTAATGTTTATCATAGTCTTTATTCGTGGGTAAATAATTTATTATTCTCCAGATATATCTACAATTATCTATAGGGTTTCATCATATAGAGTTTATCTATGTGCATATAACCGATTTTACTATGTTAATTATTTTTTCATCATATAGAGTTTATCTATGTGCATATAACCGATTTTACTCTGTTAATTATTTTACTTCATATTGCTAGCACTGAAAAAATAATATTTACGGATGTATACTACAGCTTTCCAAATTCGCACTTTCTTGTCTTTATGTTCTTTTAGTAAGAATAATTTATATTTGTTTACTTTCACTACAGGTCATACTTTATGAGTTTGTTTTTCTTTGTATTGTTGTTTAATAATACATAATACAGTGAGTTTATTGTCTTAGTTTAATTGTTACTTCTAGTTGTAACTTATTTTTTTTCTTTTTTCTTAAAATTTTAAGTGTCTGGACCATCTATATCCAAACCCTCAGTTTGTGTATATACATTCTATTGATGGAAAACTATTCTGTCTCAAGTTCGTTCTCCTAATGAAACTAACTGTTCCAACCGTAATTTCCTTTCTTTCATAGATTTTTCAATATTAATAGCTATTATTCAAATTCCATTATTAAGATCTTCTTTTCAGATTTGAGCACAGTTTACTCAAGAGGGTATAGTCTATCATAAATTTAAAATATTTTCTATATAGGTTATAATTTTATAATAATATTTAATTCATTACAAAATGTGTAATATCCCCTTTTTTGATTTAATCAAAGTGGATAGAATTGACCCATGGTATTTCTTGATGGTATTTTCCCATGGTATTGACCCATGGTATTTCTCGATGGTATTTTCCCATGGTATTGACCCGTGGTATTTCTTGTTGGTGTTGACCCATCAAGCCTATAAAAGGGGAGAGAAGCTAGGCATTTAAGGCATTCTGGATTATCTATTTTATTATGTTTTGGTTGAGAAGCTGGCCTGGCTAGTTCAATTATTGATCCCGGGACGAAAACCCCGCGGTGATGTTTATGTGGTGAATCCATCCAGGATTCACAAGTGGGCTTAAATTTCTTATATTTGTCATTGTCAAGCAGCTGTGCATGCCATTTGTAGGATTTTATGGTCTGGGCATGTATTTTACTTTTAGTGAATAATAATATAAATAAAATGGTTGCATTTCTTATGTTCTGGTTCTTGATGAAACACTGTATTAAATGAGAACACACAGATATTTTAGATCTATCCAAATTTTTATTGTTTGGAATCTTACAGTGGTATCAGAGCTGTGCATCCTACTAGCCTGAGAGTTTTATGCAAGGAACTTTGGTGAAATTTATTTTTCACCATAGCCAACATTTCTCACTTCGGTAATATTTATCACCCTAGTTGGATTTTTATTTTTTAGTAAATTATTTTTATTTGGGAGAAATAAGTGAAGGGAAAATAATTTATAAGTCCGTGGGTTAAATTTGTGAAAATATTTGAAGGCATGATTGAAAAAATCATTTATAGCTTGTATATAGCCTCTTATGAATAATTGTACCCATGATATTTATTCATGTGTATGGAATATTATAAATGTACCTATGATATTTATTCATGTGTATGGAAGATTCATATCTTTCTTGAAAATATGGTCATTGTTGAAAGGCTGGAAAGTTATTGCTAGACATGGATCATTCCCAGGTTTCTCATTAGCTAAGTATTGAGATCCATTGATGCCAATGTCATCATTTTATTTTTGGAAACACCACAAAAATCAACATAATGATATATTAGTCGGTTCTCTGGGCTACAATACTTCTGTGGATCAAAGATGGAAAAAACATACAAATTAGAAGCAAGATCAGAACAACATACCCTTCTCTCGAAAGGTCCATGTTATCATTCAGTAGTCAAAAAATACCCAGAAGGAAGATGTAAAAAGTAAGTATCTCTTTGATCTTGGATCCAAATTGCAGGGTACAAAGTCAAAAGATGTTTTCCTACAGCTAGACACATTAAATATGGCTTTGAGCTTGATAGAGAAATCAGAATGGGAACGGTCAAGTTGGGCCTTGAAGCCATCCATGCTTGCTTTGATACAACCTAGGTTCTTGGAGCATTCTTGTGAAAATGTTAGACTCACAATCGCCTCTTGTCTCAGTAAAATCATAGCCTTAACAACACCACTCCTACCCTATAATGATGATATCATGAGGAGGAATTTTCGGGTAATGGTAGAAGCAATCCAAGGGTTGGACAACACCACTGTTCTTACTTTTTTCTAGAAGAGAAAATTTTTGGAATGCATGGAAAAATTCAGATTTGGTATGCTTATGCTGGATCTAGAGTGTGATGATTTAATCCGTCAGATGCTCCAATACTTTTGCAATGGAATTACAACATCTCATCCAAACTTCATCAAAACAGACATGCAAAAGATCATGTCTCCGATCTTAGGAGAAGATAGGGCCATCTGCGAACAATTGATATCCAAATTGTTGGCCATTTGGAGGAAGGAACTAATTGCATCACCTGCTACTTATGAACTAGCTGAGGGGTTGATAAAATAGAGCATCAAGATACTTAGAAAGAAGTTAACCAAGGAGGAACTAACAAATATTTGTGGAGACAACAAGAAAGAACTAAGGAGGAAAGGCTTATGCTTTGTATGCAAGGGAGTTTGGGCACTTGGCCATTCATGCCCAGATAATAAGGAGGCGACAAGGATAGAAAAATTAGAGACTTCTTCAAATCATGGGGATTCATCCATAGATGGGTTCGCTAGTTTTCAGGAGAGGAATTATGAAGGATTTGAGGAGTCAAGTACAAATGGTGAACAAAAAAACCATGCTCTTTAGAGAAACTTGCAGGACAAGTTGATTAGTCAACTTGACAAAGTACATGACGAAAGGAAAGATGCAATTCCTCCTGATCATGTGGTAGTTGAATCTATAAATACATCGAAGGACATCCATAAAGAGTATGGGAAATTGGGTATAGACAACATTCCACTAGTACATCCATGTTTGACAACCAGAGAGGAAGGACAACTGATCCTCACATGTGAAGAGGTCCAGGATGGATACACCCAAGGAGAATCAAATGAGGAGAGGATAAAGAATTTTCAGGAAATGATCATGCATTTCAAGACAAATCTTATGTTGTTGAAGCAAAGAGTCTGGACAGTCCGAGACACTGTCTTACAGGAGAACAGAAAAATTGAGGAACTCATAGGGAAATGTGCCAAATCATCGACCAAGCTATCTAGTATTGAGGAACAACTCAAGTCCCTCACAAGGTCACATGAGAAGTACAATTGGGAGTCCCATAGCAGCGCTCTACAGGAATACATAGATAAGGCTTGCAACACCAACAACCCACCTTTATACATTGAGAAGAGCAGAGAAGAGTTCTCCAAATACATCATGTTTGGTAACCAAGTAGAGCAGCATAAATCGAGCATCGAACAACATCAACTTAGTAGATTTGTAGATATTCATCCCTCCCCAAGTATGGATTGGCGAGAGATTATGAGTTGGTATTCTATCGATAGGTTGATTCTTTGGAGGATACTCATAGCCGAGGGCATATTACAGCTTGGGCCCTTTGGTGCAGGTGGTGATGGAAGGCTGAAATGGTACCATAACCCATAGGTCCCAGGATTTAGGTGGCATTGGGATCCAGGAGAATCCATTGGGGGAAGGATCAACCAAAGGATTGTTTTGGATCTAGGTAAATATATTGAGGGGAGGATTGTTCAGAGGATTGTTTGGGATCCAGGTATTGAAGGATCCATTCAAGACCATTCAACATGGAGGGCGCATCGGATTGTATGGGATCCTAGTATCAATGTACAAATGCTTCTGTTGTGGATAGAAGTGGATTGCTTGAGGACAAGCAATCTTTGGGCGGGAGCATTTGTAATATCCCCTTTCTTGATCCAGTCAAAGTGGATAGAATTGACCCATGGTATTGACCCATGGTATTTCTTGATGGTATTTTCCCATGGTATTGACCCATGGTATTTCTTGTTGGTATTGACCCATCAAGCCTATAAAAGGGGAGAGAAGCTAGGCATTTAGGGCATTCTGGATTATCTATTTTATTATGTTTTGGTTGAGAACCTGGCTTGGCCAGTTCAATTATTGATCCCGGGACGAAAACCCCACGGTGATGTTTATGTCGTGAATCCATCCAGGATTCACAAGTGGGCTTAAATTTCTTATATTTTTCATTTTCAAGCAGTTGTGCATGCCATTTGTAGGATTTTATGGTCTGGGCATGTATTTTACTTTCAGTGAATAATAAGATAAATAAAATGGTTGCATTTATTGTGTTCTGGTTCTTGATGAAACACTGTATTAAATGAGAACACACAGATATTTTAGATCTATCCAATTTTTTATTGTTTGGAATCTTACAGAATGTATTCCTTTCTAAGAGCAAGAGGGTATAGTCTATCATAAATTTTAAATATTTTCTATATAGCTGATACTTTTCTAATAATATTTAATTCATTACAAAATTTATTCCTTTCTAATTTACACACATAGAAACTATTCCACACATATCTATTCTAGAAACAAAGTACCTCTATCAAGTAAATGAATAATTAAATTATCCTTTCAAGTTCACAGTAAGTACTTCACTTATTCAGAGTTTATGGTTTCCTCTCAACTATGAGAAAGGCTATTACATTCTCTGCTCCCTCCGTGCTCCTCACCAGTGTGTGATTTCCTAGTAGTTTTATATGGAGAGAGACCTCAAGACCATAGTCTATTATCTCTTTCTTTCATATTTTAGCAGAGTTCCACTGGTTCCAACTAGCTCTGGACACTCTCATCTTCCAACTGTCATGTTGTCATTTCTTCCTTGTATAGAACCACTTTTCCTCATCAGGGTTTTATTTTTATTCCCATAGGAAAGGTAACTGTAATTAATTTCTTTCAATCTAACCACTTTGGTAACTTGGACACTTAACCATCAGTTTATGGAAACTACTCCATAATTAATCTTTATATATAAAAAATAAAAATCAAATTTTGTTCATAATTTGATTAATATACACATTAAAGCAATTTAACTTTAATAAATCAAATGTATCAATTTAAATAACATAGAAACTCAAATCCAGATGGTACAATCTACTCTATGTTTATGTCCTAGATCATTAGGATGTCCTCTAATTTTATGTGCTAGAGCACTAGAATGTCTTCTAGATTTTCCAACAACTTTGATGCAAATATTAAAGGTTTACCATTCACAAAAATATGCTTTACCTTCTTGATACAAATATTAAATATTTCGGTGTTAACACATATTTATAAATGAATAAGGAGGTAATCAAAATAATAATTATCTTTGTGATTTATGTGTCACTCTGACCATTGACTGCATATTTGGATGCATTTAGGAGTCTATCCCCGTGACACAAAGAGCCTGTGAAACAAATAAGAGAATTGATCGTACCTCTTCGATCTTTTTCTCCCGCCCGACGAGTTTCACTGAAATACACCCAATACAAATTGGTGGCATGCACTTTTTGTTCTGTGTTGATTGCATGATTGAAGGGAGGCGAGTCACCAGTATTCTCTGTTGCAAATTATGTATTGCATTGACATTTCATGATTACATCTGGGTATTATTTTATCGAGTCATATTAAAAAGTATATAATGTCTAAAATCTTGCTTTAAAAAGCTTATAAACTGCACATTTAGCATGACAAATATACATTCAATATGACAACTATGATGTTTACCGCACATTGTCATAAATTCTCTTATCTGAAAAAAAATTAAATATTTTTAAAACATTAAATTTGAAATATTTATTTTCCTATTATATGTTATATCTTTTTTTTTCTTATTATTAATTTTATATATTACTTTTTTATTTTCTTTTAAATAATTTTTTATAAGTCACAATATTATTATGTAGCACTGCACGAAACGAGGATTTGGGTGTCGAAAGAATGAGGAATCGAGAGGCTAAAGTATTGGTAAAGTAGGTTTTTCCAATTGCTTCAAAGTGTATTATAAAATCTAAAATATATCATATTTCTATCACCAAACTCATAACTAAACTAAAGCAATCTCTTAGAAGACATCACTATGATATTCTACCATCTTATTTTAACAACATCCTGACGATTATGATGAGAAGATGTTTGGATGGGAGGGAAAAATAATGCAATTGAGAGACACATTGAAGAATCCCTATGTATTTTTATCTTGTTGTGATTTTGGATGGACAAAAACTAGATTAGGTGCTCTCATTCCTGTTTCAATGTTTACAAAATGAAGCTTGGAGTACTAGATAGGTTGAAAAGGACAAAAATTTGTTTTCAAGAAAAAAATGAAAAAATTTAAAACTTGATGCCTATTATAATTTCAAGGAAAAACACAAATGATATCTTAAGCTCCATTTTATTGTTATACTTCAACTCCATCTTAAAAATATTTAAATAAAAAATAAATAATTACACACTTAACTCTATGTGATAATTAAATATAAAATAAATAAAACTATATATATTCATTTTAAATTTAGATTTATCAAACATAAAAAGTATTAAATTTGTCAATATATAATTTTTGTAAAATAAAGAAATTGATACATAATAAAGAATTAAATAATATATGTATACTTTTTTCATTTTCTATTTTTTATGGAGGAAAGAAATCAACATCTCTCTAAAGTGGTGGGTTGTTGGTACCAAGCCAAATACACATGTATACTATAGAGTTCACAAGGCTCAAATTCAATATAACAATATTTAATACATTATAACTTATCATGGTACTAGCAAGGTTTTGAATCTAGTTGAAGAAGATAACAACCATTATACCCAAAAACCCTATATAAATTCAATTGACAAAATATAATCTTCTTAATATCCCATAAAAATATATTTAAAATAGATTTAAAATATTATCACTTAATTATATTATTTTTATTATTAATTTGAATTTGTAACAAAAAAATTCTTATATTTTACTATTTTAATTATATTATATTTTAATATTTTTAAATAAATTATATTTAATTTGTTACTATATTTAAATATAATCCATATAAACTTATATATGTTGATAAATTATTAGAGAGATAAATCATTGATAGAAAATTTACCAAAATAAATACCATTTAACAATTTTATATATAATTGTAACATACACCATTAACTTCACATGGAAATGTAAGGAGATAATTTTTTTTTATACAAGTTACTCATGGGTAACTAACCATTCACCATTAAATATTCCTTACTCATTACTACATAGAATGTTTACCAGTTCATAGTGTAACTTTTATAATAGGAATAGTAAGCTTCTTAACCATTAACAACCTCCATTATACTACATTAACACAATTACTATATGATGTAACCTTCCATTCATTTCATTACTCATATAGTCATCACATACTTACAATTATGAACATCATAACAAGAAATGAATCAACATCATCAATTTGACACAATATTCAATCACATCATTGAACACCAATATACCCTGGAAATCCCGTAGGGTGAAAACCAGCAAACGTTTAATTTTATTATTAAACGCATGTGAGGGTGATCAACCCTCACTCAATGGCTTATAAGGGAGACCATCCCTTAACCATCATTTATAAATCTTACAAGGAAATATACAAATATCTAGCTTAAAGCCATTACAATAAATATGATACCATTTACCCTCTGGTTTTCATATCTTCATATCTTGATGGCAGGGATGTACCTACAATGGATCATCGTACATTGGACCTTCCTGCAACTCGCACTCATCTGCATGAACATTAATCATTTACCTACCACCAAGACAAGCATAATTTTCCTTTGTACACGACAAGCATAATATTCCTTTATACATGTCACCATCATTCCCTGCTATGTTGCCTTCAACATAAAATGATGTCAAGATTCATAAAGTATTAATCAATCATTTCACATATCTGTACTATAGTAGTGGTTTCTCCATCTACTCATGTATATTCATGACAAGCAAGTGAATTACCTTGACATTCTCCCTTAGCAACACATACCTCATATGTGCTGGTTATAAGTCATCACGATAACTAATGTTTTCTGTCGCATAAGCACACATTCCTGCAAGACAATGGCTACATCTCCCAAGATTTTCTTTAAAATAAACTGATACATCAGTTAAGATATTTATGCATGTGATTTACATAAATTTAATCAAAATAGCTAACCCTTAAGCTATTACTTTTAGTGCATAATATGCAAGCTAACATAGTAAGTGTTGCTTCCATGCATGCAAATGCATATCGATTCCAAAAGAGTCTCCCTAAAGAAGTGCTTACACAACGAAGCACATAACCTCCTTCACGAGTCTTCCCAAAGAAAATCTCCATGCTAGTGAGCATGTAAGAATATGTTTTCTTTTTGTAAAACTATGAAATTAAGAACATAAATACATGTCTCATTTACAAGATTATACTAACAATCTTGTTCAATGTAGTTTTAATACTACAAGCTATATTTCTACATACAAATATTTATATTCTTTCGAATGAAAATTATTACTTATGTTGCATGCCTATGCATGATATTCCTCCCAAAATGAATTAACATCATAATCATGATAATATAAAAGTAATTGTTTAGTTTTCTCATCTAAAGTAATATAACTGATTAGTTCCTTTAACCCTGAATTTATTAAATAACTTAAATTTACCAACACCATGGTAAGCAACCCATGGATTTATTAAATAACTAATATTTGCAAACACCATGGTAGTCTACCTGTGGTTTTATGAAATAATTAATCTCCATCAACACCATGGAAAAACTACCCATGGATTTATGAAACTATACATGGATTTATTAATTAATCTTTACCATTACCATGGTAAACTATCCATCGATTTATTAAATAATTACTATTTACAACATGGTTAATGTATAGAATATTAATGTGAGAAACTTCTCTTTTCTTCTTCACTACACATGAAAATATTTCAAGAGTCACTCTCTTTAATCTATTAAGAAAAATACTTTGGACTTGTTATCACTTTATAATTTAAATGAACTGTACAAATTCTCTTTTAAAATAAGAGCATTCCTGTTCTATTTTCTTTCTTATATAATATTATGTAAATATTTCTATTAAAGAGTTACCCTCTTTAATCTAATCAAGAAAATATCTTTTAAAAAATAAAACACCATAACTAACCCTTATTTGGACATAAGAGCTAGATAGACCTTTAAAATAATAACAAATTTAACATGTAACCTTTGCAAACCCTTGCAAAGGAATTAACGCAATGGACTTATCTTCTACTCCCAAGATAAATACATTCTTATGAAAGTAGTCAATAGTAAATTTGTTTCGATCAAATCCCAATAAACTAATGAAATACCATTTTCTTGGTATATGTAACTTATCTCAAGAAATATGAGAAAGATCATTAGTATTTCTATTCTCTAATAATATTTTTGTAGAAAACTATATGATATATATAATATTTATTTATATCTTTCTTCTCACAACAAAAGATTATATAATAAGAATTAGCCAAAATACTTATCTTGTTAGTCCCAATGGTGGAGGCACTTTGTAGTGTGTCTAAGGTCATGGGTTCAATCGCGTACTTCAATATCGTACCTTGGTTTTGTCACCATACGCTAATAACCATGCCAACATATTTTTAAATATATGACAATGTGAATGCCATATAGTTTGTAATTTCATAACATTTATATCCCCACACCATGTTAGATATAAAGGTTGAAATATCACTCCACGAGCTTTGGTTAACAACCATGCCAATGTGTATTTAACATATGACAATGTGAATTTGTAATTTCATAATATATATTCACCCACACCATGTTACATATAAACCTTGATTTGGTTTAATGTAATGCTCTTATCCAGTCGACTATTATCAAAGAAAAACAATAGCAAAGATTACTTTAATCACTTTACCATTCACAGATTTGAGCCACGGCTTGAACATAACTATTTAACTGCAATGCAAACAGGTTCTGGGTGGACCACGAGGCCAGAAAGAAGCAAATAAATCCATAGCAATAGTTCTGTGGTCGTCAGCGAACTAGAAGAGAATATACTAGTGGTTGCGTGAAAGTATTCCAAACCCTTAAGCTCCACGATAGATGTTAGTCGAGATTTGGGTGCAGATCTGCAAACCTCAGTAACCAGATAACGTAACCGATTAGGGTTTTGTCTAGCACTTGCAAAGCTCTCCCACACCCACTATATTCAAAACATTTGTTAACAAAGCACTATGTATAAACCAAATGCAACAAAAACTAACGAAAGAAAACCTCCGTTTTGCAGAATTTCCTGAAGCACACTGCACACTTGTGCCTGCTTGGCTCCATGGCGAGTAAACCTATGGCTCGGTCATCCATCACCACAACTATTTAATCTGCGATGCAAGCATAGGGGGAGGCAATGTGTATGAATTACTGGCAGAAAAAATACCTACTAATGGCAATTCGATCAGTTTTCAAACGATTCAAGAATTCGTTCAACCGTTTCTTGATACAATTGTTTTTGTAAAACATGGTAAAAATTGTAATTTACAATAGTTTACATGGGTGTTACATACTCCTCCCCTTAACAGAACACCATCCTCGATGTGCTTCTCTCACTGAAATTTAAACTTATACTCATTTTATAATAATATAAACAACCCAAAGGGGTTCCTTCCCCTTGGCAATGAAACACTTTCATTTCCTTAAATGTCATTATTTAAAACAATAATGTTTTTATCTATACTCATAAGCATGTATAGCGCAAAGAAAATTTCATTTCCATTTTGACTGCTTATCCCTTATTCAATTCATAAAAATATAGAAAAATCTTTATACGAACTTACCATTATTTACCAATTATTGTTGGAAGAATGATGGCTTTTACGCAAGCTCTCATAGAATGGTTGAACACACATCAACACTTCCTGGAAAGAGCCTGTAATGTATGACTAACCATTCAATCACATTAGTAACATAGTTTTCAAAATGAAAATACTTGCAACTATCAAACAGTATTGCAATATAAAGAGATGTTTTAATCAAAGTACTTCCATAAGTACTCATAGTGGACCAACCCTCTCATAAATGCATCATGTGCACACTGTCTTAGCTCCTGCCAAAGATATCCATACAGTACTTAAAAAATTACTCAGAGAGCATCTAGCTCTCTAATCATACCAATGGTCAATCAATGCACCATGGTCATATCCTAGCATCTGCTAAGACATTCAAACAAATTAGTAATAAAATAAATTGACTTATACATTCAATAATTCATTTTAATATAACACAACTTTTACTTAACTTGTTCCACTATGAGAACCACACTAAAAGTATTTATACTTGTCTGGAAATTTAGTCCTTCAAGCTGTCGTCCTCCCAACCATCAAGTGAGGCTATTACGTCGTCCACTTGCCCCCTAGCTCCAGAATCTGGATAGTGCCACGTGTTAACAGTGGATTCCTCTGTTGTGACCTCAGGATGGCCAATCCAGTCACACAGATATTTTTGGCTTTACAAGGGTTTCTGGAAGCTATTTTCAACTGGTCCCAACCAGCTTGAGAAAATACTCCCCCTTTACCAATTTCACAGAACGCCTACTCCTCCTCGGGGATCCAGCTTTATCCTCAAAGGAGTAGGTAACTGTCTTTCTTGCTGTCCCCAACCACTTCCTATTCTTGGAAACATTTTTACCATCAGCTTAGAAAGATTTTCTTTTCATTAATTAATTTCAGAAAAGTAAATAACTTTCTTTATCAACAGTGACAATTTAAGTTTTTCTTGTCAGATAAAAGAAAATTAAACAAATTGTCTTGAACTAGTTAATACTAGTTAACTTTAATAAAGCTGTCACAACTTTCCCCCTGGAAGTAACATACATGTGTTGTTCATTAAAACATGATACTTTAATGTTCACCATTGCAATTCACATTGCAATGTTTGTGATGCTTTATTTTCATAGATTTTCTGTTTCCATTTAATCTACTCATGCTTACAATAAGAAACAATGCTAATCACAAATATGAATTTCTCAAGCACATTTTATCTTGCGCAATCATTTTAAGTTCCTGCATAATTTTTTTTTATGCATACAATTTATTCATGCATAAAAAAAATATTCATTAATGCATATGTGTCAATAACGATTATGGTATGAGTGCAAACATTTCCAATTCCCATAATGTTCTGTTACCAATAGACTGACGCACAAATTAATTATCATAATCACTTGTTCACAACTTTCAATTATATTTTGTCAAAATCGATTCGTGCATATAAATTTCATTAGTTATTCATTCATAACTAATCAATTTTATTAATAGTTTTAATGCATTCATGATGACTCATGCAAACACTAGTCAGTCATCTAGTCATTTAGTTAAGTTTCACAACTTGAACCATTAAGAGGTTTTATTCGATTTAATTTTAACACTATATCATCTTATATAAGGACTTTCCTCATATTTTGCATTCATGCATTAGTTTCACACACCATCACTATACACATTCATCGTTTTAAATTAGTGCATGGTAGCTTAGAAATTTTATTGCATGCAAAAACAACTACTTCTTTTCCAACTCAAATGAAAGGTAGCTATTTTTCTTTCATGTTTTTTTATACCTTCCTTCCTAAATAAATAAGGCATAATACACATATTAATCTCATATGCATATTCTTATCCGGAAAAAGTATATTATAACAGCATGTACATTTTAAGAACTCTCTTAAATGGAAGCTAATCTCATGCAATGCCATGTATGTAACAATTCATTTTTAAAATAATCAACATGCATATGCATAGAATTCTTAAAATAAAATAAAATAAAATACTTATCTTTATTTCATTTGAAGAACTTCTGTCCCTACTGCAGTACTCATCCCCATCAGGAAATTCACATTGCTCCTCTACAACAATGTTTTCTTTTAGCAACATCGACAAGATTTTATAGCATGATTAGATAAAACCTTAATCAATAAATAATCAATCTTTGAGTGATCCTTTAACACCTATTCATGTGCATATATAAGATGTGAATGCCATGTCACAACATGCTTTCTTCTAACATCTCTACATTAGTGTGAGTAAGTAATTATCAATTCATGTCAAATAACTCCCACATTATTATGACATTTTTCACACACGCACACATTCAAAAAAGACAAATCTCTATATCTGTTCAGAAATTCCTTTAATGGAAAATGACACAATGTGCATTCGCTTTACTTAAAATTTTACAAAAGACCCACCACTTTAGATTTTGCCTTTGGAACATGCAAATTTAATAAAGCTAACACATTGGCTGTTGTTCATATGCATACAATGCATAAAGATTCTAATCTTAATTTCCCAACAGAGTACTTAACATAATCGAGTAGGCAAACTCATGATTCCTCTTCGAGGGCATATAACATAATAGGCATGAAAAACATGGTTTTCTTTTCCATAAAACTAATGGAATAAAACATAAGAATACATGCCTTATTCTTGAGATATCATACCCACATTAGCCATGTATATATTTCAAGGAAACCAAAACATTACTTCAGATTTTGTACATGTAATTCATCTTCTATCCATGAAAAGAACCTTGTTCCTCTATGATTCTACATGCAAGTTGCTCATGCTTTGCTTCCATTAATTTATCATAGATAGCCTCTTTTATGCATAAAAACTACACAACACTAACAAGGTTAACTTAACCTTTAATATACCTAAACCAAGAAGTTGACATAATCCATCTGGCACTGTAGTATATTCAAGAGGTTATTCTCTTTAGCCTATATTTATTTTCAAGAAAAGAACTTGGGTTCCTTTTCATTTAACACACCTGTATGAAATCCCTTTTAAAAGAAATCAATCTTCCTATCTTTTCTTAAATAATATATATATAAAGGCAAGCAAGTTTACTTATTTATGTTTTACTACTACTCACACTTCAAGATACGTACTAGTAATCTTTGTAAGAACTCACATGGGTTCTTCTAGCATAGCAGTTTGGTCTTTTACCATGGTATATCTTTCTAAAAGATTATCATATTAGCAATGCTTTATTACTTTCCAAAAGAACTAGCATGATCTTCCATATTAAGTAAAACCACATTTTACTCTTTATTTGTCTCCTTCACTTGCAAGATTTACATGCAAGATTTATTTTCAAGATATACATATTTATTTCCCAGAAAAAATCAAATGTATATTAGTTAAATTTTCAAGAGAAACATGCACATGTTTCATTTTTCAAGAAACCAAAATCCCATCTCCTTTCATGGAAACTTCAACACAACAATAGAAGTTTTACGTACATGGAAAATACATATCCTTTTTTAAAAGAAACTCTAACTCAACAGGTATTTACTTTGTAAGCAGTGTATTTTCCATAAATGCAATAACTATTGTTTCAAGAAAATAAAGATAATAATACTTATCTCTTGAAACTCTTTATTCAACCTGGATTAGAGATGCGATGCCTTCCTTCACATACAGGCTTTTCATCTCGGATCTGTCAATTTCTTTTCGCTAAATCCCAAAGGTGCCAGTTTTTGAACCTTTAGCTCTGATACCACTTGTAACATACACCGTTAACTTCACATGGAAATGTAAGGAGATAAAATTTTTTTATACAAGTTACTCATGGGTAACTAACCATTCACCATTAAATATTCCTTACTCATTACTACATAGAATGTTTACCAGTTCATAGTGTAACTTTTATAATAGGAATAGTAAGCTCCTTAACCATTAAAAACATCCATTATACTACATTAACACAATTACTGTATGATGTAACCTTCCATTCATTTCATTACTCATATAGTCATCACATACCTGCCATTATGAACATCATAGCAAGAAAGGAATCGACATCATCAATTTGACACAATATTCAATCACATCATTGAACACCAATATACCCTGGAAACCCTATAGGGTGAAAACCAACAAACATTTAATTTTATTATTAAACGCTCGTGAGGGTGATCAGCCCTCACTCAATGGCTTATAAGGGAGACCATCCCTTAACCATATTTTATAAATCTTACAAGGAAATATGCAAATATCTAGCTTAAAGCCATTACAATAAATATGATACCATTTACCCTCTGGTCTTCATATCTTCATATCTTGATGCCAGGGATGTACCTACAATGGACCATCGTACATTGGACCTTCCTGCAACTCGCACTCATCTGCATGAACATTAATCATTTACCTGCCACCAAGACAAGAATAATTTTCCTTTGTACATGACAAGTATAATATTCCTTTGTACATGTCACCATCATTCCCTACTATGTTTCCTTCAACATAAAATGATGTCAAGATTCATAAAGTATTAATCAATCATTTCACATATCTGTACTATAGTAGTAGTTTCTCCATCTACTCATGTATATTCATTACAAGCAAGTGAAGAACCTTGACATTCTCCCTTAACAACACATACCTCATATGCGCTGGTTATAAGTCATCACGATAACTAATGTTTTCCATCGCATAAGCACACATTCTTGCAAGACAATGGATACATCTCCCAAGCTTTTCCTTAAAATAAACGGATACATCAGTTAAGATATTTATGCATGTGATTTACATAAATTTAATCAAAATAGCTAACCCTTAAGCTATTCCTTTTAGTGCATAATATGCAAGCTAACATAGTAAGTGTTGCTTCCATGCATGCAAATGCATATCGATTCCAAAAGAGTCTCCGTAAAGGAGTGCTTACACAACGAAGCACATAACCTCCTTCACGAGTCTTCCCAAAGAAGATCTCAATGCTAGTGAGCATGTAAACATATGTTTTCTTCTTGTAAAACTATGCAATTAAGAACATAAATACATGTCTCATTTACAAGATTATACTAACAATCTTGTTCAATGTAGTTTTAATACTACAAGCTATCTTTCTACATACAAATATTTATATTCTTTCGAATGAAAATTATTACTTATGTTGCATGCCTATGCATGATCTTCCTCCCAAAAAGAATTAACATCATAATCATGATAATGTAAAAGTAATCATTTAGTTTGATCATCTAAAGTAATATAACTGATTAGTTCCTTTAACCATGAATTTATTAAATAACTTAACTTTACCAACACCTTGGTAAACAACCCATGGATTTATTAAATAACTAATATTTGCAAACACCATGGTAGTCTACCTGTGGTTTTATGAAATAATTAATCTCCATCAACACCATGGAAAAACTACCCATGGATTTATGAAACTATCCATGGATTTATTAATTAATCTTTACCATTACCATGGTAAACTATCCATGGATTTATTAAATAATTACTATTTACAACATGGTTAATGTATAGAATATTAATGTGAGAAACTTCTCTTTTCTTCTTCACTACACATGAAAATATTTCAAGAGTCACTCTCTTTAATCTATTCAAGAAAAATACATTGGACTTGTTATCACTTTATAATTTAAATGAGTACAAATTATCTTTTAAAATAAGAGAATTCCTCTTATATTTTCTTGCTTATATAATATTATGTAAATATTTCTATTAAAGTTTTACCCTCTTTAATCTAATCAAGAAAATCTCTTTTAAAAAATAAAATACCATAACTAACCCTTATTTGGACATAAGAGCTAGATAGACCTTTAAAATAATAACAAATTTAACATGTAACCTTTGCAAACCCTTGCGAAGGAATTAATGCAATGGACTTATCTTCTACTCCCAAGATAAATACATTCTTATGAAAGTAGTCAACAGTAAATTTGTTTCGATCAAATCCCAATAAACTAATGAAATACCATTTTCTTGGTATATGTAACTTATCTCAAGAAATATGAGAAAGATCATTAGTATTTCTATTCTCTAATAATCTTTTTGCAGAAAACTATATGATATATATAATCTTTATTTATATCTTTTTTCTCACAACAAAATATTATATAATAATAATTAGCCAAAATACTTATCTTGGTAGTCCCAATGGTGGAGGCACTTTGTAATGTGTCCGAGGTCACGGGTTGAAACGCGGAATCCAATACTGTACCTTGGTTTTGTCACCATACGCTAACAACAATGCCAACGTATTTTTAAATATATGACAATGTGAATGCCATATAGTTTGTAATTTCATAACATTTATATCCGCACACCATGTTAGATATAAACGTTGAAATATCACTCCACGAGCTTTGGTTAACAACCATGCCCATGTGTATTTAACATATGACAATGTGAATTTGTAATTTCATAATATATATTCGCCCACACCATGTTAGATATAAACCTTGATTTGGTTTAATGTAATGCTCTTATCCAGTTGACTATTATCAAATGAAAACAATAGCAAAGATTACTTTAATCACTTTACCATTCACAGATTTGAGCCACGGCTTGAACATAACTATTTAACTGCAATGCAAACTGGCTCTGGGTGGACCACGAGGCCAGAAAGAAGCAAATAAATCCATAGCAATAGTTCTGTGGTCCTCAGCGAACTAGAAGAGAATATACTAGTGGTTGTGTGAAGGTATTCCAAACCCTTAAGCTCCACGAAAGATGTTAGTCGAGATTTGGGTGCAGAGCTGCAAACCTCAGTAACCAGATAATGCAACCGGTTAGGGTTTTGTCTAGTGCTTGTAGAGCTCTCCCACACCCACTATATTCAAAACGTTTGTTAACAAAGCACTACATATAAACCAAATGCAACAAAAACCAACGAAAGAAAACCTCCATTTTGCATAATTGCCTGAAGCACGCTGCACACTTGTGCCTGCTTGGCTCCATGGAAAGTAAACCTGTGGCTCGATCATCCGTCACCACAACTATTTAATCTGAGATGCAAGCATAGGGGGAAGAAATGTGTATGAATTACTGGCGGAAAAAATACCTACTAATGGCAATTTGATCAGTTTTCAAACGATTCAAGAATTCGTTCAACTGTTTCTTGATACAACTGTTTTTGTAAAACATGGTAAAAATTGTAATTTACAATAGTTTACGTGGGTGTTACAATAATTGTTAAACCAATAACTTAAAAAGGTTTACTCCAGGAACTTAAAAAGTTAACAATGATAGTTTCAATATTAAATTTCATGAAATAAATTTATATATTAATAAATTGTAAGAGAGATATTTCATTGATAGAAAATTTACCAAAATAAATACCATTTAACAATTGTATATATAATTATTAAACCAATAAGTTAAAAAAGTTCACTTAGCAAATTAAAATAATAATAATAATAATAATTTCAATATTAAATTTCATAAAATGAAAAACATCAATTCTAAATAAACTTTAAAACATATAGAATTATATAATAAAATTTTAAACTAAAAAAACATAGAATTATATATTAAAATTTTAAAATTTTAAAATAACTATACAAATTTAATGATTAAAAAATTAAAATTATAAAAATTTAAAGATTAACAATTTAAAATTATATATATATATATATATATATATATATATATATATATATATATATATATATATATATATATATATATAATTGAATGTTTTCTTCCTAATTTTATCTATTTTTAAATTTATAATTTCCATGTATTATTTAGTAGTTTTTAGGTTATTTAAATATAGTTATCATAAAATATTTAGTATGTAAATATAAAATATTTAAATAATAAAATATATAGTTTAATTATTTTATGTTTGTGCTTTTAGTAAAAAAAAAATCAAGAGAGGGTTGTATTTAAGATTAAAAAATTTCTTGATTTAATTTTCATTTTCAGAATACATAAAGAAGTACTATTTTTATATAAATTCTAAATCAATTCTAATAATTTTTTGGTTAAATTTCAAATAATATTAATTGTAAAATCAATTTAAAAAACAAAAATTTGAAGTATTTAAATTACGTTTATGATAAAAAGCTTCTTAATACTATATTAAATTTTAATCAAATTAACTTAAAAAATCATAATTTAAAAATAATAATGTTGGATAAAATTATTAAAGATGGTTAATATCATTAAATAAACCAATCATGTCTAATTTTAGAGAAATTAAGAATATAATTAAATATATTAAAAATAATGTATTATAAACTTACCATTAATCATAATTTAAATGGTTAATTCTCTTTTATATAATTACTTTAAAAAAAAATTAAATTTAAATTGTTAAAATAAAAACAAATTTGTAAATATATAATTTGAAATGTCATTGTGAAATAGAGAAAAAATTATAATCATTATTATATTAAGAATGTAAATAATGAAAAGTGATTTATTTTATAATATTGTATATGATTTATTTTATAATATTGTATATGATGATGACGTTAATGTTCTCTAAGATGTCACACTCATAAATATAAGACAATTTTTTTTTTGTACCACCTAGCAAATGTTATACCCATATCATCGAAGATTTGGAACCGGTTACTTAATAAACATTCGACTTGCACATCATAACCATACCATCATTACATTAAAGTTCAAATTTGACACATATGAATACCTATGGGTTTCATTTGTATAATACAAAGCTATTAAACTTTACTACAAAGAACTTAGGATTATTATGATTTCACATATACATTTGTCACAAATTGCCAACTCGCCTCGTTACCACCAAGAAGATAGCTATCAGGCTGCTGGCTATTAGTTGTTGAGGGTATTGATCATTACTATCACTTGACAGCTGGATGATTCATCGTGTTATACTGAATTTCTCGATTGTATCTACCCAGTTTTTCCACCGTAGGATCTGGTTTGATCAACGGTGTCATTTTTGGGCTGGAGTTGCCTTGTTTACTCTGCCAACCCTAGGAAAACTCAGCTTTGTTCTCAGTGCTTGAGCTGTGTAGTTTGTTTATCACTCTGAGTTGTTCTCAGCTCCCTTGCGTGTTGTGGCTTAAGCTAAGATGAACCTTCCACCTGCTCCTAAGGCTCGAAGATGATGCTGCATAGTGCTACAAAATGGTGCAGAGGAGATACCCTTACGTACATGGAGGAGGCTCTGACTGTTGCTTGTAAATGCGTTTTCTTTGGAATTGGGTTGTAATGTTTAAGTTACAGGTAAAAGTTTCTTTTTGACTTCCTTACTGTAATTTAATTGAGTTCCTTCAAAGCTTTCTTCCAGAATACTTTCATAGTTTTTCTTTTGTTTTAATGCCGAATTTCTCCCCCATCCCCTCGTTTATTAGCAGCCTCGGGTGTGCGAATTCTTAGAGGAGAAAAAGGGTTTGATTCACAATTCCAGGTAAATTTGTCCATAGTAATTCTTCATTCATGGGCATAGCTCCTCTTCTCAATTTTTTAAAGTTATTATTAGTATCTTTTTCACCAAAGACCTTCGATTGATCCATCCTTCTTCAACTTTGTTTCACAGGTCTATTTCAACAGGTTAGTAATTCCTTCCTGGCTAGTGATGTCTGGACTTGAAGTTTTCTATGGTATACGGGTGAACACGAACCTGGCTAATACCCCAATTATCATTCCAGGTATTTAATCACTTGCACAGCCTAAGCGCCTGGGATTCTCTTCCGATGGTTTTTAAATCTCCTCATGTGGCTCATAAGCGTGAATAAGTGACTTTTTCTCTCTGGCCTGCAATAGGTCCAGGACTCATTTTTTTTGTAATTATGATGTAATGATATTTTTGCAAGAAGAAATAGAATTTTCTCCAGAACTCGGATCTTTCTCTCTCTTGCTTCTTTAATGGAAGATACTTTCACAGTTTTGGTTATATATTGTGTTCTAGTGTTATGAATATTGAAAATATTAGTTAGCCTTTACAATATATTTTTCCCAGTTAAAATTTGGAGTTTTCTTAGAAAATTTATCTGTTTAAGTTGTGTATTTCCTTATTTCTGCGATGACAATAAAGCTTGTTTATTCCTCCTACAATTGATATAGTACTTAAGGTTTCTTATTCTAAGGTATTTTCCTCTAGGCTAATTTTATTTTCAGGTACTCTTTAATACTCTATCTTTATATTTGAATATAAATGTGAATGTACAGTAAGCTGTTCTCTCTAGCATATTTACTTTCATAGATAAGTTCCTAGCAAAGGTCATATCTCACTGTCGACCCTTACTTCACTGCTCCGTCAAGAATTTTATTTTTATGGTAAATATTACATGTTGGAATTTTATTACATGCAATTTAGAATGTTGGTATTCTGAGATGTTTTCCATTACCGTTTATTCTTTTCTACATAAATCTTGCTAGATTAAAATAATAAATTTTAGTTTTCTTCTTGCGACATTATGCTAGATAAGGTGACCGGACCACCTTACTCAAAGTACGAGTATAGAATTTAGTGGAGACTGAGAGACAACGTGTCTCGAGTAGGGTTTCACCCAACACTCAAGACCAACAACTCTCTCTTTGTTTCTTCCACTATCCGAATTTCTAGTTTTAGGTTTAAGATAAAATTCGACCCTACATTTAGCTAATCCATGTCTAATATATTTTGCTATAAAAGAGTTTATCATTCTTTCCTTTTTTTTTTTTTTTTAATAAGAACTTGAACTAAAATATCAAGAAAATTCTATATTTTAATCACATCCTACTATAAATCTTTTTTTTTTTAACAAACAATTCTCCCTCTCATTTCTAATACATGCCACAAAATTTTCCTAACTGGTTTCTGTCACTAAAAGTTTAGTAAAACATTCCTGTAAATATGTGGAATGATTGTACTACAATAATTTTTCACTTAGAAAATAAAAACACATATTTACTTATCTGATTAACAGTTTATAGTTGTGGTCCTCCCAACCATCAAGAGAGGTGATTACGTCCTCTTCTTGCCCTCGTGCTCCAATCCTGAAGGGTACAGGTTAACAGTGGATATTTCTGCTCTGACCTGAGGACACCTAGTCTAGTCAGTACCAGAAATAATTTGGGATTTGTTCTGAGTGTTTTCCACTGATCACAACCAGCTCTGGAAAATTACCACCCTCCCTTTCACCATGAATAGAACCCCTGCTCCTCATTGGGATTAGTCTCTTATCCTGAGAGGAGCAGGTAACTATTTCCAACTGTTCCCAACCACTTTCTAGTTCTTGGAAAACATTTACCATCAGCTTTTACTTTTTATGAAATTAATTTCCATAACTTCTTTATTATTCATAATTGATCATTAATGAAAATAATTTTTCAGCAAAACATTAATAATTCTAGTATTTTTCTTAAAAAATAATTAATATTGTCTTTAGCTAGTTAAGAACTAGTTATCCTTAATGCAGTTGTCACAACTTCCCCCCTTGAAGTAACACCATCCTCGGTGTTTCATTCTAACTCTAAAAAGAGCTTCGGGTAAGCCTCACGCACAAATTTTTCATCCTCCCAAGTAGCCTCATCCGGGCTGAAGTGCTTCCACTACACTTTGACTTGGGTGATAACTCGCTTTCGGAGCATAATTTCTCTTCGGTCAAGTATGTGTTATGGCTCGACTAGGAACTCGCCATCCGGCTCTTCCTGCAAACAACAAAATTCCTTGTCAGATTCTTATAAAGAAAATCATACTTGTATGTTAGGATTTTTAATTCTATCCTACCTCTATATTTTTCCAATGAATTACGTGCTTTGAATCATGCACATAAAGCTTTAGCAGGACACATGGAACACATTATGTACTCGTATGTGACTAGCTAAAGCTAGCCGATAGGCCACAAGTCCTATCCTTTCCAAAATTTGGAAAGGTCTGCAGAACCTGGGAGCCAACTTGGCGCAAGAGGTCCACCACAAGGTACTCCTCTTGGGTTTGATCCTAACATACACATAGTCCCCCACTTCGAATTCCTGATAACACCTCTTTTTATCTACATAGATCTTCTGTTGATCTTGTGCAGCCTTCAGATTTTGTCTTATTTTCTTTACTTTTGATTCCATTTCAGCAAGGATTTCGGGTCCCAACATTAAATTTGTCTCAGGGCTGCTCCAATTTATGGGTGTGTGACACTGCTTCCCATACAAGGCCTCGAAAGGACTCATCTTTAGGGACTCCTGATAACCATTGTTGTAAGAAAATTCAACAAGGTGCAGATAGTCTTCCCATTTGGTTGGCTGCTGCATCACATACATGTGCAGCATGTCCTCCAATACTTGGTTCACTCGCTCTGTTTGAGCGTCGGTCTGGGGATGATAAGTTGTACTAAATTTTATTTGGGTCCCTAGACCTGTAAAAAAATTCTTCCAAAATGTTGAGGTAAACTCAACATCCCTGTGTGAAATAACCGTCTTCAGAATACCATGCAGCTTGAAAATTTCCTTCATGAATATGTCTACTATATGTACAATCTTGTAAGTAGACGGGATAGGTATAAAATGTGTATATTTAGCCAATATATCCACTACCACCATGATGGAGTCATTCTTCCTTCTTATTCACAGTAAACCTATAATGAATTCTAGGGATATGACTTCCCACTTCCATTCAGGTACCGGTATGGGTTGCAACAATCCTGTGGGATGTCGATGCTCCACCATAACCCCCTGACACTCCAAACATTTATTTAAATACTGAGAAATATTTTTATGCATACCAGGCTAGAAATATACCTTTCTAATTGCAATTAACATTTTCTAGTATCCAAGGTGACGAGCATAATTGCTGCGATGGTACTCATTCATCATCAGCTCCTTTAAGTCTACACGGCTTGGTACATATACCTTACCTCTTAAAGTTAGCATATGATCATCATTTACTCCATACTTATAAGTACTTCCTTGCTTTCTGGCTTCTTCCATTTGTTTCCATATGAATTGATGCTCCAGATCTTTTTGTCCTTCCTCTTTTACTTGATCTAAGAATTTACTTTCAAGCTGATTTTAGAAAAGCTCATAAACACAATGCAAATTTCTACTTAAAGCATCAGCCACTCAGTTCTCCTTACCTTTTACATGTTGGATGTCCATATCAAACTCACTTAGAAAGGAATTCCATCTTGCATGTCTAGAGTTTAAATCAGCTTTCTTAAAGTAACTAGTCAAGCTACTATGATCTGTCTTTAACACAAAATTTTTACCTAGCAGGTAGTGTCTCCATACTCGGAGCACATGTACCACTGCTATTAATTCTATATCATGGGCTAAGTACCTTTTTTCATGTTCCTTCAACTATCTTGATTCGTAAGCCACTAATTTTCCTTCTTGTGATAAAACTGCCCCAACACTTTCTTTGCTTGCGTCTGTACACACTTTAAATTCTTTGTTGGGGTCAGCTACCGTTAACACATGTGCAATGGTCAAACGTTGTTTCAGCTTTTCAAAACTGTTTTGACACTCAACAGTCCTAAAATTTTTTCCTTTTCTCTGCAATAAGGTAATGGGAAAAGTGATTCTGGAAAATCCCTGAATGAATCTCCGATAGTACCCAGTTAACCCCTTGAAAGATCGTATATCTGCCACATTCTAGGGTACTCACCATTCCATAATTGCCTTAATATTCTCTGGGTCAACAACAATCCCTTCTATTGAAATTACATGGCCTAGGTACTGGATTTCTATTTTAAAGAAATAATGTTTGCTGAACTTAGCATACAGTTGATGTTTTCTTAGCATTTCTAGCACAATCCTCAAATGCTCTTTATGCTCTTCCTAGTTTTTAGAATAAATTAATATGTCATCTATAAAGATGAGTACAAAATTATCTAAGAAAGGATGAAATATCCCATGCATTAACCTCATGAAGGTTTTTGGTGCATTTTTTAACCCAAAGGTTAACACCAAAAATTCATAATGTCCATACCTGGTATAGAAAGTTGTCTTGCATATGTCTTCATCCTTGATTCGGATCTGGTGATATCCAGATCTTAAATCAATTTTAGAAAACACCGTGGCTCCCTTCACCTTATCAAAAAAATCATCGATCCTTGGTAATGAATACTTATTCTTGACTGCTAATTTGTTCAGCTGCCTATAGTCCATGCACATTCGTATGGTTCTGTCATTTTTCTTCATGAACAACACTGGTACTCCCCAAGGGGAAACACTCAGATGAATGTAACCTTTGTCTAGCATTTCTTGTAACTGCATTTTCAGTTTAGTTAGTTTCGACACACTCATTCTGTGAGGAGCCCTTGACATAGCAGAGGCTCCTGGAATTAACTCTATGGTGAAGTCAATGTATCACCTTGGTGGTAATCTAGGAATATTTTCTGGGAAGACATCCAGGAAATCTTGCACCACAGGTATATTTTCCATCATAGGTGATTTTCCTTGGAATCAGCATATCCCACCAATATAGCATATAACTGGCATCCTTTTCTTATACATTTATTCATTTGGGATGCTGTAATTGGACATAACTATAATGGATTTTTGATTCCTTGAATCTCTTTGTGTGTTCCATCTTTCATTCTATAGTAAATAATCATTTCCTTGCAATACACTAGGGTCCAATGTTTTTCTAGCGAGTCCATGCCCAACAAAACATCATAGGATCCTAATCGTAGTATGTTCAGATCTACTTGTAACTGTTATTCTGAAATTTCCAAAATACAGTTTGAAATTTTGGCAGTTACCTTTCATTTTGCTCCTATGGCTAGCTGTATGAGCAACGAGTTTTTAAATTTCTGCCCTTTTAACTTACATATTTCCACTATTTTTGGACTGACAAAACTTCGACTTGCACCTGGGTCTACCAAAATAGAAACAGATTGAGACAGTAATTTACCTTCCAACTCAATCATCATTGGCTGATAATATTCCTGTCAATCCTCCAACGTTGCATTGATATGAGGAATGTTTTGTGCCACATCACCTATAGTGGAAGCTTCCTGTAAATTTGCAACAGTGTCATTTCTTGCTCGTTGTAGGCATTTTTTATAATAATGTGCCTCACCACACCCCCAACACTGTAGAGGTGGCTTGGCCACCTGTCCTTGCTCAGGTATTCTGGATGCTTCTGCAAGCTTTTCTTCTGCTAGCCATCAGGTTCTCTGATGATTTCTGCCAAATTTTTTACTGACAGAACTTTCGTGCAAAATTCTTAAAATTACTGGTTTTGGCTCCTTTGAAGTTGGAACTATTTTTCTGTCCTTTCCTTGGCTGCCAATTTTTTCCAACCTCCCCTTTGGCCTTGGACTGCTGATAGCACATTCGTGCCTTAAGAATGGCTTCGTCCATGGTTCTGTGATTTACAAATTCAATTATTTCTTTCATATGTTTTTGCAAGCTACTCAGAAATATCTGCACCTTAGCCTTTTCCTCTCGAAGATACGGAACATAACGTAACAGGGAGGTGAACTTGGTGATGTACTCATCCATAGTCAACTGTCCCAGCCTCAAGTCATGAAACTCCTTAGCTTTCTCATCATAAAAACATTCAGTCAAATACTTTTATTTAAAGCATTGATGGAACGATTCCCAAGTGACATCTTGTTCTTCTATGTTGCAAACATTCTTCACTTTTTCCCACCACAGAGTGGCTTTCTCTCTTCACTGGTATATGGCCAATCTGGCCTTCAGGTTGTTGTTGTATTTGTACACCTCAAAGTATTTATTCATTTTTATTAACCATGCTTCTGCCACTTTCTTAGCTTCGCCTTCAAATTTTGGTGGTTTTATTTTTTGAAACTCCCCCTGAAGCTCTACTTTCTTCTCTTTAACCCCTTGCAATCCGACAAGTTCCTGGACTCTGCTTCATTGTAATTTTTATTCTTGTTACTTCTATGAGATGGGATTCTTTCCACTTTGTCAATGGTGTGGTCTCTTGTTTTCTATTCTTCACCTTCTTGCATACCCCTGTCAGTACTAGGGTTTTCCATTTCTTGATTTTTTTTGTTGGACATATTTTTGAGTATCTTTTCTTTCTCTTGCATTAATTGTTCGTTATCTCTTAGAACTCGAACCATCTCTTCCTGAAATTGTTGTACTGTGTTCAACATCAAACTGGTTTGTAATTATTGTTCCTCCAACAGTCTGCTGGTTTGTTGGTTCTGATCAACACTCAGCTGAACCCACATCTTAGGTTTCACAATAGGTTGTGCTTGGGGTTCCCCGGTGTCTTGGGGTGGCTGTTGCATTGTTCCCATTCTCATGATGTTCCTGCTATGCTTATAAACTCTATCTGTGCATCAGGATAGATACAACTTAACCATTAGTTGACCCTTAAGGTCCCATTGTATGAACGCTGCTCTGATACCACTTGTCACACTCATAAATATAAGATAATTTTTTTTTTTAACCACCTAGAAAATGTTATACCCATATCATCAAAGATTTGGAACCGGTTACATAATAAACATTCAACTTGCATATCATAACCATACCATCATTATATTAAAGTTTGAATTTGACACATATGAATATCTATGCAGCTCGTATAGCATGGGTTTCATTTGTATAATACAAAGCTATTAAACTTTACTACTCAGAACTTAGGGTTATTATGATTTCACATATACACTTGTCACAAATTTCCAACCCACCTCATTACGAGCGACAACATAGTTGTCACACTACTGGATATTAATTGTCGAGGGTACTGATCATTAATATCACTTGATAGCTAGATGATCCACCATGCTATATTGAATTTCTCGATTGTATCTACCAATTTTTTGCACCGTAGGATCTAGTTTGATCAACAGTGTTTGTTTTGGGTAGGAGTTTCCTTGCTTACTCTGCCAACCCTAGGCAAACTCGACTTTGTTCTCGGTGCTTGAGTTGTATAGTTTTTTTATCGCTCTGAGTTGTTCTCAGCTCCCTTGCATGTTGTGGCTTCAGCTGAGATGAAACTTCCTCCCACTCCTAAGGCTTGAAAATGAGGCCGCATGGTGCTACAAACTGGTGTAGAGGAGATACCCTTGCGTACATGGAGGAGGCTCTAATTGTTGCCTGTAAATGCGTTTTCTTTGGAATTGGGTTGTAATGTTTAAGTTACAGGTAAAAGTTTCTTCTTGACTTCCTTACTTTAATTTAATTGAGTTCCTTCAAAGCTTGCTTCCGGAATCCTTTCATAGTTTTTCTTTTGTTTTAATGTCGAATTGCTCTCCCATATCTGCGTTGATTGTCAGCCTCGGGTGTGTGAATTCCCAGAGGAGAAAAAGGGTTTGATTCACAATTCCAGATAAATTTGTCCATAGTTATTCTTTGTTCATGGTCATAGCTCCTCTTCTCATTTTTTAAAAGTTATTGTTACTATCGTTTTCACCAAATACCTTCGACTAATCCATCCTTCTTCAACTTTGTTTCAGAGGTCTATTTCAACAAGTTAGTAATTCCTCCTAGCTAGCGATGTCTGGACTTGAAGTTTTCTATGGTATACGGGTGAACTCGGTCCTGGCTAATACACCAATTACCATTCCAGGGATTTAATTGCTTGCACAGCCTAAGCGGCTAGGATTCTCTTCCGAGGGTTTTTAAATCTCCTCATGTGGCTCATAAGCTCGAATAAGTGACTTTTTCTCTCCAGCCTGCAATAGGTCCAAGACTCATTTTTTTGTAATTATGATGTAATGATATTTTTGCAAGAAGAAATAGAATTTTCTCCGGAACTCTGATCTTTCTCTCTCTTGCTTCTTTAATGGAAGATATTTTCACATTTTTAGTTATATATTGTGTTCCGGTGTTATGAATATTGAAAATATTAGTTAGCCTTTACAGTATATTTCTCCTAGTTAAAATCTAGAGTTTTCTTGGACAATTTATCTCTTTAAGTTGTGTATTTCCTTATTTTTGCGATGACAATAAAGCTTGTTTATTCCTCCTACATTTGATATAGTACTTAAGGTTTATTATTATGAGGTATTTTCCTCCAGGCTACTTTTGTTTTCAGTTTCTGTTTAATACTCTATCTTTCTATTTCAATATAAACGTGAACGTACAGTAAGTTGTTCTCTCTAGCATATTTACTTTCATAGATAAGTTCCTAGCAAAGGTCATATCTCACTGTCAACCCTTATTTCTTAGTTTAGTCAAGAATTTTCTTTTTATGGTAAAGATTACATGTTGGAATTTTATTACATACAATTTCGAATGTTGGTATTCTGAAATATTTTCCATTACAATTTATTCTTTTCTACATGAATTTTGCTAGATTAAAATAATAAATTTTAGTTTTCCTCTTGCGACAGTATGCTAGATAACGTGATAAAATAATTCTATATTAATTTTATATAGAGATAAAATAATTGAAAATAAATAAATACTAATTTACTTTTCATTAATTCATTCACTACCTTATGAAGTTGAGAGATGACATTTAATAATATTATTGAT